>WBNO01005898.1:177602-209827 GCA_013400575.1 Peucedramus taeniatus | reverse complement strand
TGGCCCGGGGGCAGCGCAGGGCCCGTCCGGCCGGGTTCGCGCGGCGTCAGGCAGCACATGATCCGCGCCGCGGGGCCAAGGGCTGAGGTCAGTCAGTCACACCCAGGCAGCGGCACTGACTTCACCGCGGGCAGGAGCAGCTCCTCACGTATCCCGCTCCCCGAAGGCAGCGCTGACCCGCCGCTCGGGGCCCGTGGTCAGGCCGCTCCGTTATCGGGGCGCGGGCATCGCTCCCATCGCAACGGATGGCTCTCCTGCGCCCCTCCCGGCTCTCGTCCCAGCCAACACAGTTTCTCTGCTCCTGCGGCCGAAGGGGAGTCACTGACAGGGTCCTGCCGGTGCCGCTGGGGAGGCCGCGGCGCCGGTTCCTTCGCGGTGCTCCCGGTCCGGCTCGCGGGGCTGGCCCGCTTCCCCGGGGCGCCGGCTGGGTGGGATCAGCCGCTGGCTGAGGTAATTGAAAGCCCTTTCCATCTCTCCCGAGTCTGGGATGAGCAGAGCAGCGCGTCCTGCCTCGCTGGGGCGATGGCACGAGCCGGGGGCCACCGCCGGCCCCGACTCCAAAGCCTCAGGGGAGGATAGAGGAAGGGATTTGGGGAATGTTAGGGGCTTATCCACTCGTTTCCAGGGAAGGAAGAGTTAATCCCCCGCCTGCTGCTAATGAGCCTTAACTGGGAATGACCCGACACAGGGGAGAAGTGAACCCATTGTCCTCGCCTGTGTTTGACTGTCTTCCAGGGAGACTCATGAAACGCAGAGCCGGGGCGTGAGTTCCCGATTTATGTCAGGAGACTGTGATTTATTCTATTTATTTATTTTTGCCATCTGGTTGAGGAGGGATGTTGAACGCAAGCGTGAGAAATCCAGATGTGCACAGCTCCTCGCTCCCGCGCAGGACATCGTCCCCAGCCCAGCCCCGCCGAGCCCGGCCCTGCCCCCGGGCCCTGCCACCCCTCGAGCCGCCCGGGGCGGGTTGGTGACACCCCATGGCACCTTCCACATCCCTGGTGGGAATGAACTGTGGGTGTTGACACAAGGAAGGGTTAAGTTTGGATGTCCAGCCCTGGACTTCCCAGCATAGGAAATGTTGGCCATATAATGCCGTGGTAACAATAGCCATGAGGACACCTGTGTGTCCCCAGCTGCAGGGTCAGGGTGACCTTGGCAGCCATCAGGGTGCCATGGTGACAAGTGCTGCAAGACTTGGCCCTGGGGCATAATGTCCATCCTAAAGTGATGGTGCCCTGCCCCATGCCTGTGTTTTTTGGGGGTTGTATTGCTTTGAGTGCATTGTATCCCACAGTGCAGGCAGGAAACAGGCCCCTGGGCTGCCACCCCAAAATGGGCATTCTCTAGGGCAGGGACACAGGGGACGCCCAGGGTCCCTTCCCTGGTGGCAGGCTGGATGATGGAAGAAAGTCACATCATGCACAGGGAGACACCATGGCATCCAGGGACATCCCTGGGTGCTTCGGCTGTGGGATGGAGGAGCCCGTTCTGTTTTGGCATTCGCCCCTTCCATGAAGGGACAGCAGGACCAGGCTGGATATGGGCACCGCTGGCCCTGCTGTCACCACTGGTGCAGCACGAGGCTGCCACTGGCACAGGGCAGTGCCAGTCTGGGGTCAAACCCATGAAATAGAACCTCCCATAGGAGCTGGGGGACACAAATGGGCAACACAGCCCTGCGGGGCAGAGGAAGAGGGGCTTAGGGGGCAACTTCTGAATTTCTGTGGTGATCTTTAGGTCGGGGCTCCTCTGAGACACGAGAGATGATCACACAGGATCTTAGCTCATCCGCTTGCTGTCTCATGCCTGGGAGGTTTGGCCAGTGGCCCAAGGGCTCCGGAGGAGGAGGAAAATTTCATCATCCTGCTCCACCGTCTCCTGTATAATCAGCCTCTTGTTAACCGATACAGCCCCATGCGAGGCTCTCGCTGAGACCGGGCCCCTGCTGCAGCCTTAGGTGGTCTTGGCCCCAGCAAAGCTCTGCTGAGCCTCTCCCAGCACAACCTGGGAAGTGGCTGTGATTTTATCTGGTGTGTCCCCTCTACCCTGCACATGCTCACTCAGCTCCCTCAGCCTCTTCCCAGCCTTTCTCTGTTTCCCTAGGAATTTCCAGTGTTGCCAGAGTGGGGTTCCCCACACCACGGTGCTCCACACCCTGGGATGGTCCCCTCACCATGATGGTGCCCATGCCATGATGCTCCCCACGCTGCCATGACACCCACACCACAGTGCTCCTCATGCCAGGACAATCCCTGCACCACGATGGTCCCACATTGTCCCAGCACTTTTGAGCAGCTGGTGAGTCAATTTAAACCTTCCCCGCACCCGGAAAAATGTATTTCCAATCAGCCATCCCATAGCAGGTGGGAAGGGAGGAAGGAACAAGGACAAGGGACTCTGATCCACAGCAATGCCTTGAGGGGTTTTGGGGCAGCCTCGAGGGTGCTCTGGGAGAGCAGAGGTGTCGGAGGGTGAGCACAAAAGGCACCCAAGGAAGAGCAGCTGTTGGTTTATTTTTAAAAAGTAGGGCAACAAGTATAAAAAATAAATATTTAAATAGAATTCCATTATTATATTACAACAAATATTATTAATAATAATTAATTATTATTAACAATAAAATTATTACAAGTAAGTCTCAGTGCACACTGGGCTTTCTACGGAGGCAATAAACAACCCTCACAGCCCGCTCTGGTGCCAGGAGCAAGCCAGCGCCACCTGCCACCGGCCTGGGGCCTGTCCCTGTGTCCCCACATCCCCAGGTCCCCGTGTNCCAGTGTCCCATGTCCCCATGTCCCCGTGTCCCTCTGTCCCATGTGCCCATGTTCCTGTGTCCCATGTCCCCGTGTCCCGTGTCCCCTTGTCCCCTTGTCCCACACCCCCATGCCGGGGCTGCATTCAGCCGTGCAAAGCCCAGCTCTTGGCCGTTAGTACATTCAGAGCTCTCCCAATGGGAAGAGAACTTTTCCAAAGCAGAAAACATTCCGTGCCCCGCTGTGCCCGCGCGGGGGGATGGTGCTCCACAGTGGGGTGACTGTCCCACACAGGTGGCCTTGTCCCAGACAGTGGGACCCTGCCCCAACCAGCACAGCCACCAGTACCTTCAGTTTGGCTTCTTGCAGGGGAGTCCCGCCATAAAATGCGCAGGGGGAGCGTGTCCCCACGTCCCTGCCAGACACTGCATGCCAACGTCCATCCTCACAATCCTTTTTCCAGGGAAGTGACAGCTTTCAGACGGTGCTCAAGGGCATCTGTCCCGTTGCCCTCCTTGATGACACCTTCCGTGGGGGACAGAGTCCGGCCCTGTCGCCAGCCCCCACAGCTCCCCGCTCCCCACGGGAGCACGGGGATGGCTGAAGCACATCCTGGGACCAGCCCGTGCCCCGGCATCTCCTCGGAGATGCGCTGCCTCGTCCTGCCTCTGCTGTGCCCGGGACACTCCGGGCTGTAACGTTCACCCCCTCAAGGGGCAATAAATTACCGGAGGGCGGATGGGGCCGGCGCAGGGTCCGGGTAATAAATAGGAAGGCGGGAATTCGGGAGGCAGCGGCGGGGGCCGGCCAGCAGCAGAGAGGCAGCGTAGCCGGGGCGGGCGCTCATGAGGGGCTGAGATGAGGTAGGAGGACACGTGCCGCCTGGCCGATGACCTGCACGTACTTCCTGAGCACCTGGCAGCCCTGCTGCTTCTTCTTGAAGGCACTTTTGCCCTTGGAGCTGTCCCCGTACCTGACGTCCACCTGGAAGATGTTGTAGTTCTTGCAGAGGAGGCAGGTGAGGTTGGAGATGAGGCCTCGGGTGGTCTTGGTGGTGTTGTGGAGCCGCTCGAGGAGCTCTTTGGCCATGGGGTTGAGCTCCTCCTGGTCGCGCGTGATGTTGCCCAGCGAGGCGTTGAGGAAGGCGAAGAGCTTGTACATGGCCACCATCACCTCCTTCCTCTCGCTCGTCCGGTTGACGCGGAAAGCGGGGAAGAAGATGCCGGCGGGGTTGCAGAGCTTGTCACTCTCGCTGCTGAACGGCTCTCCCTGGCACTTCAGCTGGGAGGAGATGTGAGCGTCACCCCGTGTCCCCTGTGTCCCCCCTGCCACCGTCCCCGAGCTGTCCCCAGCCCTCCCCCTTCATGCACTTGTGGCTCAACCTCTCCCCGTGATTCCCGGCCGTCCCCGAGCGCCACTTACGTAGAGGCTGAAGAGTTCCTGGGCGGTGGCGTTGAGCACGGCCACCTGCCTGCGGGTCTGCTCCTGCACGTTGGAGCGGCACAAGCCGTGGCTGGGGCAGCCGGAGCCCGTCACCAGCAGCGCCCGGCCGGCCACCGGCCGCCGCTGCAGCAGGAGCAGGGCCACGAAGGGCACGACACCTGTGTGGGGAGAGAGGCCGGGGTCACGGTGGGGACCGGGACGAGGCGGTCGCGGCCCATCACGTTGTCGCTGATGCGGGGCATCCACCCAGGATGGCCCCGGTTCCAGGCGCCCAAAGGGAGGGCGTCCAGCTGGAGCGGGGACTCATCCCGCTTGGGTGTGAGTCCAGCTCAGCCGGAATCCCCAGACCCCCCGCTCTGCCGTCCTGGCCGTGCCGCAGCTCCCGTCCCGCTGCCGTCTCCCTCACCTGCCCCCCGGCAGGCGCTCCCCCGCCTCTCTTCCCGGCGGGGGGCCCCGCAGCATTCCCACATTTCGCAACCGGCCCGGTGGCGACCTGTCGTGTTTAATCAAACGTGCGAGACGCTTTTTCCTCCGTTATCCTGGTCCGGGCGCTTCGGGAGCAAAGCCCCACCCCGGCCCGGCTGACTCAGCGGGGCTCCCGCAAGGAAACCTGCTCTCGGCGTGCCCTCCCTCCTTCCTCCCGCCCCCGGCCCCACCGCCTGCCTCAGTTTCCCCGTCTGAGAAGTGGGCGCAGAGCCGAGGAGCCCTAGGGAGAGACGATGCAGCTGCCAGAGGCTCCAGCCAGGAAATCCCTGGACGCGGAACAAGGGGACCCTTGAGCCTCCGGCAGCTGGGTCGCCCCGGCGTCCCCTCCTGAGAGCGGGGCGCTGCAAGCCCCAGCCCGCTGGGACTCCCCCGAACTGGGATCCATCCCTGCTCGGAGAGGCCAAACCGCCTCTGGAGCCCGCCACTGCGCTGGGCAACCTCGGGGAGGGTGGCCAGGGTGTCCCGGCCGCTGGGTGACCTGGATGCCACCAGCCGAGCCCCGTCAGGGTGGGGGTCCCGTGCCCGCCGCGAGGCTGCTGCCAGGCCAAGTCCCCGGGCCGTGACGAGCGCCGAAGTCGCCCGCACTTGTCAGCGCCTGGGACGTGCCGCCGGTGCCGGGTAACCCAAGCCTCGATTTATTTACCCTGCCCAGGTGGGAGAGGACTTACCTGGACGTGTTCCAGTCCCTGACCCGCTGCTCCCCTCCCGCACGGGACGGGGGGACCCTGCCCCCTCCCCGCGCCCCCGGGGCCCCGGCTGTTCCCACGGGATGAAGATTCCCGGACCCCCAGGAGCCCCTCTCGCTGTGTGCCCCCGGCAGCCGTTCTGCCCATTCACAGCTGGGCAGGGAGAGGCTCGGCCACACGTGTGCCGGGATCTGGGTGGGTGGGGAGTCCCCGGTGCGTGCTACCCCGTGGGACCCCCAGAACGGCTCCTGGGATGGGGGCTGCTCCCTACAGCCCCTCTCCTGCACTTGGCAGTCTCCCCATCCTTCCACCGCTCCCGGCACGGCAGCGGCTTGAGGCATCGGGAGACCCAGAAAGAGGAAAAGCGGGGGGGGGGGAAGGATTTAAAAGTACAAAAAATTTAAAAAAAATCCCCCCCTCCTTGAGAATTTTTTTTCCCTTGGAAGCATTTCCAGTTATATAAGTGTCCAGATGTTGGCTGGACCGCGCCAGCGCCGCGCTCCGCTCCCGCTGCCAATTCCCAGAGATGCTCATCCCGGGGGGGACGCAGCGCGGCGGGAGCCCTCGCTCCGGCTCCAGCGGCGGCATCCAGCCGGGACCCGCCTGTGCCCGAGCATCACCGGCAAAAGGAGGGGAGGGGGAGGAAAAAAGGGGGAGGGGGAGAAGGGGAAATAGTATCCCCAAAGTCGATTTTTATTTTTTTTTTTTACCTGCCGGCACGAACTTCATTGTGAGCCGCGTCCCGGGAGCGACTTAATAGGGATTGGTGTTGGCAGAGGAAGTTTTCAGAAATTCATGTTCATACTGGGGGACTTCTCGGGGTTTATATACCGGTCCGGCCGCCTGTGTTGTAAGAGGGGAGGAGAAGAGGGGAGGAGGGGGGAGAATTGGTCCCTTTATTGAAGCTGAAAGTCAGGAAGTTGGAGAAATAATGAACAATTATTGGAATTAAAAAGTTTTTGTCTTTATACAGTTTTGTGTATCTTTTGTTTTGCGCGCGGGCTCGGGGAAGTGGAGGGGCTGGGAAGGATGGATTGAAGCCCCTCCAAGGGAGATGCTCATGGGGTTCGGGGGTGTCGAGGCGCGGCGGAGAACGCGCGGTGCGGTGATTCAGGAGCCGAAAGCACTTTCACCCCCGGGTCCCTCTGCCCGGGCCAAGGCTTCCCCGCCGGCTGCCGGCAATAAAATGAAGGAGGTAAAAAACTCTGGTTTGGGGTTTGTTTGGGTTTTTGGAGGGATGGAAGGCGAGGGAAAGTGGTGGTGGGGTGCCTCACTCCTCGGTCACGGTGGGATGGCCGCGGTGGCAGCCGTGTCCCCCAGCCCGCCGCTGGCTCATCCCTTTGGGCAAAAGTATTATCAGTAAAGGGTGGGTTTTCTGCAGGAAAAAGGACAAACCCACCCAGGGGGAGAGGCCGGACCGGCCCCCCCAGGGTTAACCCTTCCCTCGGCGGGGCTGTCCCCTGCCTGGAGCGGGCAGAGGGTACTGGAGCAGACAGGAGGGCGCCGGGTCACCTCTCGTGGGGATCCCATGGGATCAGGACACTGAGGGGCTGTTCGCTGCCCGGTTTGGGTGAAAAACAGGTTAGATGGATTTTTTTTTTTTTTTGTCCTTCTGTGTTTTTTTCTCACCCGGGCCGAACTGAAGTTTTAATCAGGTTTAGCAAGTTTGTGCCCCGGCAGGTGAACCAGCGGTGACAGTCCAGGAACGGTGACGCAAGAGCCACCACGACCCCGGGCGTCCTCCCTTTGGGGTGGGGACACGGCGAGGGGGGACAAGAAGACCCTTCTGTGCTAGCGGGGTGGGGCCATAGCTGCTGCGGGCCTCAGTTTCCCCATGCAAGGACCAGCCTGGTCTGCCGGTGGCATTGATGCCCCAGCCCAGTTTAGCCCAGTCTGGGCTTAGTGGGACACGAGGGATGAGCTGGGGACTGTGGAGGGCGGGGACGATGAGCTCCATCTCCCGCCCTGCAGCCCCATCCCAGTGTTTTTGGGCTATGGGGAGCAGCACATCACATATTGATGGACATCTGATGGCCTGACGCATTTAATTAGCTGACGAATTAATAGCACTTCATTAGTAGCATAGGGAACGTCCTGGGGGGGTTGTGTGCGGGAGCTGACATGGATTTGCCCTTTTCTTGGATTTCCCAGGAGTAACTGAGTCTAGGCTGGAGCTGAGCTGGGCTTTGGGGTCTCCCGAGTGGTATGGGACCCCTGGTCATGGTGGGATCATCAAGGTGGCACCGGTGTCCCCACCTGCAGCTCAGTCCTTCGGGCAAAAGCGTTAGGATTAAAAGATGGGTTTTCTCCAGGAAAAAAGACAAACCCGCGGGGAGACCCGCTGGACCTCTGCAGGGGGGGATGCTCCGGTGGGAAAACCCGAATTCCTGGTGCAGACAGGCTGGATAGGGAGACGGCAGAATGGGAGATGCCAGGGTGGGAGGTACCGGGACGGGAGATGATGCCCAGGAATATCCCCTTCCCCAATCCCTTTGGTAGCAGGAATATCCCCGCAGGAATCCCGTGCCGATGCCCCGTGGAGACGGGCAGCAGGAACGGGGCTGCAGGAGAGGGAGGAGACGGTGACAGGGGCGGGGGGGTCCCGGCTTGTCCCAAGGAGGGAGCGGGAAGCAGGGCCGGGGGGAGCCCTCCCTGTCAGAAGAGACTGAGGGTGGGGGACCTGTGGGGTTTTGGGGGCCCCAGGAGGACCTGGGGCAGGTTGGTCAAGGGGCGGCTGTCCCCACTGTCCCCAGTGTCTCCAGTGTTCCCAGTGTCCCCGGTGTCCCCACTGCCCCCTCTATCCCCACCGCCGACCTGCCCAGGGACAAGAGGACAAGCCCAGAGTGTTCTGAGGGCACCGCTGCCCTGCTGCTGCTCCTCTGGGCCCCTCTGAGCGCACCCTTCTGAGCATCCCTGCCCATCGCTGTCCTCAGCTCCATCGCAGACAACCCACCCCGTCCCTGTCCCCTTCCTGTCCCCACGATGTCTCTCTGCTGTTCCCTCTTCCCTGTCCCTGTGCCGCCCGCCTCACCATCCCTGTTCCATGCCCGCTCATCCCTGTCCCATCCCTGTCCCCGTGCTGCCCCCTGCTGCCCCAGCCCAGAACTGGCCTCTCCCCATCCCATAATTGCCCCTGCCGCCCCATCCCAACTCAGAACTGACCCATCCCATCCCTGCTCCGGAGCTGCCCCCTGCCCCTTCCCCACCCTAGGCCTCTCCTCTCCCCAGCCAGCAGCTGTCCCCTCCTGCCCTTCCCCATCACATCACTGTCCCCCCCTGCCCAGCCCCTCTCAGAACGGCCCCAGCTCCCCCCATTACTGCCCCATCCCATAATTGTCCCCCATGCTCCATTCCTTATCCGCCTCTGGCTCCCCTCCAGGTCCCCCCCGTGCAGGGGGGACACCCAGATTCCAGGGTCACCAAAAGCCCTGGGTGTCCCCCAGGTGTGGGGCTGAGGCTCTGGGGGGATCGGGGGTGTCCGGGGAGCCGTCCCGGGGGCTGAGCAGGGGCTGAGCGAGGCAGAGGCTCCCGAAACTCCAGAGCTCAATAACGGAGGGCACTGAATTCTCTTTCGACTCACCACGGGTCCCTGCTGGGGCTGCCTCCCCCCTGTCCCTGGGCCCACTGATGTCACTCCACTGGTGCCACCCCACTCCTTCCACCCCACCAGTGTCACCCCACTGGTGCCACCCCAGCAGTGTCAACCCAGAAGCATCAACCCACAGGTGTCACCCACAGGTTTTTCTCACGAGTGGGCACTGGTGTCCCCTTGGGGACACCAGAGAAGCCACCACCCCTTCAGTGACACGCAGCTGGTGTCACCCCAGCTTGGGGTGCCCCGGCCCTCCCGGGGGTCACGTACCTGCAGCCTCCCCTCGCAGCCCTCTCCAGAGCTGGGTGGGCGGCTTGGTGGTGGCACAGTCACGGTCACTTCCACGGTCACCCACAGCACACCAGGCTGGCCGGGGCTGTCTCATGGTGACATTGTCCCACCCCGAGTGTCCCCAGCTGGCCGAGGTGGCCGTGCCGGTGGCGCTGCCGGGACTGAGTCAGGCAGCAGTGCCGGCGGCAGAGCCGGGCGCTCCGGCCGGGCACACGGCACCCACGGGAACGAGTGACTCCACGGGGACACATGACCAGGTCTTAGGATTTTTGACTCAGAGGGACTGGTGGCACTGGGTGGCCTGGTCCCCATGGTGGCCCTGGCCAGGCTGCAGGACACTGCACTCAGCGTGGCTGTGGTGACGGCCCTGACAGGGCTGTGACACGCGGCACAAGGCGTCGTGGGGCCTGTGCCATTCCATGGCGTGGCACACTCCTGGCGGTGCCAGGCCCTGTGGTGGCACTCCACAGCCTGTTATGTCACATGCCCTGTGCCACATTGTGTGCCATGCCATGGGCTGCGCTATGAAGTGCCACATCCTGTGCCATGCCACGGGCCACATCCCAGCATGTGCCATGCCATGTTTCATACCGTGTTGTCCCACATGCCCCACACCACCCCACATCACATCCCCTGTGCCCTGGCAAGGACATCAGGCACAGCCTGGCCACCAGAACACAGCCTCTCCCTGCCCACAGCCACCAGGACAGACACAGGGACAAGGGACACCAGGACACGACATCTCAGTGGCCCATGGGCCAAGGTCAGCACTTTATTTCCTTCTGCCATTGTACAAAAATAAAGAAGTGCCACATGGGCGGGGGCACTGCCCTTCTATATGTACCAAAAATACCAATATACATAAATAAATCCTTGTGATGCTCATAGTTTAACACCGTAAAAAAATATAATAAAAATAGATATTTATATATTAGAAATGTCCTTAAATACTTCTGCAAGCTGCAGGAGTTAAATTAACTCTAGCAATCAATAAATACAATAAACACAGAAATATTAATGTATAAATTAATGGGGAGGCAGTGGGGGTGTCACCCACTGTCACAGTGCAGTGGCCAGAGCTGAGTCCCTGCTGGGCACGCTCAGGGCTGTGGTGGCACGGCCTGGGAGGCTCGGGGGGGACACGGAGGGGACAGGAATGCTGGGACTACGGGAATGTGTGCAGGAGTGAGCTTGGGGACACTGAGAGCACAGGGACACTGAGCACAAGGGACTCTGAGCACAGGGATGAGCACAGGGACACTGAGCTCGGGGACACCAAGCACAGAGGAACACAGACTGTGCAGGGACACAGGATTCCACTCCCAGCTTCCCTCTGGGAGCAGAGCTGGCAGGAAGGGGGTGACAACACCGGTGACAGCCGCCGGTGGCAGCGGCGCTCTCCGTGTGCCGGGTGGGTGAGCAGCTCTGAGTCAGGCTGTGTCACCCGACCCATTGAATCACTGGAAAATCCGGCAGGGCTGGGGGACAGGAACAGCTGGGCACCCGGGGGACCCCCGGCTCCACCGGGGCCACCCGGATCCACGGGAAAGTGGGAGAGCCAGCCAGGGCTGTCCTGCAGCCGAGTGGCGGCTCGGGGACAGCAGGGTCCCCCCGAGGAGCGGGAGCGGCGGGAGATGCTGTCAGTGCATCCGAGCCCCCGCTGCGGAGAGGTGAGAGGGGCTCCGTGGGGCATCCCGGCCATCCTGGGAATGGGGTCGGGATGGCGCCACACGGGATGGAGACGGAGATGATGGAACTGCAGACGGGAGCTCCGGTGCCGGCGGGGCTGCCTCAGGGCCGTGCGGGCAGCCGTGAGCCCCGGTGCGATCCCCGCTTCTCCCGGCGCGTCCGGCGGCTCCCGGCCTCCAGCTCGGCGCTGCGCTCGGCCATGAAGCGGACGTAGCTCCAGAGGATCTGGCACCCCTGCAGCTTCTGTCGGAAGATGCTGAGGGAANGGCTGGGGGCCGAGAAGAGCCCCGCCAGGTTGTTAAGGAGCGCTCGCACGTTCCGGTGGGTCCTGCTCAAGCGGCGAAGGATTTCGGCCTCGGGGTGGTGGAGGTCGCGCTGGTGGCGGATGATGTCCTGCAGAGCCTGCTCCATGTGTATCATGGGCCTCCGCAGCCTCCGCAGCCCCCAGGGCCCCTTGGCCGGCCTCTGCAGCCACTCGGGGGTATTGTTGGTGCGGCAGATGTTGTGGATGGCCAGGTGCTGCTCCTTCTCCTGCCCAGAGATTGGAGAGGAAGATCAGGGATGTGGAAGCAGCACGGGGACCGCCCCCCAGCTGCCCTGTGGAGGGGACAGGCGTGACCCCTCGCCCTGGGGAAGGGGACTCACGTAGAAGGTGAAGAGCTCCTGCGCATCCTCGGCCATGAGCCTCACCAGCGCCTGGGTCTGCTGCACCAGCGAGGACCTGCCCCCCTGGCCCGGCACTGCCCAGAGGATGAGGAGCCCTTTGGTGACAGCTGGGGAGGAAGAGGAGGGAGTCAGGGGCAGTTTGGGCATCGCAGGGTGCAGGGACACAGGCCTCTCTCACAGGGACACCACCCCCGCGCCAGGAATGCTGCCTGCACCACAGACCCAGCCAAAAACCTGCTGGGCACCCGGCGGGAGGAGGATGAGGGTGCTGGAGGTGCCGTGGAGCAGTCGGGATGCACAAACCAACCACAGCAGCTGCTCCAGCAGCTCCCCCTTCCAGCGCAAAGGAGGGGACAGCAGCGACACTTCTGGATCCAGTCCCGCTGTCCAGCTCTGGCCAGTCACTGTCCCAGCCCCGCTGTCACCCACAGGACTTTGGATACGGCACTGGGCTGACACACAGCCCCTGTCCCTTCGGGCAAGCTGACCCCTGACCTTGGTCCGCCGTTGGTCCCCAAACTGTCCCCTCCTGCCTACCGCTCCCAGCACCCCCTCTCTCCCAGGCTGCCCACTCGCAGTGCTCCCCACGCGCCGCAGCGAGGAAATGTCCCCGTCCTTGCCAGCACCCGAGGGGAGCGACACTGCCGTGGCACAGCCTCGGTGCCATCTGCCCCGGCACCGACTCAACAGCCACGGGGGCCCCGCGGCCGCGCTCCCTCCGCGGCTCCCGGGACGGAGCGAGAGGGGACACGAGGACACGGGGACACACGTACCTGCCAGCACTGCCCAGGGCCGCCCGTCGCACCGCATGGCCGGGGCAGGGTGTCCGCCCGGGGCTGCCGGGCGCGGAAGCCACTTCCTTAACTGCTCGGCGATGGGGAAGCGCGGCTTTTAAAGCGCACCCAGACCCAGCGGAAGATAGCGAGAACTGAAGCCGTGTCCGGGGGGCCAATGAGCAGGGTGAGAGCAGCCGCGGGAGGAACCGGGCCGGACGGTGGATGGGGATGTTCTTCGAGTCAGTTCCTCGAGGGAGTCCGGGTGGGTCCGGCCTGGGACGCTGCGATCCCACCGCTTATCCCGGACCCGGCGGGACCCCCCAGTCCCGGCTTCTTGGGAAAGAGACTTTTGGATTCACGCTGGTGTCACCGCTCGGCACCCAACAGGTTGAACTGAAACCAGCGCCGGCTGCCCCGAAACCCCGATGCAAAAGAGGGCAGCGGCGGCTGGCAGCGGGGACAGGGATGTCACCCACGTGCCACCATGGGGTGTTTTTCATCCCAAATCCAGCGGTGGGAGGCAAAAATCTACCCTGGCAAGGAGGGAGGTGGAGGTGCGGAAGGTGCAGGGCATCCCAGCACTGCCTGATGCTCTGGCGGATGCTCCGTCAGCCTGCTCACACCCACCCACACCTCCGGGTGACAAATTTGGGTGCTGAACCAAGTGGGGGACACCAGCCTTAGCCTCTCTGCCCGGCAGCACCCACGGGAACACCGAGGGCGCCGGGTGTTGCCCGAGGCAGCGCTGCCCCTTGTGCAACATTGCCCTGGGAGAGCCCCGGGGCTCGGCACGGCCGCACTGGCCCAGCCAGCAGCACCCAGGGCAGTCCCCTCTGTCCCCCGGGCTCCCCTTCCTGGCAGGGGTTTTCTCTTTCCTTAGAGGTGAATGTCTCCGATCAGCGTGTCGAGGTGTGTCGCAATCCCGCTGATTCTGGCGACCCTCGCCGAATTTACGTATTTGGAGAGTTCGGCGATGGCGCAGGGGAACAACCCAGAAATTAACAGCTCCTTCCAGGAAGAAGGATGCAGCGGTCAGTCACTTTCAGAAGTGCTTTCTTTTCCCAGAATTTCCCTGCCCCAGTCGCACCACGACCTGCACGCTCTGCTTCCTCCAGCAGCTGCCTCAGACGGCTCCTCCTCTTCCTCCTCCCCGGGGCCTCCCCGACAAAGGGAGCGGCTGGGGTGGGTTCCGTGGGGCCGGGGTGGGCAGGGCTGTGCCCAGGGCAGTCCTGGAGAGGTGGAGGAACCGGGAGAAGATCTTGCTAACTTCACAGCAGTTTGTCCGTCCCTCAGGCTGCCTATACGGGCTGTTCATCAGCTGTCCATCCATCCATCCATCCATCCATCCATCCATCCATCCATCCATCCATCCATCCATCCACTTGTCCATCCATTCACCATCTGTGCACCCATCCAAGAATTCCTCCACCTGTTCAGCTGTGCATTAACCTCTCTATCCATATGATCATCCATCCATCCATCCCCCATCCATCCATCCATCCATCCATCCATCCATCCATCCATCCATCCCCTGCCATGAGGGTGATCAGGGCTTTCACCCTCAGCTCTCCCCTGGCCCCTCCACATGGCACCGTCACCCCCTGGGCTGGGCAGAACACCGTGGTGGTGGCCACCCCACTGATGGCAAGTGTGTGGCCAGGACTGTGCAATGCCAAGAGGGACAGAAATAGCGGCGGTGACCGCAAGGGCCAGCGGCAATTTCTTCATCGCGGGGAGCGCGTCACCGGCGTCCCATGACTCGGAGAAGGGAGCGAGACAGGAAAGAGAGCGCCTGGAGAGCTGGCAGGAAGCTGGTGGCTGCAAGAGTGTGGGGCTGACGTGGGCAAGACGTACCAGGACCGGGGCACAGTCATGCAGGGAACGTGGCAGAGCAGGGGACGGATTTTGGGGACGGGATGGGAGCAGAGGTCCCCATCAGGCTCGTGCTGGGTCTGGCTGAGGCCCAGGCCCCCCCTGGGGCACCCACTGGCTGCAGCACCCCCAGGAGGGCACAGCCCCCACCCCGTGTGCCCCACTTTGCCACAGGATGCCGTGCTGCCAGCAAGGGAAGAGGATGTGGGCACATGGTGGCAGTGTGACAGGGACATCCCCAGACCTGGGGTCAAGCTCCTGCCTCAGTTTCCCCCCAGTCTGGCCTGGTGTGGGGTAGGGGGAAGGCATAAATGTGGGCCTGGGCTTCCCCAGGGCCATTTGCTGGAAGCTGCAGCTTTAACCCATTTTTTCACCAAAAATATGGAGCAGAGAAAGTGGCCTTGTCCCAGTCACCTCACAGCAGGACTCTGTCCACCTGTCCTATCCCAGCCCCGGCCACCAACACAGGGACCAGCTCTGGGCAACCTCCCTGGGCTACACAGAAATAAAAATAATAACTTTATTGACTTATCAAAAACTATGTGAAAATACAGCTTGTGAGGGGCTGGGTGTCACTGTCACCCTTCTATGACAGGTGACAGCCAGGGCTGGTGTTGAACCAGAGCCCCCCCACTGCCCCCTTGGAGATTTTTGGGATGCCAGGGGTAACCCCAGCTCCAGGAATGCTCTCCCCTCCATGGGGCTGGTCCAGGGGTGTCCCTGAGCATCACGGCCACCGCTCCCTTCCTGAGGGGACACATCCCATCAGCCCCAGGCTGTCCCCTAAAGCACCACAGTGGCACATCACTGCTCTTTGGCATGTCCCCCCGTGTCCCCTCCACCTGGACACTCCCACTCTCCCTGGGCCACCCACCCCGCACAGGCTGGGCTAGAGGGAGAGGACGGCACCCAGGGACTGACCCCTCTCCTGGGGGCCAGTGCCCACTGCCACAAGGCCACCATGTCCCCAAAGCCACCACATCCCCAGCACAGAGGGAGCAATGCTGTGCCCGGCTCTGTCCTGTGCTGGGGGATCATTAAAATTAACAATTAATGAACAGGGGTGGGGAGGAGGGAAGACACCACGCTGGGACAGTGAGCGTGGGGCCGGCTGGCCGCTATCTGCCGCTCTCCTGTCGCTGCTGCAGCAGCTGGATGACCTCAGCAATGCCCTCCTCGGGGACCTGCCGGGGGGACAGAGGGGTGTCAGCCTCAGGGGACACCCCGGGGCTGGCAGGGGTGCCCGGGGAGGGGCAGGGCTCACCAAGGCGTGATCGAAGTTGAAGGTGCTGATGTAATAGGCCGAGATGTCAGCGGCCGCCAGCGGCTCTGCAATCTGCGCCACGATGCCACACTCGTCTGGGGACAAAGGGGGCCTCAGGTCACTGCCATGGGGACACACGGGGACAGCAGTGCCCCAGAGCACTCCCTGGGTGGCAGTGGCACAAGAGGGGACACGGCCATCATGGCCACACTCACCGAAGCCGAGGGGCTGCCCTCCGATGCGCACCATCCGCCACAGCTCGCCCGTCGAGCTGGTCAGCAGGAGGTCACTGGGGAAGCTGAGGGGGATGAAGCCAAGTGTCACCCCCTCCCTGAGCCCCAGACCCAGGGACAGAGGGACAGACAGCCCCGGGATGGCACCTACCGCTTCTGGGTCTCGGCATCCATCACGATGGAGATGTAGCCCTCAATGAGGGAGAAGGAGAAGAAGGTGATGGAGTCGAGGTCCTGGCTGCCAGTGGCTGCATCCCACGAGGGGCTGCCGAGGGGGAACGGGACACGGGGAGGGGTCACGACCCCCAAAATGGGGAGGAGAAGGGCTTGGTGGTGGCACTGGGTGTCTGAGCATCATACTAAGGTGCTGCAGGGTGGGGAAGAGGGGACAGGAGCACGTGGTCCCCACAGGGTCTGCAGCTCACAGATGACACCAGATTTTGGGGCATTCTCAAAAGGCCACGGTCGCACTGGAGCAGGAGCATGCCACCAGAAGGGATCCCATCCCAGGGGACACAGGAGGACCACACCAGGAGCATTCCCTCCCCCCAGCACCATTCCCACTGCCTTTCCCAAACCCACCCCCTCCGGCTTTACAGTCTCCCCCTTGGGATTTGGTACAACGGTGGCTTTGTCCCTCGTGTCACCTTGGGATTCCCATCCCTCACAGTGCAGCTCCCAGGAAGACAAAACCAGTTTGGAAAACACACCCGGAGTCTGAAAACCCATTGGGACCAATGGCTGGGACCAATGTCACTGAGCTCAGGTGGCACCAGGCAAGAGGCCACCCCCACGTCCCCATCCCCGGGACTCACCTGTGGGAGTAGAAGAGGACGTCGATGAGCATGGTGGCGATGGCGGGCAGCGTATCGGGGGCCACCGTCAGGACACAGAAGCGGGTCTGGGGGCTCTGCACCGGGTGCAGCGTGGGGCTGGCGGCTGGCAGGGGAACGGCCGCGCGTCAGGCCTGGGGACAGCTCGGGGACAGTCCCGCAGTGCCACCCCGTGGCCACCGCGCCCACAGCCCGAAGCTTCTCAGGGAGCAGGGGGGGTGGCCCGGGGGCCCCAAAGGATGTGGGTACCACCGGTGGGAGCTCGGTGGGGACTGGGTGGCCCTGGGTGGGCATCTCCAGTGGGAACTGGAGCATCTCGGTGGGGTCCCCCAAATACGCAGGTACCACTGGTAAGAGCAGGAGCACCTTGGCAGGGTCTTGTGTGGTCCTGGGGACAGGGTGACCACGGGGGTCCCCCAGGATGTGGGAACCACCCATGGGAGCAGCATCTTGGCAGGGACTGGATGGCTCTGGGACAGTGTGGCCCAGGAAGAGGGTGGCCTTGGGGGTCCCTCAAAGATGTGGGTTCCACCGGTGGGAACTGGATCATCTTGGTGGGGACTGGGTGGCCCTGGAGGTCCCTCAAGGATATGGGTACCACCCGCTGTACTGGAGCATCTGGGTGGGACTGGGTGGCCCCAGGGGACACAGAGCCCAGTGTCACTCACGTGGCTTGGGCTTGAGGAAGCCGTTGCTCACGTCATCGCAGGTGACAGGGACACACTCGCCACTCTCCTCCTTGTAGATGTCGAACTCCCCGGCCAGCGTGTGGATCACCACGGGCAGGTCCCGCTCCCGCACCTGCCCCGGGAGCAGGATCAGGGCCTGCACTGCCACTCCTCCTCAGGGCACAGAGGGACAGCCAGCCAGGTGCCACCGTGCCCATCACTCACCAGGATGAAGTCGGTCTGGTACGTGGAGAGCATCAGCACCGAGACGTGGTGCTCGGCCAGCGGCACGATGACCGACCGCGCGATCTTGGTGACACCGGTGGCCTGGCAGCCAGGGGGCTCCCGCCCGTTGGAGACAACGCTGAGCACCAGCCACGTGGAATCTGCCACCTGCATGAACTCGGAGGGCGGCAGCTCTGCGAGGGACAAGAGACACTGAGGCAAGTGGCTCCACAGGGCTCAGCACAGAGACAGTGCCAGCTCAAGCACTGCATGCCACACTGCCCCCTGGGTGATCCCCAAGACAGGATCGGCCCCAGGTGTGGGGACACTGGTTTGGGGGTGCAGATGAGCCCCATCCACAGGTGGAATGAGCCAGACAGGGCTCAGCTGCTCCACGCTGGGATTTGGCCATAGGGACGAGAGGGGCCAAGGCTACAGCCCCTCCAAACCCCAAGATGTGTCCCTCTCCCTGTGTCAGCACCCCAGGCTGGATGCAGGGGGGTGTTGGCATTGCACCCCAAAACCAGCACCACCAGGGTCGTGGGGCTGTCCAGCTCATCTTCTGAACCCCAGCACCCACCACCAGGGATGTTCAGGGATGCACACAGGGCATTGGAGGGGACAAGGAGAGAGTCATCCTGCTGTCCTGAGGGTCCCAGCACCTGGTGCCAACCTGGTGGAGAGAGCCCAGGCTGGCAGAGGGCCACAGCGGGTGGTCCTTCCCAAATGTCTGCTGGTGTTGGCAGGGTGGGCATATGCCAGCTGTTCCTGCCTCCCAACCCCCTTGCTCCCACCCTCCTGCCCAGGAGACGGGCTGGCACTGCGGGGGGCACCCCAGGGCTCAGCCAGGCTGCCCCCTCCTCTCTGGGCTTCTCTTCCCAGCGAGGGATGGGCCAGGGCCCCCAGGAGGTCTCAAATCCACTCCTCCCATCCAGGAAGGGTGGGAGCAGCTCCCATGGGAGATCACACAAGCCCCCAGCCCCTCGGTGGGCACCCGGTGCCCAGCCCAGCTGAGACCCCGAACTCCCGTGGGAGATCACACCAGTGATGGAGGGGAGGTCGCACGGGGGGAGGGTCCAGCACCCCCTCAGGGCTCTGTACCCCGCTCCCAAACTCAGCCCGGGGCAGGGCGGAGCGGGGCCGGATCCAGGGCCTCGGCGGGTGTTCCCAGCGCCTGTTCCTGTGCAGGAAGCGCCAGAACAGCCTCGGCTCGGGCCCAGGGCCCAGTGCTGGGAACAGGGGGGCGGGACAGGGACTCGGGGACATGGGGACCTGTCCCAGAGCTCAGTGTTTAATTGCTTTTCAACACCACCCTGGGCGAGGCTGAATGCAAGGGGACCTCGCTGTCCCTGTGTCACCCGCCCCAGGGCTTAATTCTGATCCCAAGGGAAGAGGGGGTGCAGCTCTCCTCTGCTGGGGGTCCCCTTCCAGCCCGGCAGCGGGGGGACACTGGCAGCCAAAGGGGGTTCACAGGGCACCGCGGGGCCGCGGGCTCGCAGGACCATTGTTCAGCACTTCCCGCCCTCCCCTCCCCTCGGGATTGAGGAATATTTGTCTGCAGGCCCCAAAATAAAACAATACATGGGGAACAGCTCTGGTTGTGGGAGCGGGGAGAGCCCGGGACACGGTCCCGCTCCGCAGCACAAGGAGGCGAGCCTGGCCGTGAGTGCCCGTGGCCGGAGCGCTGACCCTTGTTCCTTGGGTCACGGCCAAGGATCCGCTGCGCCCGGCTCCCGCGGCCTCGGCAGGAGGGTTTGGGCGTGGGAAGGCGGGCCAGGATCCGGACCCTCCGGCTCAGCCCGTTGGGCCGGTACCCCGGCAGGGCTGGCGGTGAGGGTGATGCACGGCACGCGCCGGGTCACCGGCAGTGGGGACGTCACCAAACGGCAGCACCCTGGGAGAGGGACTGGCTTGGAAGGGATCAAACCTCCCCAGGACACCCCAAAACCCGGACCCTGCTGCCGAACAGGGCTCACCCCTGCCAGCCTGGCTGGCCCTGTGCTTTGCCCTCCTCTGCCGAAGTTCCAGCTGGCCCTCACCGGTAGGAGGGACGGGATTAAATTGGACACGGGAATGATGACAGGAGCGCTGCCAGAGCCTGGAGCGCTTCCCGCGGGCATCCCGGGAGGTCCTTGCGCTCTGTCGGGAGCGCCCGGGCTTCGGGCTGGCACCGCAGCCCGGTGCCAGGAGCCGGGTGCCAGCTCTGCCCGGGAGGGGCTGTCGGAGCGAGGGCAGCCACGCCGGGAGAGCCCAGGCCGGGCAAGCCGGTACATCCCCGGCGCAGGCGCCGAGGGGACGGGATGGGCATGTTCCGAGGGAACCAAGCACAAGCCGGGACTCGCTCCCCGCGGCCCAGGCGTGGAGCTGGGCTGGGGACGCGCACAGCCCGTGCCTGCGGTGCCAGGCCGCCCTGCCAGGAGGCCACCGCTCGGTACCTTTGAAGCCCTCCTCGTCCAGCATGACCGTGTAGTCCTCGGGGGTCTCCGTCAGGCTGAAGAACTTGCATCTGAAGAAGAAGAAATCGGTGCTGCTGACCTCAAAACCGCCGCCGTCTCGCGGGGAAAAAGAGGAGAAGAAGAAGGAGGAGGAGGAGGGTGGTGGGGAGGAGAAAAGCCGGTACCGGCAGCGCTGGGGCAGGAAGAGCAGCTTGAGCAGCGGGTGGGTGTAGAGCCAGAGCCCGCGGCGGGCCAGGCTCAGCACCCGGACCCGGTGTTCCAGGATGTGCAGGTCCATGGCGGCCGTGCCGCCCAGGGAACCGCCGCCGCCGCCGCTATAAGGGCGGACACGGGACCACCCCGGCACCGCCCCGCATCGCCCGGGACCGGCCCAGGACCGCCCCGCATTGCCCCGGAACCGCCCTGCATCGCTTCGTCAACGCCCTGTGACCGCCCCCATCGCCCAAGGAGCGATCCGGGAACGCTCCGCATCTCGCTGGGACCGCCCTGTGACCGCCTGCCTGGCGCCGGGACCGCCCCGCACCGCTTCGGGACCCGACCCGGCACCGCCCCGGGTCAACGCCGGCACCGCCCCGCACCGCGAGAAATGCACGACCCGGGCCCGGCGCCCCGGGAGCAGCCCCAGTTCAGAACCCCGGAATGGCCGCACCGGAGCCTCGGAACCAGCCCTAATACAGAACTCCATGGTGCCCAAACAAGCCCAAATTCAGCGCCCCGGGGTGCCTGGAGAGCTCTGAATCAGAGTCCCGGGGTACCCCGAACTGCAGCCCTGGGGGTGCCCAAACCAGCCTCAATTCAACAGCCCGGGGTGTCCAACCAAGGGGGACCCTCTGGGAGCCACTGCCAACCCCACTCTACCCCCCAACCCCAGCACCCAACCGGGTCCCACAGGCTCAGCCCCAACACCAGGCCTGGAGAGGGGATTCACCAAACCAGGACCACCCCTGGGACAAAGGGGGTTCTGGAGGGAGAAATGGAGGTTTGGGCAGAATTCCTGCCTGCAGGAAGAAGGACAGAGATGGCCTGGGAACCGTTTTGGGATGGGAAGTTGAGCTCTGGGGTGTCATGGGATTAATTAGGGGTCCCCTGGCGCTGTTCAGCCACAGGAGCTGTGACAGTGGGAGATGGGGAAAGGCCTGGGTGCTGGGATGGGAGTGCACCAGAGCCTGGCAGCCACCACTATCACAAGTTGGGGCAGGTCTCAGTCTCCTCCCATTCCACTTCAAACGGGCGGCCCCAAGGCTGGGTGAGACAGTAGGGCTGGGCCACCCTCTGCGGTGACAGAGCAGTGACAGCAGCGACAGCAGCGTGGCCCTTCCCAGGACACTGCCCAGCACCTGCTGCCCAGGACAAGGGCAGCCAGGGGAGATGGGACCCAGGGAAGGTGCGTGCCAGGGTCAGTGTTCAGTGCAAATGGGATGCAGGGGAGGGTGCTCCCCAGGGACAGAGAACCATGGGTAGGGTCCAGGTCAGAGTGCCCCCCGAAACTGGTACTGGTGCAGCAAGTGGGAGGTGACACCCCTGCCTCCTGCCACCCTCCACCCCCTATCCCAGGCCAAGAGAGGTGGGAGTCAGGGCTGCGCCTTTACACACTCGCTTTATTGACCCCTTTGTACAAAACTGCTTTTCCCGCTTTATTTTACAAACCCACCACCCGCCCTTGGAGAGGACAGGGGGGGCAGAGGGGACCCCACAACCAGGGAGCACCTGGCTGCTGCTCACCCACCCTGTCTCACCTGCACTGGCACCTGGGGGGGGCAGCAGTGGTGGGGTGAGCCCTGGCAGGGTAAACACTCCCCCTGAGCTGTGGGGAACTTGGGGATGGGAGGGGATGGGATGAGGGGGCTTTAGCCCCAAAACTCGGCACCAAATCCCGCTGCCTCTAACGCATCCTGCCTCGGTCCCTGTCCTGCCTCGAAGGAATAATAAATAGGCTCAGTGAGTAGGTAAGTTGGGTACTACATATAGGGCTACAGCTTGATATATCCTCACTAGATTAAGAGGGGGGCAAGGGGTCCCAGGGCTCCTCGTGTACCCCCAGTGCCCTGCGCCAGGCCTAAGTGCTCAGGAACCGGGGCTGCGGCTGCCCGGCTGGCGCAGGGTGGGGGCTACAGGAGGGACCCGGGGGGTGATGGGTCGAGGGGCTCTGGGACGGGGAGAAGGGCCTGAGGGGCAGCCCAGCCCCCCCAGTGTGGGGAGGGAGCTCGGGTGGCTCAGCCACCCCCTGCCCAGGCTCCCACCGCCTGTGGTGCCAGCACCCTGCGGGGTGGGCACCCAGCGCAGACCCAAGGTGTCCCCTTTGGTCACCACACCTGGCCAAGCTCCACGGATGCCCCGAGAAGGCCACGCTGTTCTCACAGAGCCGCACAGCCCCCCTGTCCCATCCCTCCAGCTCAGAGCCCCCAGCGCCGGGTGCCAGGGGTGCCCCTTGGTGTCCTCGCGCCCGGGTCCGTGCACAGCCCCGCTGAGCCCGGCTGCCCGGGGTGTGGGCCGGGCCCTACAAGTACGTGTCCTCGCTCTCCCGGGAGCTCAGGCTCTCCTTGGACTGGTGGTGGGGGGAGACCTGGGGGTGCAGCAGCTCCCGGGTCGTGCCGGGCGCCCCGTTGCCCTCGGCCCCGGGGCCGTTGGCGGGACTGGCCGGGCCCTTTTCCCGGCTCTTCTCCTTGCTCTTGCGCGCCTTGGGCACGGGGGCGGGCCCGGGGGAAACGATGATGGAGGGGACGGGCTCCAGCGCCTTGCGCGGGGCGGGCTCCGCCTCGCTGATGGCCTTGGCGCCGTGCAGGCGCGGGGGGGACTTGCACTGCAGCTCTCCGTGCGTCTCCCGCCACTTCTTCAGCTGGATCAGGTGCTCCCGCTCGATCTGACGCTCCGTCACCGGCAGTTCGATGACCTGTGGGGACACTTGTGCCATCAGTGACAGTGCCACAGGGGCTGGGTGTGGGATCCCCCTGAGGGCACAGGCAACCGCTAAGCAAGCTTTCTGGGGCTGCTCCCCATGCTCCGCCCACCCAGGGACAGCCCAGTCTGGCAGCACCGGCCAGCTGGGTGGCAATGGGCACCCAGACCGTCCCCAGCACCTCACCTCCTGCACAAGGAAGGCCTCCTGCATGATTTTGGGGCTGAGGGCCCTCAGCCTCTCCATGGTCTCATACTGGCCTTGGCAGGATTTGAGCTTGTCCGAGGAGCCCAGGGTGTGTTTGAGGAGCACCAGGCCCACCCGGAAGATGATCTTCACTCCTGCAAGAGGAGACGTGAGGCAGTGAGTACCAGGCAGGATAGGGTGACACTGCCACCATGTCCCTCAAATGCTCAAATGCTGTGGGGCAGCAGATCCCAGTCCCACCAACAGACAGGTTATGCAAGAGGGTGAATTTGGGATGTACATGCCTCCTAACCCCCAGGAACAGAGCCCACCTCCACCCCAGGCATGTGGCTGCCCCAAACCTGCCCCGCTACAGGTCCCATGGCCGTGGGGAGTGCAGTCACCCCAGGAGGAGGAGGAGGAGGAGGATGGTGGGGAGCTCCTACCTTCACAGAAGAACATGTCCCAGACGCGCAGGACGGAGCTCCAGGGCAGTGTGCGGGAGAAGGCGCACATGAACCACTCCGTCATGTACAGGATGGGGTCGATCTTCTGCTTGCTCAGGTGCTTGTAGGCCACAGGTGACACCTTGTGCAGCAGTGAGAAGAGGATCTGTCCGTCCAGCTGGATGGCTTCCTGCAGGGACAGGGACCAGCATCCCAGTGAATACCCCAGCCCTGGGATCAGCCCCCAGTGCCTGGCTCCAGCAGAGGCAGCCAACCCTCTACACCTGATATGAGAGCAGAGCTGTGTCCCATGGATGCTACACTGAGACCGACATCTCTGAATGTGGAATGCTTCCGGGAGCCACAGCACAACAGGGAGACAGCGGGAATACCCAGCCCCTCCCCAGACCCCTTCTTTCCACAGGGTGACGAGCTGGACAAGTTTTTGGCCTGGAGATGCAGAATCATGGAATTGTTTGGGTTGGCAGGGACCTTAAAACTCATCTCATCCCACCCCATTGCCATGTGGCACCTTCCACTATCCCAGCTTGCTCCAAGCCCTGTCTCACCTGGCCTGTAACACTTCCAGGGATAGGGTGGCCACAACTGCTCTCTGTGCCAGGGCCTCATCACCCTCTCAGGGAACAATTCCTTCCCAACATCCCATCTATCCCTGCCCTCTGGCAGTGGGAAGCCATTCCCTGTGTCCTGTCCCTCCATCCCTTGTCCCCAGTCCCTCTCCAGCTCTCCTGGAGTCCCTTCAGGCCCTGCAAGGGGCTCTGAGCTCTCCCTTGAGCCTTCTCCTCTCTAGGTGAGCACCTCCAGCTTTCCCAGCCTGGCTCCAGCCCTCAGAGCATCTCCATGGTTTCCTCTGGACTTGCTCCCAGCAGCTCCAGGTCCCTCCTGTGCTGGGCTCTAGGGCTGGGGCAGCTCTGCAGGTGAGGTCTCATCTGGGTGGGGCAGAGGGGAAGAATCCTCCCTCCCCTGCTGCCCACGCTGGGGGATCAGCCCAGGACACACGGCCTGGGCGTGGCCAACTCTCATCAACCAGCACCCCCGCTTCCTTCTCCCCAGGGCAGCTCTTTTATCTCTTCATGCCCCAACCCAGATGCAGCACCCTGCAGGTCCCTGCCACTGCTGAAAGCACCATGAGCCCTTTACTCACCAGTTTCTCGCTGTAGTAGCCAGGGAGGTACTTCTCACAGATCTGCACCAGGCACCAGAAGGCTTGCTGCAAGCCAAGGGACAGCAGGTGAGCGCCCAGAGAACATCCCTGCGGCCAACTCCCTGCTCCCAGGGACCACGGGAGAGGGCAGGAAGCAGCAGAGCACACCTGGGGCACTTTGGGCTGCCCTGAGCCAGGCACCCCACTCATCAGCACCCCCCAAAGGGCCCCACACCCTCTGGGAGGTGCCAGCTCCGTCCCGAGCCGCGTGCCCGTACCTCGGCTGGCATGTGCATGAGCAGGACGGCGGCGATGGGCGCCTGGGCCTGGCAGTACCCCTCCTCCGGGCGGTACAGTGTGTACGCCTTCAGCACCCGGAACAGGTCCTGCTGCCTGCGGAGACACCGGGGCACGCACAGCTGGGCACACGGCACGCGCGTGGCCCAGCAGCCTTCCCCGTGCACACCAGGCACGAGCCTGGGTCACTCTCCAGCTGTGACCCCTTTTCCACACAAACCGGGGCTGCGGGACACAACAGCTCTGGGAAGCTCGGCCCACAGAGCGCAGATCCTGCCTGGATCTGGGAGTCGAGGCATGGAGACAACCACCTGGCCCAGAGTGAGCCACAGACAGGCAGGGACTCAGCCGCAAGCACAGCGGCACAGGTGCTCCCCAACACATGGGGAGCAGCATTTTCCTGGTGAAACAGAGGCTGCAGGCTGCCACCTCCTCCCTATGCCCTCCTGTCATGGCAATTCCCACCCCACTGGGTGTCAGAGCTGGTCTGAGCCATCCTGTATTCAGTCAGTGGATGCTCTGTGACTGTAGGAGTATAGGGAATGTTGGAGGAATGGGGAGGACACTGGGGACATGAGTGAGGCTCCATGAGCTGGGATAGACAATGCCACCCCACCCATGGCTGCTGAGGGCTGGACACACAGTAGCTCCACATACCCATGGCCTCCACGTGAGACAAACATCTCATGAAAGGGGAACTGCCGATGGAGATCCCGCTCGATCACATCCAGCCACTTTGGATCTCCTGTGAGAAGGTCCAGTTCCTGGGGAGGGGAAGACTGGGGTGAACAACACCCTTGACACCGCCACCAAGATGTCTGAGATCCCCAACATACACCCAAGCCCAAGCAGAAACCACCCCAGACACCCTCCCTGGCAGTGCAGGAGGGTTCCCAGCAGGACTTACATCAAACTTGCCCATGTTCTGCTCCAGCTTGACCTTGCTCCCAGAGAGGTACTGCCAGGCACGGCCCCGCAGCGAGGGCGGGATCCCCTTCTGGCACCGCAGCCGGATCTGCGGGAGAGACACAGCTGTCACGGGAAAATCACAGAGCGCTGGGAAACAAAGAGACTCCTGGGGCAAGGTGGGAGTCAGGCCAGCACCATGGCCACAGGCTGGTCCCCTGCTGCTTCCCAAACAAGAAGTGTCCCTGAGCACCTGGGATGCAGGGATGCCAGCTGGAATGGCAGTCAAGCACCAGCAGCATGGTGGAGCTGCCAGAGGCCCAGCAGAGGCTTTGTGGCTTGCAAACAGCTCCAAACAAGCCTAGCACTGCCTCAAAGCCAGATCCTGCTGGGAGCTGGAAAAGCAAACACTTTGTCAAGGAGTCAAGGTGGGGGACGAGTGGCTCTGTCCCACAAGGGAAGTACTGAGGACACAGGGGAGGCTCCCCAGCCCTCAGTCCAGCCCCCCACCCCCTGGTGGGGCCATGGAAAGCAGAGATGTGCACCCTGGCAAGTGTCTCAGCCTTTCCACCTGCTCATGCTGGGCAGAAGGGCAGGTCTGGTCCTATCTCCACGCATGGCCAGATCCTGAGGCCCCTGGAGCCAGCTCCATGCCCAGAGTTTCCTGTGCCCCTGGTTTCCTTGGCACTGGGCACCAGCCAGGACCAAAGTCCAGGCGAGGCAGTCGGTGCCTACCCTGCATGGGGAGCTGAGCCAGCTTAGCCCTGGTGCTGCCTGCACCAGCAGGGACCAAAACAGAGCCCCCATCATCCCACTCCAACTCCTCATTACAGCAGCAGCTCCAAATAACAGAATGATGGAATGGTTTGGGTTGGCAGGGACATTAAAGACCATATCATTCCATGGGCAGGGTCACCTATCCCTACTATCCCAGGCTGCTCCAAGCCCTGTCCAATCTGACCTTGGGCCCTTCCAAGGGCAGCCACAGCTGCTCTGGGCACCCTGTGCCAGGGCCTGCCTGCCCTCTCAGGGAACAATTCCTTCCCAATATCCCATCCATCCCTGCCCTCTGGCAGTGGGAAGCCATTCCCTGTGTCCTGTCCCTCCATCCCTTGTCCCCAGTCCCTCTCCAGCTCTCCTGGAGCCCCTTTAGGCCCTGCAAGGGGCTCTGAGCTCTCCCTGGAGCCTTCTCTTCTCCAGGTGAGCAGCCCCAGCTCTCCCAGCCTGGCTTCAGAGCAGAGGGGCTCCAGCCCTTGGAGCATCTCCGTGGACTCCTCTGGACTTGCTCCAGCAGCTCCACATCCTTATGTGTCATTTTTCTCACAGCCCTCAGCCAGGATATGCAACAAGGTGGGCCTGACAAGCCTGGTGTTTTCAGCACTGTCACCCCCCCCAACACCCTGCAAAACCTTAGCACAGCCTCCACTCTTCATGTCTCTGCTCGGGTGGCACATGCCAACTGTGCCAGGGCTCTGAAAGCAGTGGCCAACAGCTCCCAAATCCTCCCCAGGCCTCTCTGGCCTGCCCAGGGCTGTGTTTCTCTGTTTGCAGGAACAACTGGGGAGCAGGTGGTTGTTTCCAAGCACAGTACCATCACCTCCCCAGGGGGTTTGGTGCTCCCTCACCGGTTGTTTGCATGGGCAGGTCCCTTTGTGCTGGCAGGAAACACAGTGGACGATGCCCAGGGCTGCTGTGGGCAGCTCCATGGCTGCTGACAGCTCCAGTTTCCAGCCAGCTCCCTTTCCTGCTGACTGAGCTGCCAGGAAGGAAACCGCCTCGCTGGTTTTGGTTCGGCAGCCCGTCCAGATGGCCGGGCCAGCACCGCCGGGGCTGAGCAGCTCATCCCCTTGGTCCCATGTGGGGTCCTGCCATCACCCCCACGGTCCCACCATGATCTTCCAGGGACTGGGAGTGTGTCTGGGCTGAGGGATGCTGAAAGCAAGGTGAAGTCAGAGTCCTGCCTGCGCCGGGAGAGCAGTGGGAGCTGCCCACCCCATGTCTGCCCTCCTTCCAGCACGCGGTTCTGGCACGGCACAGCACCATGAAGGATGTGGGGTCAGTCTCTGCTGGGATCGGGGCCAGGCAGGGAGCGTTTTGGGCTGGAGCAGTGCAGGTGTGAGCAAGCCTGGCAGGAGTTGGCCCAGGGATCCCTGGGCTGCCTGCCAACCCTGCTGAGGCAGCCAGAAAAGTACTGGGGTTTTTCAGAGGCTCAGGGAGCTCCCCCAGAGCAGCAGGGACCTGCACCAAGCAGGCTCCTGCCAGACCAAGGATAGTTGACAGCATCCAAGGCCAGGCCTGGCAGCCTTCCCTAAGCAGCCCCAGGGATACAGGCACAGAGCAGCATTCCAGAGCAGCCTCTCCAAAGCTCCAGGCATGGATTTTTGCTGCAGGACAGACTATACAGCATATCAGCCCCATGGAGACTCCCAGAGGCTCGGCCCAAGCACAAGGGAGCTGCTGTGCCAGGCGCAGGGCTGCTGGACCACTCACCCCATCCCAGAGGGCACCCTGTGGCACACAGCCGGAGTAGTGGAAATTGCCTGTGGAACAAAGTGCCTGCCTGCTGTGGCCCAGAAAACTCTCCCAGATCCTTTAAGAGCAGCCAAGAAACAGAGGAGGGATTCCAGAGTGTCATTCACTAGGCACTGAGAAGGGACAGCACTCCGGGCACACGAGGAGACTCTGCCAGCATGGAAATGAGGGGGAGGAGGAGGAGAGGAGGAGAAGGCCCTTCAGCCACTCTCTGGCACTGCTGTCCCATGCCAGCAGCCTCACTGCTCCCAGCAGACACACAGCAGCAACCCTGGACTTGCTGCCTCCCAATTCCCACCTCATCTGCAGGCTCAGGGGATCAGGGAGCACCAGCCAACCAAGCCATGGAGCCAGCACACCAGGAGTCTCCCAGGGACCCCCGTTCATAGACCAGTGTCACGCGCATTAGGATCAAACATTTCCTACAACGAGCTTTTTTTGGTCTGCAAGATGCTCAGAACAGAAGTTTCCATGAGCAAACAATTCCCATGGCTGCCTGCAGGCAGCCAAAGAAGCCCTAGGAAGGCTCCAGCCCGGCAGGGAAGAGTTGGAGGCAGAAGTGGGCTGGCTCAGGACCACTCAGCCCCCCCAGCTCCAGTTTCCAAGGGGAATGAACAGCCCATTCAAGCCAACAGCATCATCCAAAGGCACACAGACGCCTGTCGGCAGGGAACCAGTGACACCAGGCTGCCCCAAAGGGACAGCGCTGTGCCTGCCTGTCCCTCTCTGCCACTTCCCAGAGGGGACACGGCTGTCACTTACCTTCTTGTGTTTCTTGGCCATCCACTTGTCCCAGTTGTTGAGCATATCCAGCCACTTGGACTCCCGCTGCCGGAGCACCTCCAAGGGCACCTCCTCCAGCCTGTGGGACCGGGAGGAAGAGGCCGGTCAGTGGGTGCCTGGCTCTCCGTACGGTGCTGAGCCCCCTGGCCTCCCGAGCACCCTGGGTGCCCCCCATGGCCAGCTGGCTGCAGCCCTCAAGGTGCAGGGCTCAGGACACGCTCGGCAGCGCAGGTGTTTCGGCAGCTGCCGGAAGAGCTCGCCACCCGTGAGTGAAGTCACTGCACCAGCAGAGCAGCTCAAACCTCTTAGGAGCAGCCTGCACTGCACACCGCACATGCTGCAGCATCCCCAGGGACACGCCAGGAAGGTGAGGGATGAGCAAGACCTGATCCCCGTGGAGGGGCCGGCTGCACACGAGAGTCAGGGCCATAAGCATCGTGTCATTCACACAGCTCCAGCCACACTGCGCTCCCAATGCCTGGCACTGCTCCAGGCCCGGCGCCGAGCCCAGACCAGGGTCCCTTAGGAGGGAGGGGAGTGTTTTCCAGAAACGACTCAGTCTAGCCAGGGAATCCGATTTAACCCTGCTGAGGCAGGGGGGATGCTGCTCCGATGCCAAAGCCGGCACCGCGACCTCCAACCCCTCATGGCACCACATCTGTGAAGAGATGGGTGACAGGCAGCTCGGGCGGGCCCAAGCAGGGACACCCAAGGAGAGCAGACACTCCTCCAAGCCATCAGTGAAGACTCGATGGCTTCCCAGGCTCTGCCCCACACTGTCGTGCAGCCACACCAATCTCAGGAAGAATCAGATCCTTCCTGAGGACCCGAGGACAGTGGCCTGGTGCTGAGCATCCTCCAGCACCCAGCCCCATTACAGGACATGCGGGCCCTGCCTCCTCTCTCCACATGCCGAGCCGGAAAGCGAGCGGCCGGCTGAGTCCAGGGCCGCATCCAGCTGGCAGCACTGCCCCGCGCCCTGCCCAGCCCTTCCCCGCCGAGTCCCACCCACCGCAGCGGGTCGGACGGGGCGAGCGCGATTGTTCCGAGAGCAAACCCGCTCCCAAAGGATCTGCTTTGCTTGGCTCCCCACCCTCCTCAGCACGGCCAGGCACGGCCGGCAGCTCCCCAGCCCGGCACGGGGATGGAGGCAGCGCTGGCCTCCAGCCGGGGCTCCGCGAGGCGTGGGAAGCTCGGGAGCTCGGGACGCTGGATACAGGAGCTGGCTGTGGGCCTGCTGGAGCGCTGCCAGCACAGACTGGAAGCTGTTCCCAGCTGATGGCTGCTTGGCAGCGGGCAGGGAGTGAGGACCGGCTGCATTTCATATGGCCCAGGCGGGAGGGTGGGGGCACTCCAGGCGGGGAAGTGATGGGATGCCCTATGCCAGGAACACGCTCCTCTGCACCCACACTGGGTGACATCCCCACAGCTCGGCCCTTCGCGGTGCCCTCACACCCTCCACGGAGGCTCGGATACCCTGCCTGCCCTTCCTGTGCTTCCCCTCCCAGTAGGGCAATGCCAACTCTGGCACCCACAGCAGGAAGTCATGTATTCCCCTTCATCTGCTCTGGACAGACAGTGAGCCAACAAAGCCCTGGAGCAGGGCAGGATTGGGCCCCAGCACATCTGTGGGGTGCTGCAGGAGGCTCAGTCCCCAGTGACTGCAGCCACCATACTATCAGCACCTTTGGGAGCAGCCACTAGTCTCCAGCACCACGACCTTCATCCAGAGCTGCTGCTGCCTGCTGCAGGGACAGGGACACAGACACCCAACCCCAAGGACAGCCACACGAATGACAGCCAGGACAAGTGTCCCCTAAATGTGGTGTGTGGCCAGGTCAGGGTGCAACACCACGGGAAGGAGAGGCCACACCACTCCCGCAGTGCCAAAGGAACAAGGTTTATCACCCGGAGTGATGCACCTTGCCCAGCGCCAACATTCCAACCTCCAGCACCTTTTCACCCCACAGACCCACCCAATAACACCCACAGGCTATGGGGGGTGAACGCTCTGCTCCTCACAGACAGGGAAACTGAGGCACAGCTGGCACCAGAGCACTCAGGTGGGCAAAAACCAGGGAGCCCGCTCGGGGCGATGTCCCAGCAGGAGAGGAGATGGCTGCCACGCGTTGTTCCCACTGCCATCCCGACTTTCTCTGGGCGTTGCTGTGAAAGCAGGGCCAGGAAGGCAAACACCAAACACGCTGCCGAACCAGCTCGACAGCAACAGCACATTCCTGGGTGTCAGCACCGCCCTGGGGCCCAGCGCCTCGGGCTAGCCTCACTTCCTCCGAGGGTTTCCTCCGAGGAGCGGGGTGAGCACGGTGCCTTTGCCAGCACTGCCAACAAGGGGTCCTTGAAAGACCACGGCCTGGCCTCCTTGGCTTGACAAGAGGCCAAAAGTCCACTGGAATCAGCGCCTGGAGCTGACCAGACACTGATCTCGTGTGCTGGCAGCTCCTGGATCCCAAATGGAGTGGACACCACTTCCCAGCCATTCGCCCTCTTCAGAGAGAGATGGGATAGCTGGAACAGCTTTTGGGGCTCTTCACAGAGCCATTACAACACCATGGAATGGTTTGGATGGAAGGGACCTTAAAGCTCATCCAGTGCCTCCCCTGCCATGGGCAGGAACACCTTCCACTGTCCCAGGCTGCTCCAAGCCCCATCCAACCTGGCCTTGGCCACTGCCAGGGATCCAGGGGCAGCCAGAGCTGCTCTGGGCACCCTGTGCCAGGGCCTGCCCACCCTCCCAGGGAACGACTTCTCCCCAGTATCCCACCAATCCCTGCCCTCCAGCAGAAGGAAACCATTCCTCCTTATCCTGTCACTACAGGTCCTTGCCCAAAGTCAGGAGTCCAGCTTCCCTTGCGGGCCCTTTAGGCACTGGAAGGGGCTTTGAGCTCTGCTCGGAGCCTTCCCCAGGCTGAACACCCGCAGGTCTCCCACCCTGGCTCCCCTGTTCACATCACGGCTGCTGCGGCCTCCGCCACGGGCACCAACGATGCCTGACAGCGGTCCCGGGCGGCCCCGCGCCCAGCCTGGGGGCGGCGGGGACAAACCCCCCCCGGGCCG
>WBNO01005898.1:150199-177143 GCA_013400575.1 Peucedramus taeniatus | reverse complement strand
GGGAATGCGGAAAGGAGAGTCCGCCTCGGGAGCTGATTGGTCGAGAGGACATGGGGAGCTGTCCGTCAAGTGCCGGCGGGTGTCGGTGAGGGGCGGGGCTCCGTGCTCCGGCAGGGGCGCAGCGCTGGGGCAGGAGATACCGGGACCAGTACGAGACATAACGGGATGGACTGGGACCAGTACGAGAGAGAACGGGGCTGTATTGGGACCAGTGTGAGACAACGGGATGGACTGGGACCAGTACGAGAGAGAACGGGGCTGTATTGGGACCAATACGAGACATAACGGGATGGACTGGGACCAGTACGAGAGAGAACGGGGCTGTATTGGGACCAGTGTGAGACAACGGGATGGACTGGGACCAGTACGAGACATGATGGGATGGAATGGGACCAGTATGAGACATAACGGGATGGACTGGGACCAGTATGAGACATAAAGGGGTTGTACAAGGCTCTGTATGAGATGTAACGAGCTCTGTTGGGGCCAGTACGAGCCATAATGAACTGTGCTGGGACCAGTACAGGCCACAGCATGCTGTACTGGTATCGGTATGAGATACAACACAGCTGTACTGGGATGTGGATGAGAGGTAATAGGGCTGTACTGGGACCAGTGTGGGATAAAATGGGCCATACTGGGACTAGCATGGGCCATAGAAAAGCAGTACTAAGTCCTGTATAAGGAGGCTGTAGCAGGACCAGGCAGCCACAGTGGGGCTGTACTGGGATGGCACTGGCATTCCAGGAAGGCTGGATATGGGACTGCAGGAGGGATGTGCTGGAAAGCACTGGTGCCTACACTGGCATGGGGCAGTGGTGGGATCTGTTTCCCTCTCCAAAGCTGTCCCTGCCCTGCAGAGCCCACAGCCAGACCACCACTGTGTCACCCCAAAGTCCCCATCCCCAGCACCCCAGACAGGTAAAACCAGCCTGGCTCTCCCAAAAATAACACACCAAAGGATCTGTAGGAGACTGGGATGTGCTGGGACCTGTCCTGGGTGAAGCCTGCTAGGGGCAGGCCCATCCTGCCTCCAGAGCCCAGCGCTCCATTTCCTCCCTCTTACAGCACAGAACAGGGGGTAGTGGAAGGATCCCTCTCAAGGTGGTACTGTGCCAAAGGAAGAGGGAATGAGGCTCCTTAAAATCAGCAACTCAACCTACTTCCAGATTATTCTGGCAGCCAGGCCCCACCAGTCCCTGGCATTGAAGTGGAAGGCTCCTTTGGCACTTGTTTTGTACCAGATCTCCACACACACAGTCTGCTGCAGCATTCATCCCTTGGATTTAGATGGAAGCAGTCTGGCAAGGCTCCATGAAAGTGATTTCCAGGGGAAGTTTTCTTGCTGGAGTGCCGGTAAAGGGGCTTGGCTGAAACTGTTACCGAGGGCACAGTGCAGGAGCTCAGTGGTGCCCAGCACAGCAGGAGGAGGAACACAGGGTGACCTTCAGCACAGCAGGGCCAGCCCCGGATACAAACACAACTTCTGCATTTCAGAGCTCTCTTGGCAGTTTTTTTCTATCCGCTCTGGAAAACCCCGCTCAGTGCCTGTTTTCTCCAGGACTGTACCTATTGTCTGGTTGTGAAGAGAGAAGGGAAATTATTATCCTACCTTCCTGCAGGGCAGGAGCACCCTTCACCCACCATCCAGCCACATGCTCCAAATTCCTGCAGCAGGGAGGGGAGCAGGCTGTGACAGGGACAGTGGGGACCTGTCAGAGAAAACAGCTGGACACTGTGGCCAGAGAACACCAGCCACCTGGGCTGGGCCAGTGCCAGCCACCTTCCCCACAGCCACAGGGTTTCCTCCCGACCCCAGGGGAGCACACCAGAGGCAGGAGGATGCCGGCTCTTCCCTCCTGCTTCATCCCTCTCTCCCCTCCGAAGCATGGAATAAGGTAAACAGGATGTTCCTGCACTGCCTGACCATGACTAAATATATATATAACAATAAATGTATGGCTTTGGGTTACCCCAAAAAACAGAGGTACCCAAATTCCAGACACCTGCCTCTTCCTGGGCACCTAATTCCATGGATTAACTTTGCTGTGTTGTGTTTCTGTCATACTCAGGCTGAAGGCCCAGGAATCATCTGTTTTTCAGACCCAGATGCTCTCCAGGACCAAGAGATTCCAGCTGCAGGATATAATTGTTAAATCACATTTTCTGATAAAATTCTTGCTAAGTTCTGAGTATTCCCCCNCCCCCCCCCCCCCGCCAGACATAAGCATTCCTTCAGGAATGACTGAGGAGCACCAGGGAAACTTCAACAAGCCCCTTTTCTTGTAGCTTTTCCCAGAAATTAAGAGGATTTCCTATTGTAAACTGCTTAATTACAAATCCTGATGTATTTCCCCATCCGGGTGCTCTGAAACCAGGCACATCTCCATTAAAAACCCCAAATCCAAGGAAGGAGAGCTGCATGTTTATTAAAACAAATCACAGGCTGTCCAGAATAGATCCAGACCTCCTTTATCACAGGAAGAGAAACACAAGCTCATGCCAAGGGATGAAAAAACCTTGAACTCGGGATCCATACAAGACCCAGAACAGGGAAAGAACAAGAACAAGGGGGTTAATAAGTGTGTGGAGAATAAGTTTTCACTTAGCAGGAGGTTAAATGAAGCAGTGAATGCTGAAGGCAGACAGATGATGCTCCTGGCCACCATAAATCCCTCAAAGATGGATCTAAACTAAGCTGGGCATGACCTTGATGATGTCTTCTCCCGAGGGGATTCAAAGGAGAGCCTACACTCAAGCAAAGCATTTTTCACTACAGACTACTCACTACACTGACACATTTTGGGGCTCCATCAGCTTCTCATGAGTGGGGGCCAGAGCCTTTCTGTTCAAATTACTGCTGGGGGGCAGTGGATGCAGCCCCAAAAAGGGCAGAATGGAAATAGGATTGGGAGGGTTGGGGGTTACAACACAGACATGTTATGTCTCAGGGCTCCACGCCTCCTATTTCTTCCTGCCTCCTCTCTCTTTGAGTGCCAGGTGAATCAGAGAGCCACTCGTCATGTTGTAATAAGCCAGGGAGTTGGAATCCTTGATGAAGATGCCCTGAGGGGAGGAGAAAAGGATAAAAAACCCGCAAAAGAGCAGTCAGAGCATAAAACTCAGTGTCACCTTCCCACAGAATCCCACCCAGATTCCAACCCTCCTGGCTGTACACTTGGAGCAGGGTATGACAGAACACTGCAGGCTCTGAAGACCCAAGAGAGATTTCAGTGTCCAAGATGGACACTGGAGGTGGGTATAGAATCCTAGAATGGTTTGGGACCCTAAAGATCCTCCCATTCCACCCCCCTTGCCAAGGGCAGGGATACTTTCCACTAGACCAGCCAATATAGACAATGTGGCTCCTACAACACAAGAGTCACTACAAAGGGAGTGACTCAGGCTCCTGTCTCCCCCCACCTTTTTTTTTTTTTTTCCCTTAAAAATAATCAGCTCAGCTCCATTTCTTGTAAAGGGTTAACAAAGTATCTGCCCACAGATGAACTCTGAGGAGATAAGTGCACAAAGTTCACTGCTTAGGCAGCAGGTTGTGCCTGCCTGGGCACACGCATGACTGGAAATAAGTCATTAAAAAGGAACGGGGCCTTTCTCACAGCTCTGGCTTCCAGAGGAAGAGAGAGAAGAGAGTGAGCTCTTCCCTTCCCTGTTCTAGAGAAAGCCTTCCCTGAGCTGCCAGGGTTCTAAAGCACGCTCGCCCACCTCCCAGAGCACACAGCAGAGCTGTGGGAGCAGGCTGCTGCAGTTAAATGTCAAAATAAAAAAAAAAAACCCTCTAATAAAACAAGAGGCTGATTTCAGAGAAGGGTCTCCCCCCACCTGAGGACTCATCCTCCAAATGTGCTGATGTGCAGCAGCAACAATGTGAAAATCCACTGATTTAATCACCTATTAAAAGTCTGTCCTGCTGCAACAGAGGGCAGATCTGTCACAGCTGTGCTGTGCATGCAAGAAAAACATTCCTTTTGCTCTTCCAGTATCTCATCGTGCATTAAATTACACATTAAAATTTTTTCTTTGTAAAAAAGTCATGTGAGAAAATGCACTGAAGAAACAACCAGCACTTGAAGGCCTTATACCCACCTCATACTGCAGCTTCTGCTTCCCAGCTGGCATCCCTGTGGCCTCGTGGATCTTAACCTTTATAACAGACACCTGGGGAGGATCAAAGGGTTCCTTCAGTGCTTTTGTCCCAGTCCTGCTCCCCAGCCCCATGGAGGGGAGCAGGCTGAGCTCCCAGCTGCTGCTCTCACAGGCAGCACACGGAGCAGGAAGGGCAGGAGGATGAGCTACATGCCTGGTCTGAGAGGGGCAGGGTGAACACCAGCACTTGGCCATTCAGCTTCCATTCTGTCTTGTCTTGCATGTTGGGAACCTGGACTTTGACCGTGACCGGGCCCTATGGGAAAACACAGATAAAGTCTCTCAGGGCTGTGATAACACAGCACCAGACTAAGTATTCATTTCCATATCTTGGCTCCTCAGTAAACACACTGAAATGTGTTTACAAATTACTCCACTGCTCCCACAATAAAACATCTAGTTGGATTTCTCTTCCTTTCGTGTGCCATCTATTAAGCACTACACGCGCAGATGATGTCACAGGGTCAGAAGCACTGAACAGGAGACAGCTTCTCTGTGCACATGAAACCTCAGAAACACAGACTGGTTTGGGTTGGAAAGGACCTTAAAGTCCATCCAGTCCCACTCCCTACCATGGCCAGAGGACACCTCCCACTATCCCAGGGTGCTCCAAGCCCCATCCAACCAAGGACACTTCCAAGGACAGGGCAGCCACAGCTTCTCTGGGCACCCTGTGCCAGGGCCTCTCCACCCTCACAGGGAACAACTCCTCCCCAGTATTCCATCTAAATCTCCTCTTTTACTTTCAATATTCCCAGAAAAACCACACAGCCATTCCTGAGGATCTAAAACTCCTCCTGTGACACTGGCACTCCTCAGGAAGGAACAGAGGCTCACATTTAGCTCACATTGTTATGGAACAACACATTACCCTACTATCATGCTGGCATTGATACTCTGATCTCTTTGCATCTCCAGCTTAGCCCTCCTCTCCTTAAAAGCTCATTAGCAACTTTAATTCTCCTCTGCATTATAACTTACCTCTCACTGCCCTTAGTTACAGAAGAGCATTTTCACACCCTGTGTAGCTCTTCCCAATAAGAGACAAAGGAGTTTGGTTTACTCAGGAATGACAAAAGAAAGGAGATACCTCAGGAAGTCCCTTTCTTGCCAGGTATTTTTGCCCCTCTGTGCAGGGAATGGGCTTTACAGCCCCTTTGGAGTTGGAGTGAAGCAGCCCAGGACTCTGACCCACACATGTACCTTGTTCCTGCGCAGAAATTCCTCCTCTGGAATCAGGCTGTCCTCACTCTTCAGTTTCTTGGAGACTGGCTCATCCTCCATGGGTGGCGGGGGGTGAACAGGAGGCATCGGCGCCGGGGACGGGACCGGAGCCACGGGAGGAGCAGGGACAAAGGCTGGAATGGATGGGGGACACACAGCACAACCCACAGTCACCCCCTGAGTGCACAGCAAACACCCCCTCACAACAAAAATGCTTTGAGCAGAGCAGCACAGGCTGAAAATAAATGCCACAATACATGGAGGAAGTTACAACCAACAGCAACATGCAAACTTCAAACATTCGGAGAGCTCTTATATTGGGAAGCATTCCAGGAAGAGATAACAAGGCATGAGAGCTTCCTGCAGATCTTGCAAAAAAAGAACACATTCTCAGTTTGGCAGGCAGTGGTGCCAGCTCCTCCAGTTAGGGAAGAAAAGAAGATGAAAAAAAGGAAGAACTGCTTCTTACATCATGCTTTTTAACTTCAAAGCACCTAATGAGGAAAAGGGCCAGCAAAGAGCTTTTCCTCCAGCAGCAGCAGCTTCTGTAAGGAGCTGTAACACCCACTGAGGTGCTGCATTCTTAATTTTCACCCAGGCAGGCTCCTGGGGCCACAGGATTCCCTGCATTTCGTGGTGCAGGAAGAGCCTTGAGCCCAAAAGCAGGACTAGATAAGCCATACCAAACACCCCCAAACTCTTAACAACACAACTTAGGGCCTGCAGTCCCAGTTACACACCAGTGCCAGGGCACAGGAGGAAAAAGACTCCAAGCTGAATCCCACTCTAAAGGAATTATCCAACAATTCCTCAGGAAAAGCTGAAGCCACTGACCTGTGGGGACAATCATGGGGGGCGGGCGAGGGCTCATGATGGGGGGAGCAGAGGGGGGCATGGGCACCACGTTGATCCGTGGGGTGTGGATGATGGGAGGCATGGGGGTGGCTATGACGGATCCCGGGGGCAGCCGGACCACGGAGGTCATGGGGGGCCGAGGCATGACCGGCACTGCAGAAACCACGGCGGCGCGGACAGGAGGAGGCATCTGAGGAGAGAAGGGGAAGCTCCTTAGCAGGTATGCCCAGGCAGCCCTGGCCACAGCCCCCATTAAAATAACAGGGAAACAGAGAACCATGAGTTCTGCTGCCCAAAGACCTTCAGGGAGCCTCAGTGGCCCTACCATATGGGCAGCCCAAGCTGCTCTGAACAGGCACAGAAACCTCATTAACAGATTAAAGGAGTCTTCCTTCCCTCCACACTTTGGGATCAGACCTCCAGGCACTTAGTTCCTTTGCTAAATTGCTGTTTGGGACTCACAGCAGATCCCTCCTTACCTTGGGCTGCTTTTGTCCAACATCACTTTACACCTACAAAGGCTCTGAGCCATCCCTTTCTTAGCCATATTCTCTGCCTCCAAGATCCCACTGCCCAGCTGATCCCAGGCTTTTTGATATCTCTAAGGTAAAAGCTCCACCTAAGTATTATATTCCATTTTTAACAGCAAGTTCAATAAGGTTCTTCTAATATTTCCAAACTACTCTTAAACCATAAGCTTCCCACAAAATCTTCTTCCATTCCAGCACCTTTGCCCTCCATCAGGCCCCCTAATTAACTAGATCCCCAGTAATTGGCTTCTGAGAGCCCAAACACTCACAGTGGGTGGACGAGGTACAGATGTGATGGGCTGGGTGCTGGCAGGGGGGTTGGAGGCTGAGGAAGGAGGGGGTGGCTGGGGGATCTCATTGGGTTTGCTGGGCCCAATCTTCTCCTTGCTGTCATCCTCTGGCACCAGTCCCTTGGCCTTGTGGATGGCTTCAATTTGCTCTTGCAGAGTGATATTGGCCTGAGCAGCCTGCTGTGTGCGGGCCATGCTGCCCGAGTGGCCATCCCAGGTCACCTGAGAGAGTAAAATAAATCAGATTAACCCAACCTGGTCAGACTGCAAAGAAATCCAGAGAGCAGCTTGACAGAAAGAAAAAAAAATTCAAGACTTGTGTCTTTGAGCATTCACAGAGCTACAGGGACCTATTTAAAAAAAAAAAACTCCAACCAATCGAACACAAATTCCCAATTTCTACTCTACCTTTTCCTCTGGTTTCTGGATCTCCTCTTCACCAATCTTTTTACCAATGGCAGTCTCTTCTACACCAAAGATATCAGTACGACGCTCTGCCAGCTGCTTCAGGCTGCTCTCAATATCCAAACCTGAGGGAAAAAGAGCAATTCTTATCTCAAGGAATATAATTAAGACTCTTATTGATCTATTATTTGATACATAGTGGCCAAGCGATGCTATTTTTATACACAATATTCTGAGTTGGAAGGGACCACAAAGATCTTTAAAGTCCACCTCCTGTCCCCTTTCTTTTTTTTTTTCTGAAAGATACTGCCCAGCAATAGCTGACAAACATATCCATCTCATTATCACAGAAGGGGCGTCACACAGAGGTACATTTCAGATGGTCCTGCTCAGTGGGGGACTGTGCAATCAATGCTCAAGCTGACCTGGGGCATAGACCTCGTCATCGCTCTGCTTCTCCCGGATGGATCGATCCCGCTGCTCCAGCCACCGCGGATCCAGGAGCCCAATCCTCATGTGCTCCTGCATTTTACTGGCAGGAATCTTTTCTCCAGTGATGGGAGACACCAGGTACTCATCCGGAGCAGGGGCAGGTGGTAATGGTTTTGAGGCTAGAAGAACAAAACCACAGTGTTGGTTCAGTCTAGAAATAAACGGTTTGGGATTCTTCAGAAGAAATAAAGGTGGGTTTTTAGTTTGATGTACCTTTGGGATCGTAATCTTTCCGCACAATGACCTGATCTGGTGTGGGAGGGAGTGGGGGTGGCATCGGGGTTTCGGGAGGAGGAGGAACCTTCTGACCTTCATCTTCATCATCTGACCCCTTATTGAAACGGAAACAAAAATCACAACCAAGTTCCAGTGGTCAAATTCCTTTGAGAGAAACATAAAATCCTACACAGTGAAGGAAGAACGGATCATGCAGCTTCAAATCAACAGAGCTGTTCTGGACACCTATGGTATAGTGGTTCCTCTGGACCATGATTCAGAAATTCAGCAGCCCCAGAAGAGGAAGCAAATATTCCTCAGCTTCCACATTACAGCAGCCTTGCGCACAGGGGCTTACAGTTAACCACACTCTTGTTTCCCTGTTACCAGAAAAACAGCTTACAGTGGGCAGAGGCTAAGATGAGTCATCTTTCAGTGCTCCAGACTCTGGGCACAAAATAGCCTGAAAGACTTAAAACCACAGAAATATAAAATCTACACCACTGGGTGACAAAATTACTGGATTTCTCTCTTGGAACTTGTATTGTCATGGAAAACATTAAAAAAACCAACCATATTCCAGCATTAACAGGTTGCTTGGAGATTTCGTCAGAGGGAAATTTAATTTCCTCAAGAAACTGAAAAACTATTTACAGTGAAAGTGGGGACCATCATAAACCACATCAACTTTAGGGGACAAAATCCTATTGTCCAGTTACCTCATCCATATCCTGCACTTGTGTGTCCTGATCCAGCTGGGCTGGAGGTTCATCTGTTTTCTCTTGCTTTTCATCTTCTTCATCTGATTCCACCTCCATCTCCACCTCCTCACTTTCCCCAAACTTCTCATAACGCTCCTGGATCAGTATTCGAGCTCCCAGCTCCTCTGGAGTGGTGGGAGGAGGGAAATTCCCTACAATGCAGAAAACAGAGCTTCTGTTTCTCTAGCCCATTTCATTCCTCAACACACACTGACAGAAATACCAATTCCTCAACAAAAAGCAGTGGCAACAAAATCCTTGGCAGCCAGAGGATATGGAAGGGAATGGATTGAGTCTGTACAAACACCAGCATGACACATGAAGATAAAGTGACTTATAAATGGAAGCACTACTAGAAAGTGGGACCAGCTCTGCTGTCCTGGTGGAAGTGGAGAAGTGGACACTACTGCAGTCCTGGACTTGCTTCAAAGAGAACATCAGACTCCAGAAAAAAACAACAGCCCTGCAAAATGTCAGTGTGAGGCTTTTCCCTTCAACTTTAAAGGATAAAAGGCTGTAAACCCCAATGTCTGCCTAAAAATGGCACTTCAGGACACATTTCCTGCACAAAGGGGGCAGTTTCAGAGAGGTGACAACATTTAACATCAGTACCTTGCTCGTTGGGCTGGAAGTCAACTGTTTCCACAACCACAAAGTCGTGCCAGTCAATCTGGGCATAAGCAACACGCTCCTTCTCCTTCTCCTCCTCTTCCTTCTTTCTCTCCCTCTCCTGGAACTTGGCCCACTCCACTCTGTAATAGACCTGCAAGAGCAGACAGAGCACGATGTCAGACCAGGAACAGCATAGCCATCTCACTGTTGGTTTGCAAATGAAAGGAAGAACAGCTGGAGCAGTGTCAGGCTGGAAATCAGGGAAAGGTTCTTCCCCCAGAGGGTGCTGGCACTGCCCAGGCTCCCCAGGGAATGGGCACGGCCCCGAGGCTGCCAGAGCTCCAGGAGCCTTTGGACAGCACTGCCAGGGATGGACAGGGTGGGATTGTTGGGGGTCTGGGCAAGGACAGGGGTAGGACTGGGTGGTGGGATCCCTCCCAGACAGGGAATTCCAGGATTCCACTTTGTAAGCACTTGGAAATGGGGTTGTGCAGTATCTCTGTGCTGCCACAGACTACCCCCAATATAAACACCAGCTGCAGTTTACAGCAACTGTGAGTCCCCTGTACTCGAGTGATAGCAAGTGACACATCCATTTTATTCTCTATTTGCTGCCAACAAGCCAAAAACATGCAAAGAGAAAAAATTCAAAACATAACCAAAATACTTCAGCATTTTTGCAAGCTTTTTCTGGAATACCTGATCCAGGACTTCCTTGGGATTTTCAGCCTCCTTCTTGAGCTTGAGGAGTAAGCCCTTTGGTGGGATCAAGATCTGAAACACATTTTGCATGACAATCAGTGACAGTGATCTGAAACACATTTTGCATGACAATCAGTGACAGTTCTTTGTGCCAAAGCCTCTTTCTGAGCAATTATTCTCCTTCCACACTGCTAAAAATACCAGCAGACCCCCAGGGCTATATCCTATTTATTCTACTGCAGCCCTCTCACTACCTACTGCTCATTCCTGCACCTCAAAATATTAATTTGTGGCCTTACAATTATCCCCCAGATTAAAAAAAAAAAGAACCTTTATTGAGATGTAAAGTGGCCTGCAACAGAGTAGGATTTAAAGGACGGATTCCTGGATATTTCCAGCTTGGCTGGTTTGTAGGGCTTCATCAGCCCTCCAAACTCATTCCTGCTGTGGAAGGAATCACTCTGCCTGGAGTACCTTTGTGTACTGCTCCACCAGCTTGGTGAAGTAGTTGAAGAGGCTGTGCTGGGGGCGAAGGAAATCAAACTGGTAATTCCTCTGCTCCTTCTGCATGAGCTGGGTGAGGAACTGCCTCCCGTTGCGGGCCACGAACTGCGCCGTGAGCTTCACCACGTCCAGGTCGAAGGCCGAGATGGACGGAGGGTCCGCGATGAACTCAAACTCGGGCGGGGGCTCCTTGGGAACCACAGTCTCCTGGATCACCTGGGCCTGCACCTGCAGGGAGAACAGACACAGCCCGGTGACTTCCTGTGATGCCTTGGGAAGGCTGACCTAGAACAGAGACTAGACAGAGCTAAAGGATAAATAAGGGATTTGTTAAGAGGCCTCAATTAAATCCACCTTGGGCAGCACAACCCAAAATGGCCACAAAATTCACGACCGGTCACAGGGTCTCTCACTTTGACCAGTTCTGCTCCATTTGCATATTGGAGTTAATTGGCCAATTACAGCTTTAGCCCATGCAGTCCCATCCTTCTTGTTCTTCTCTCTTCAGCCCACGTTGTTTGTGCTCTTGGGCCTGAGATCTGGATCATTTGTCCTTGGTACCCAGCTAGAGAAAGAATTGTTTTGTCTCCCTACTCTGTGAAGAGAGCTCACCATCCCCTAATATGAAGCCTAGACTTATACACTAAAGCAGAACAGAATCTGAAAATATAAAAGCTAAAACCTGAGGCATCACCTGCAAGGAACAGTCACCAAACACTCAGGAGAATATTTTTTTTCTCCAGCTGCTGCAGGAAAGCAATGCCAGTTGCCATCCTGGAAGGTGCAAGGATGAGAGACCATCAGGTATAATTTAATACTATTAAAAATGTTGTTCCAACAGCAAACAAATCTGGAATGTATCAGGACTTTGCTATAGCCCTTCCAGGGCCAGCAGTGTGGCTGCTGGCCATGCCAAGCATGGAAAAGCCCTGGATTCACTCCATGCCCTTTTCCCACCCAGCATGTTTAGAGGCACAGCTGAAGAAGGTGAGCAGCATTTTGTACCCCTTGTTTTAAGGGGAGGTCGATCCTTCTGGCAGGAAAAGTTTCTACAAAGCAGTGCATGCAACAAGGCCAAACAGAACTCCAAGGGACTCTCAAGCCTTGCCTCTGCCCACATCCACTGTACTTTGTCAGTCAACACAGAGCTAAACTTAATTAACGTGGACCAACTAAACTGTATACTGGCAGTTTCAAACACCTTTGAGTTACCAGCACCTGGGAGATGCACATCAGCATCAAAATAAAGCCCCAGACACTCAACTCCAAGCCTGTCACTGCTGGCATTTTGACAAATGTAAAACCAACTGCTCCTTCTTGGCTTTTGAGCTTCCTTCCTTCTCAACCCCAGGCTGTGACACCGCTCCAAAGTGGCCAAGTTTTTCCTCAAAGTGATGAAAAGGAACGCTCACCTTCTGTGGGAGCTGCTGCTGGGCACTCTGCTGCTGCTGCATGACCTTGGGGATGGCAGCTGAGGGCTCCTGGGCTTTGCCCTCCTTGAACTCGCTGACCTTGTGCCGGTAGTAGGCATGGTAGGGGTCGTTGGGGTTCAGGAAGTTGAACTTGGGGTTATTTATTTCATTCTGACGAATTCGGGCTTCAAATTCTGGACCATTTCTGGGGAGCAAGAAGAAAAATTGTTTAGGTCATCAACTCAAGGGTAAATGTCTCTTTCAGACTAGGATGTGTTGAGGCATCAGCCCCTTGGAAGATCATTTTGTCTCTCACATGAGAGGAGTTTCTCTCTCAGTAGCTCCCACCCAGCTGGACATCTAACATCTTGTGCATCTAACACAAGTTAGATGCAACTGTCCCCTAATTTTGTCTTAAATGTGAATATTAAAAATTCCCACTCAAGTGTTCCATAGCCACATGTGTCTGCACTCAAAGGTAATTTACACCACTGGCTGAAGTTTACAGTTATGAAGCATGAAGTTTACAAGTTACTTACTACATCAATTTTATCTGCTCTATTAACAAGTTCTCAACACCAATTTCAGGTCCAGAATGATCATATTAGGAAAAAAAAAGCAGTAAATATCAGCTTGTGAAGGGACTGACCAGCCCAGAGTGCAGCATTTAGGAGCCCCAGTCCAGGTAACATCCCCTCCTCCCACGTAAAGCATGAGCCAATTATTTCAGGGCAGTTTGAGAAAACTCCCAGCTGCCACAGGGTGTTCCTCTTCCTACTCTCTGGATATCTCCCAGTCTCATTTAAACCTTCCACCTCCTCCAAAAGAGGAGGTCTCTGCAATCCCAAAGGATAAACACAGTCCCTTATGTTCAGAAGCAGCCAACACTCCTTGGCAGCACTTTAAGATGAATTACACAATAAGGGTTTGACTGGAGCAGCATTTAGTAATTCTCTGAAACCAAACTCCACCACATTTTAGCACTAAAACACAGCCATGACTCCTGCACCAAGGTTCCCTTTGCACCTGGAATTTAGTTTCTCCTTCATATCATTCATAACAGGTCCTGTTACCCAGTTATTGCAGCACCCACTGCACATTTGAAAAAGGACTTTATTTATTTACTACCAGTTTCTCTAGCAAAGGATGTCTTACACCCTCTTCAGCAGAATATTGTTGTTACTTTTCCAGTCTCACTGGTACAGCCTTAATCCTTAAAATCCTTAATGCAAAACCACAAAACTGCTTCAGCTTCTAGAGCTGCACTGAACAGCAGAAGCATGAAAATCACAGGAAAAAGAGACACCACCAGTGTCACTTACTGTTGGAACCCTGGTTACTGAGAATTTTAGACTTTCTGTGCTGACAGGCACTGACCCCTGAGAGAACACTGCATTGACCTGAGGCCATGGAGAAAGCTTCCAAAACTGAATGACAGAACTGGGATTGTGTGTGTGTAGTTTGAATAGAAGTCTGTAATACCACAGTGTGGAAAACTTAAGAGTTTAAGGTTTTAGAATATAGTAATATATATAAACCAAGATAGAGGTTTTAGGGTGGAGGCTAGAAAAAAATACTGCCTTGCACATTTAATCCCAACCCTGGCAAAAATAAAGTAAAACTCAATAACTTACCTGGCTACAAAGCTGGCAGTCTTGTCCACAATATTCCTGACCTCTGGAGGAGGGTAAATAATTCCCACCACAGGCTTGGCTGGTGCTGCTTCCTCTTTAGGCTCCTCTTCTGGCTGTAATAAAGATTGTTTCATGACAAATGGTGAAGGGGAGTCAGCATTAGGCATTCCAAACACAATCCCAATGGCACACAGGAATATTTATGCATCCTCCACCTCAGCCCCTCAATCACTGAACTGGTTGAACAATCTGGACCATCCATCCCAGCAATTCCTTGGATTCTCAGGTGCACCTGCTGCAGGGGCAGGGACAGCTGGACAAGGAAGGTGCCCCCATGGAAACCAAAGCAATTTTCACTGCATCAGCCTTGACCCAAGGCTGTTTTTAAATGCTGAGCCAAGAGGCTCCAGTAACACTTCCAGGAATAACTAATCATTCCTCATCAGCTGTGGAAGTTCTGTATCTTCCTAGGGGCCTGTGGGACCTGAATTATTAACACCACATTAAACAAAATATAGCTTTTAATACCATTGTAGTTACAACAGAAGCTGCTTCGAAGATAAAATCCCCAAGAGTGTTTTTCTCACTGATGTCACAGGAGGATCCAAACTAAAATCTCAGAACCCTCCCTGTGGATGGCTCTGTATCCAGTAAAACCAGAAGCTGTTTTTGCAGGATACTAAAGATGCTGTTCCTCTTTCCTCACCAAGCAGCTTCCAAGGAAGCTCTTGAACACCTCACCAAGGAAAGGTGTTACAAACCAGGACAGATCTGCTGGAAATGCTTATATTCCTAACAGGGATAACTTAAAATCCAGGTAGAGCTCCCAGCTCTGCCAAATCCATGGGGAATCCAAGCCAGAAAATGTTCTCAGGTCAAACTGATCCCTGGCAGTGCCCAAGATCAGGCTGGACAGGGCCTGGAGCAGCCTGGGACAGTGGAATGTTCCCTGCCCATGGAAGGGGTGGGATGATAGGTTTTAATCCTTCCAATGCAAACCATTCCATAAAATACACCCTTAACAAAGTGTGGCAAGAGAAAGGCACCAGGAACATTTCTAGTTTTAACTCCCACTCCCTCACAACATCATCTTGAGGAGCTGAAGGATGAGGCAACACCACACTTGAGATATTTTATTTAACAGTGATGGTGAGTTGCCTTGGTAACATCTGTGTATAAAAGTCACTGGGTTTTTTTTTTGGGGGCAATCACAATTTTCAAAGGTTCTCAGTGAGATCAGCTCCCTGTCAGCTCCAGGAGTGCTGGTGTTGCTGTGTGAGAGTAAGGACAGCAGCTCCAGCACGTGGGAGCTGTATTCCCATCTCAGGAATGCATGAGGAATGAATATTCCCATCTCAGGCTGCAAAGAACATGAATATGGCCAGGAGAGAAAGGACCTGGGAGGGCACAGGGACACACAGCACTGCCAGGCTCCCTCAGACTTTTAATCCTTCCACACATCATTCCTGGAGCCAGGGTGGCTCCCACAGCTTCTGGCATCCCCTACACTCACTGCAATCACAGCCCTGGGCACTGCCACGGAAGGGCACAGCTCCTGCCCAGCCCCAGCAGGGTCCTGCTGTCTCCAAGGAATCACAGAATGGTTTGGTAGGAAGACAACCTTAAAGCTTATCTCATCCCACCCCTGCCATGGGCAGAGACATCTCCCATTATCCCAGGCTCCTGCCCTTGGGCACTGCCAGGGATCCAAGAGCAGCCACAGCTGCTCTGGCCACCCTGTGCCAGGGCCTGCCCACCCTCCCAGGGAACAATTCCTTCCCAACATCCCATCCATCCCTGCCCTCTGGCAGTGGAAGCCATTCCCTGTGTCCTGTCCCTCCTTCCCTTGTCCCCAGTCCCTCTCCAGCTCTCCTGGAGCCCCTTCAGGCCCTGCAAGGGGCTCTGAGCTCTCCCTGGAGCCTTCTCTTCTCCAGGTGAGCACCCCCAGCTCTCCCAGCCTGGCTCCAGAGCAGAGGGGCTCCAGCCCTTGGAGCATCTCCTCCTCTGGACTCTCTCCAGCAGCTCCAGGTCCCTCCTGTGCTGGGCCCAGGGCTGGGGCAGCTCTGCAGGTGGGGTCTCACCCGAGCGGGGCACAGGGGTCAATGCCGCGCGCCGGACGAAACCGCAGCTCCCCCAAGCCCAGCCCAGGCCGGTCCGTGAGGGCCCCGCTCCCAAACCCCGCGGTTCGCGCCATTCCCCGCTCCCCTCTCCTCCCTCACCGCCGCCCCTCCCCGGCCCGCACCGGTTTGCTCTCGGCGGGGGGCGCGGGCTGCGCCGGCGGCACAGCCTGCACNGGGCGCGGGCCCAAATTGCCGGGAAGTGGGTGGGCACAGGGTGCGCGCGCCTGCCGTGGGATGTACCATTAGCGCCCGCTTGAGGGGGGGGGGGAACACCAAAGCAGGAATGCACCACTGCGGCGCGGGAGGGGCGAGGTTGCCATGGCGACAGGGCTAGGACGCCGCGGCCTAGCACCGGTCCCGGGCCCCGCGCTGCTTCTCCGCGGTTGCTGCTGATTCCTGCGATCGCCCCGGTTCTCTCCGGTTCCCCAGCACTCCTGGAGACCGCCGGGCCCGGGGGGTACCGTGCCGGTGCGGCTCCAGCAGCCTGTCCCGGTAGGGCGTTCCCTCCATCCCGGGCTCGGTGACCCATCGCTCCGTGGCCCGGTGGCCCCGTTGTTCCCAGGCCGTGTCCCCCCGGCCCGGCCCGGCCCGCTGCACCATGGCGCACCTCCTGGGCCACCGCGGATGCATGGAGAGCCTGCGGGCCGACCTGCGGGACCTGCAGGCCGTCATCGCCGACGTGTGCTCCCGGGCCGGCGCCGTGCGCTTCCCCTCCTGGAAGTTCCCCGACAAGGTGTCCTGCGAGCTGGACATCGCGGCGCTGCTGCAGCGCTACAGGCACAGCGACAGCGAGCCCGAGTTCAGCCAGCACGCACACGTGGTGCTGCTGGAGCTGCTCATAGACAGGTGAGAGGCCCCAGGCAACCCGGAGCGCTCCTGCCCCGCGGGGAAGGGGAGCTGTATGTCTGCGGTGCCGAGGTTTTGGGCACCTCAGCACAGAGAGAACTTAAAGCTGTTAGAGAGCATCCAGATGAGGGCTGAGAGGGTGGTAGGGCTGAGGGTGAGAACGCTTGGTCTGTTCAGCTGGAACGGAGAAGACTGAGGTCAGATCTCGCTGCTGCAGCTCCTCCCGGAGCACAGCTCTGATCTCTGTGAGCAGGGATGGGATTCAAAGAATGTCTGGAGCTGTGCCAGGGAGGTGTAGGCTGGATATCAGGAAAAGGTTCTTCCCGCAGAGGGTGCTCAGGCACTGAACAGGTTCCCCAGGGAATGATCACAGAGTCAGCTAGGTTGGAAAAGACCTTGGAGATCATCAAGTGCAACCTCTGACCTAACACCACCTTATCAATTAAACCATGGCACCGAGTGCCACATCACAGCCCCAGGGCAGCCAGAGCTCCAGGAGCCTTTGGCCAATGCTCTCAGGCACGGAGTGGGATTGTTGGGATGTCTGTGCAGGGCCAGGAGCTGGACTGGATGATCCCTAGGTCCCTTCCAGCTCAGGATATCCCATGATTTTATGAAGTCTTTTGGATGCTTTGTTTCCCATGTATTTCCACGATGAGCAGTGCCAACAGCTTGGCCTCGTGCCCTGCTGAGCTTTAAAACCCAATTCCTTTCCCTACTGAGAGCTCCCAGCACAAACTGGTCCCAAAGAAACAGAGCCAGAGGTGGAGCAGATGGGACAGGCTTGTTGAAACTGCCTCCCAATACCTTGGAAACACTCGGACACAGCTGCACCGACAGCCCTGGCAGGCCAAAACCCCTTTTGCAGTCTAGGTGAAATAAACACAGCTCTGTTTAAAAGATGCGCGATTCCCACTGAGCTGCTGGCCCTAAAAGGCAGGATTTACAGCAGCACGGGTACCCCAAATCTTTGGGGGGAGCTGAATCACAGCCTCTCGGAAGTGGCTGCTCGACAAAGTGATCCCTGCCTGGGCAGCCCCGGGAGCAGCAATCCCCCCCTCCTGCACCGCACGGCTTTGTCCGGGTGATGGAGGGGTCCCACCTCCCTCCAGCTGGCATTCCCAGCTCCAAGCGGTGTTTTCCCGTCGGGACAGGCTGCTGCTGCTGCTGCAGAGCTTCACCGGCTACGCGGAGGCGGTGCTGAGCGGGCGGGCGGTGCCGCCGGCTCGGGGCCCGGGGCGCTGCATGTCCGCGGGGCTCACGGCCAGGACCTTCTGGAGCACCATGCTCAAACTTGGGGCCTTCTGCCAGCAGCTCCGGGACGAGGTGGGACATTTGGGAACGTCCCATGGGCTGAGTCACTCCCCTCCTCCCAGGATTTGGATCGTGGTCCTTCTCAACACCCTGTGGCCGCGCACCACATGTGCGTGCACCCTTTGAGTGCTGGACCCTGTGTCACACATCTGTCCCCTCCCAGCCCGAGTCCCTTCCCTCCACCCCTCTCAGCTGTGCCACTGCACAGGATCTCGGGATGAGTGAGCTGGGCTGCCTCCAGAGCTTGGAAAATATTCTCCTACTGCCAAAATGCTGCAGCTTTGCTGATCCCACTGTGGATCTGAGCTGCCTCAAAACAGTGAAATAATTGGTGGTAAAAACAACCTCTCCTGCATTTTATTTTCCCCAAAATGATCTTTCTCATGGAAAAGTCTCACAACAATCCAAGTGGCAAAGCCAGGAGGCAATGCAGGGGGTGGGAAACAAGGGATGGGGGGGAATTGGGGAGGTTTTGCTGGTGAACTTCCCCTTGGTCACTGTCCTTTGGCTGCATTGCTGTCCTATCTCCACACCTGATTTAGGCTTTTATGGGTCATTTCCACTTTGATCTGGGCTCTGGTTTTGTTCTGTGCTCTCTCCCTCAGGAGAAGGATTGCAGGTGTAAGATCCCCACACAGCAATCCACTCCACCCTTTGCTCCCCAGGCTGGGAAATATCAGAAGGAGCACCTGAAATGCTTCTTGCCAAATGTTCTGGAGTCAGGAACTGCCCCAGAGGCCGCCCAGCCCATTTCTGTGTGTCCAAATGCAAGTGTCCAGCCCAGGGCTGGCCCCAGCCTGGCTCAGAGCACCCGCAGTGTCCCCACGCAGACCCCGGGGTCACCCCTGGCCTCCTGTGACACCTGCTCCAGCGCCCAGGCCAGCCTCCTCGAGGTGGGCAGAGCCATCACCAGCATCTGCCAGAGCCAGAACATCCCTTCAGCTCTCAGCAAATTCCAGGAGGTGCTGGAGCACAGCGGAGGGAGAAGGAACCTCTCTGCAACAGACATGAGCCACTGGGCCTTGGAGCAGAGCAAGGACCTCTCCCGGATCAGCAAACACCTGCAGGGGCTGCTGCAACAGGTGAACCCCATGAAGGCTGAGCTGGAGGAGATGGGCAAACAGAAGGAGAAGCTGCAGCAACAGGTTGAGGACTATTCCAGGAAGCTGAAGGCAGAGAAGGACACCCAAGCAGAGCAGCAGAAGAAGGCTGAGCAGAGCCTGAAAGCCAAGGAAAAGGAGCATTCCGAGGCTTTGGCCAGGCTGGAGCAGGACAAGGACGACCTCCGGAGAGGTACAGAGCTGTTCCTGGCATCCCTCCCAGGCCCAGGGGCATTTGCAGGAAGAAGAAGAGAGTCCATGGGCAAATTTTGGCCCCACCACAACCAGCAGGGCTTTTTGTAGGTGCTGGGGATTTTCCCTGCTGTAAGGCCAATCCTGGGTAGTGGGAGCTGGTTGTGTGTGTCCTATCATTGCCTCCTCCCTGGTAGCACAACACAATCACTGGATGAAAACACTTTGCTGTGGCTGTTTGCTGTCCCTTGGTGTAGTTTTTTTGAGGAGCTGATTAATGAGAGGGTTTTTGTGCTGGTTTAGGAGCTGCTCTGCTGGAGGAGCGACTCACAGCCCTGAAGGAAGAGCTGGCAGCGAAGCAGGTGGCTGTGCAGGAGCTGGGTAAGGGGCTCACCCAGGGGCTCAGCCAGCTCATACATCTACCTCCTGGCCTCACAAGTGTTTCACACCCCTTTAGCCCCCACCACCCCCCCAGACTGGGTTGTAGAGCTGGTGGGGATGGGCCTCCTTCACAGCAGCACCCCAACATCAGCCAGTGCCAGAGTGGGCTGATGTTGGTGGAGGCTTGGGGGGTCAGAGGCCTCCTGTCAGACCTGCCTCCCTTTGCCTCCTGTGGAGGGCACGGGGTGCCCCCGAACCACAGAATCATGGATTGGTTTGGATGGGAGGGACATTAAAGGCCATCCCATTTCACCCCCTGCCATGGGCAGGGTCACTTTCTACTATGCAGGGTGCTCCAAGTCCCATCCAACCTGGCTTTGGGCACTGCCAGGGATCCAGAGGCAGCCAGAGCTGCTCTGGGCACCCTGTGCCAGGGCCTCCCCAGCCTCCCAGGGAACAATTCCTTCCCAACATCCCATCCATCCCTGCCCTCTGGCAGTGGGAAGCCATTGCCCCTTATTCTGTCACTCCAAGCCCCTGTCCCAAATCCCTCTCCAGCCCTTTTGGAGCCCCTCTAGGCACTGGAAAAGGTTCTTAAGTTCTCTCTGGAGACCTCTTCTTCAGGCTGAACACCCCCATCCCTCTCATCACCTCCATGGTCCTCCAGCTTCTCACCCCTGCCCAGCCTGAGCCATGTGGCTGTGTCTTCCCAGAGCTCTCCAAGACCACCTTGCTGGAGGAGATGAGGACCACAATGGTGGCCCAGAGCCAGGTGATGGAGTTGGAAGAGAAGGTGCAGGTGCTCACAGGCCAGAGGGACAGCCTGGAGCAGGAGCTGAGTGCCACCAGTATGCAGCTGGAGAAGGAGAAGGTCCGTGTGGAGAGCATGTTCCGGCATGAGGAGGTACGGCCGGCTCGGGGCGGTGGGACAGCTGAGCTGCTGCTGCTGTCAGGGCTGTGGGGAATGAGTGCCACAGCCCCACAGAGGCTCACCCCCCACCACAGTCCCTGCAGGCTAAGCAGAGGACCCTGCTGCAGCAGCTGGACAGCTTGGACCGGGAGCGTGAGGAGCTGCAGGCCAGCCTGGGAGAGGCTGAGGAGGACAAGGCCCAGCTGGTGGAGCAGCTGGAGCAGAGCCAGCAGCAAAGTGGGGAACAGCTCCAGGCACAGCAGGTGAGTGCTGGTACCAAGTGTGGGGCACAGCCTGTGCCACGGGGCTGTCAGGAGCAACACACTGCCCTGCCCACACCCACAGCCAGTTTTCCCAGGAGGGATACTCTGGGGCCTAGGGTGACATTGCCACATGGCCTCATCCTCATGGGATTCCCTGGGGAAGAGCCCTCTCCCTCCACCCTGTGCCAGACAAGTCTCTGGTTGAGTCAGGGCAGAGGGGAGCAGCAGGAAGGGACATCTTGAGGTGCTTCCACATCTCCATTGTTCTGTCCCTGGCCACCTGGATATGCTCCACACTTCATGGTTGGTGCTCCTGCTCCCAGCGCACCCAAAGATCTCACAGCTAAAACCCTGCACGTTGTCCACTTCCAACTGCTGTAGGACATCCTTATGATCAGGGAAGGGTGGGAGCTTTCCATGAGAGGCTGAGTCATCACTCTTGCAAACTTCATCTCCTCTCCACTGGGCCATGCAGGAGCTGCTCAACACGCTGCAGCAGGAGAAGCTGGCACTGGAGCAATCCATCCTGAAGCTGCAGGCGAACGCATCCCGGCTGGAGGAGCAGGCACAGGAGCTGAGGGAGCGGGAAAGGCTCCTGGTATTCTTCCCTGATCTCCACATCCCTGCTGAGACGCAGTTTGAAAGTAAGGGAGCAGATGGCAGCACAGTGGGTTTGTGCCTCTCCAGAGTTCCCAGGGAACCCTGCTGGCCCCAGACACTCTGTTTGTCCCACTGAGCCCAGGAAGGGCTCAGACCCTGTGCAAAGCTGTGACCATCCCAATGTGCTTCCCTGCAGGGGTGCTATGCATCCCAGGTCTGGGCCAGGACATACAGCAGGACCAGGACATGGCAGAGCTCCCTTTGCCCACAGGGCTTGGGGTCCCAGCTGCCACCTCCCGGGCTGTGCTGCTGCTCCCTGCCCAGGGCAGGCTCCTTTCCTTGGCAGGCAGGAGGGGTGCCCACACCTCTGAGCAGACAGGCAGCAGCAGCAGGCTAGCTTCTTTTGTTTGCAGGCAGTGGGAACTTTACAGAGGACATGGAGAGACAGTTCCATGCCAACAAGATTCGGATCGAGGTGCTGCAGCGGGAGAACGCACAGCTCGAGGCTCTGCTTGCCAAGGTGAAGGCAGCAGCTGAGCAGGGCGTGCTCAAGGTGAGCTGGGTGCCACAGGGGTGGGTGCTGTGTACCCCAAAACCACCCTGTGGCCCCCAGACATCCTCTGGGGACCCTGGGAGGGCCAAGCCCAAGCTCCTCATGCTGCTGGGAGGTTGCTCTGGTTTAACTGGTGTTGCCTGAGGTGCCCGGGGCTGGTTCTAGCTACTTTCCATCATTGTGGCCATTGTGCCACCATGGTGGCCAAGGGATGTGACTGGAGCTGAAGCTAGCGGGGGAAAATTTCACCTCTTCCTTTCCCCAGCTCATCCCACAGGCCCAGCTGGGGTCCCAGCTCCAGAGGGAGGCCAGCAGGCAGGACATTGGGTGAGTAGGAACCCAAAGGGGCTGGGGGTGGGTTCCCTGCTCTTCCTCCCCTTTAACTGCTGCCACCCCACAGGCCGCTCAGCAGCGGGAGCAGCAGGGACAGCACAGGGATACCAGGATGCACTGACAAGGCCTGGCATAGAGCTCCCAGCAGCCAGCACTCCAAGAAACTCCGGGCAGAGCCCACATCCCAGGCCAAACCCTGCCTAACACTCCCAGTGCGATGCCTGGGGCTTGGCCTCCCCTCACACCACACCGGGGCTCACCGCAAATAAATACGTATCGCTCTGAATTTCCTAACAGAAAAAAAAATATTGTTCCAGCATCTGCCACTGCCCTGCCCAGGGGACCTCGTTACTGGTTCTTTGTGCATCAGGAAGGGAAACCTGGGCTCTGCCTGGTTCCTTGGAGAGCTGCTCCAGGGACGTTCCTGGGCAGTGGGATCAGTCACCCATGGCTACGCTGCTGCTGAAGCCCCCAGAAGAGCCCTGGGACTGATGCCAGGGCACAGCGTGTGCTAGCTCGGAGGAACCATTCCCTGCCAGGAACCATTCCCAAGAGGGGCCTGGGATGTGGCCACACTTGGAAGAGGAAAGTAGAGCTGGCCTGGGATGAGAGGAGTCCGAGCTTCCTTCAGCCCACCAGCACAGCCACAACCTGGGAAAGTCATTCCCCCCTCCATGAGCACCCAGAGGGGCTGGGAACCACCGAGACATTGGCGCAGGCTGCCCCTGACGTCTGAGCTGCCTGCCCAGCACTATGAGCCCTGTGCAAGCCCCACACAAACCACACAGCCAGCCCTTGCTCCATGTTTAATAGGGATGGACACATGCCACGTTGCAGCCCATGGGGCAGGACCCGGGCAGGGCCCACAGCGTGTCCCCAGTGACTGTGCTGGTGAGCCGAGCCCTGTGCTGGCTCTGCAGCCAACTCGTGCCATCCCTTCTAATAAGTTATTATAAATAAAGCATCCGACCCCTGCCCTCCCATAGTGAGGCCGTGAGTCACCCCACAGCCTGGCCAGACCCAGCCCTGTCAGGTCTGTCACCCACCTCCCAGAGGGTCTGGCACCACAGCCAGGCTCTGCCTACCCTGCCATGGCCACCCACAAATAGACAAAAAACCCAAGACTTAAAAAAATTGCTGTGAGCAGGGCGAGAGTGCAGCAGGACCAGGGCTCTCCCTGCCCCAGCCCCCACCCCGTTACACACATGGGTGCCCCAAATCTTCCCTCCCCAAGATTGCCCATCTGGACCCCCCACCCCTCTACTCACACCCAGCAGGACAGCCCTGAGTCCTTCCCTCTCCGAAGTCCAGGCACTGTGATGGGCACAGCCACACCTCACTCCGGCAGCAAGCGCCGCTCGCCGGGCACCCCCTGCCCCCTCCCTGTCCCTGGAGCAGCTGTGGGTCTGTCCCTGGAGCGTGTCCTCGGGCCAGCTAGCTGTCCGTGCAGCAGTTCCCTGCAAGGGAGGACAGAGAGCCTTGGCACAGGGAGCCTGGCAGGCTCCAGCTCCTCCCCAGCCCATGCCCCAGGTCAGCAGGGGCTCGGCTGGGCGCCAGGGCGGTTCTCACCCAGGATATTGCGCTTGCAGAGAGGGCAGGTCTGCTGCAGCAGGAGCCAGGGATCCACACAGTCCCGGTGGAACTCATGGAAACAGGGCAGCACCCTCAGCCACTGCCAGCAGGGGAGTGAGGGCACACGTGAGCACAGCTGGGTGGCAGGGACACGGCCCGGACCCTGGCAGGGACACCCTGGCCCCGGCCAGCGACCGGAGGCTTGGCCCAGGGTGGGCTCCAGTCCCACCTGGCTCTTGTGGAACTGGTCCAGGCACACAGCACAGCTGTCGATCTCGCAGGCCCGGCTCCGGGGCGGCTTCCCAGGATGGTACCGCCGGGTTTTCAGCGCCAACAGCCGCCGCCGGATGTGCTGCTTCAGGTCCAGCTGTGGGGGCAGAGCTGAGGGTCAGAGCCCACCCCAAACCCCCAGCATGGCACACAGTGGAGACATTCCCACCTCGGCATCCCGCTCCGACAGGTCCTGCCGCGACTGCCGCTGGGCCTGCACCATGACACCGGTGCAGAGCAGCAGGGCGATGAGCAGGATGGTGTTCCACAGCTGCTGCAGGTACTTCTGTGGGGACAGCATGATGGGGATGGGAGCCAGAGACCTGGCCCCACTCCCAGCCCCGCTCCCGGCCCCACCGGAACCCCGGTGCTGTACCTGGACCTGAGAGCTGCTCTCCCCGGGGCAGATGACCCCCTGCCACTCCCCGTAGAGGCCCCCTCGGGACAGGCCGCAGGTGGACCACAGCGTGAGGGTCACTCCCTGCAAGGCAGGACATGGCATTGCTGATGGCCACAGCAGCGTCCACCAGTGAGAGCGCACGTGTCCCGGGAGGAGGAACACCAGTGCTGCCAGCTGCCGTGTTCCCATGGCTTCCCTTCCCTTCCCTGCTCCCTGCAGCTGCTTCCCATGGATTGGAGAAATTTGGCTGGGCACAGTCATGCCCTGCTCTCCCACTGGCAGAATGAGGAGGACAGACAAACATACCAGGTTCTCCAGCAGCACTGCCTGGTATGTGATCTTTGCCGTAGCCCGGAGCCCACTGTGAGCAAAGAGAAAAGCGTCAGTTCCATGGACACAGCAGGATTCGGGCACAACTCCCACATGCCAGGCAGCACCCCCTTCCCACAGGGATGGGCAGTGACCGAGGGGCACCAGAGGAACATGCAGGGGAGGTGACAGCAAGACACCTCCTCCCTAGCTGTGCCCAGCCCTCAGTGACCCTGCACAGGGCGCTTTCTCCCAACCTTGCTCCTCAGTTTCCCCATGTGTGACACCATGGCAGCAATCCCAATGCCCACATGTCAGGAGGATGGACAGGGTCCCACTGCTGCTGGTGGTGAGAACAAACACCCACACAGGTTGTGGGGATGCCGGTGCCATGACAAGAACCAACCGGTCTGGATAATTTCTACTGAGAGTCCTAAAGCTCTTGGCTGAGGCCACCTGCCACCACATGGGAACCCATGGAAGGGCTCCAGCCCTCAGGAAGGGCTGGATCTGACCCAGATCTTCCCCAGAGACACATCTCAGCCCCAGCTGGCCTTGGCATGGCTCAACACCACCCCAGCAAACATGATGGGCTGAGTGAGAGACTCCCAGGGTGGTCCCTGGGTGTTACAGCCTGCTGGGGGACAAAGCAAGGACAAAGTAGTGACAAGGCAGGGAGCAGACAGGGTGCAGCCCCTCCCACAGCCCAGCCCGTACCGCAGCAGCGCTCCCAGCAGCCTGGTGACATTGTCCGAGGACTGGATGATGACGACGGGCTTGGCGAGCAGCTGGGACACGTCCAGCTGCAGCGGGAGGGAAGCAGAGCCGTCAGCGGGGCACGGTCCCCGCGCGGCCCCGCCGCCCGCGCTGCCCTACCTCACGGATGGCGTTCTGGTTCAGCGCCAGGATGAGCAGTGCGGAGGCCCCCAGCACCAGCGCTCGCTTCATCTGCAGGGACAGAGGGGACACGATCAGGAGACAGCGGGGCTGTGTCCCCGACATGCTCCTGTCCTGCTGCAAGAAGCACCCAGCACCTCTCTGGCACAGTGAAGGGTCACAAGGGACCCAAGAGTGATGGGACAGAAGCTGTCAGAGAACCCCTGGCCACCAAGCACAGACCAGGACCCCCAAGATCTGGTATGGAGACACCCCAGGTGACAGCCCTGGGTTCAAACACCATGGCAGCCCTCAGGCCAGGCAGGGGACAGGGCCAGGCAGAGGAGACAGGGTCAGACAGAGGGTCACCTTGGTGACAACAGTGGTGGTGAAGGACTCCTCCTTGGCACCCCGGGGACCCTCGGCCGGCTCCTCGGCACCCACGGGCACCACCCCGATCCAACTGTCGGCAGCGCTCAGCTCCGGCTCCACGTCACCCACCTGGGGACATGGCAAGAAGAGAGCTAGGATGCACCCCAAGGTTCAGGGCACCCCCAAAGCACCCCCGTGCCCCAGGGGTCCTGGGGAGCCGGGCACTGTGTGGGGACAGGGACAGCAGTTGGGGTAACACAGGGAAAACAGCCTGGCCCCCGCTGCCTCTGTGCCACTGCCTGCACCTCCCTCTCTGCTGCTGGCCACACCCGAGCAGTGGGCTGCCTGCCCTGGTCAGTCCCCCGGTGTCTCTGGCCTCCCCACCAATTCCCCAGTGCCTCCCAGTGCCCTTCACCTCCCACTCCTCCCCTGCCTCATTCCCTTCCCAGTGCCCAAGGACTCACCCCAGCACCCACTGGCCCACACTGACCACTGCCCTGCCAGTGCCCCCCGGTTCCCAGTTCCCACTGCTTCCCCCACATTACTGCCACCCAGTACCCACGTCCCCAACCCCACACCCAGTGTCCCCCAGTCTCCACTGCTCCCCTCCCTCCCTTACTGCCCCCTGCCCCCCCAATATCTCCCAGTGCCCTCCAGTTACCACTTCTCCCCTCCCAATCCCTCGCCAGTGCCAACAACGTCCCCCAGCCCCACTGTCCGTGTCCCCGCGCT
>WBNO01005898.1:130038-146780 GCA_013400575.1 Peucedramus taeniatus | reverse complement strand
CGGGGGGCGGTCCCGGGGAGGCGCTCGGAGCTTCCCCGGCCGCCGGGGCCGGGCAGAGCCGCCCGCAGCGCACCATGAGCGGCCGCGTCGGGGACCTGAGCTCGCAGCAGGCGGAGGTGCTGGCCCAGGTGAGCTGGGACGGAGGGATCGGGGAGCTGCGGGGGAACAGGGGCCGGGGCCAGGGCCGGGCTGTCCTCCCCGATGTGCGCCCGCATCCGCCGCGGGACCGGTTTCACCCCGCACCCCAAACCCACCGGCATCATTCCCGCTCCGGCCTCCGGAGAGCTCCGCACCCCAAACCTACCGGCTTCACCCCGATTCCTGGCCCCAGGGACGTCCCATCGCCTTCAGCCTCCACCCCGCCCCCTAACTCCGGCCCCCCGGGAGGCTCCCGCTGCCTCCATCCCTCGTCCCGGACTCCAAACACACGGGCCAAGCCCCGCTGTGGCACTGCCCACCGGGGCCGGACCGTCCTGGGTGGCTCCTGGGGGTCCCGCTGGCTGGACCATCCCGCTGCTGAGCTCCCATCCCTCTCCCATCCTCACCGGCACTCGGGAACCTCCTGCCTCACCGCAGGGCCCTTGGGACAGTGGTCTTCTGCCATCTCCGTCCCACCCTGGACCCCAGTTCCACGGGCTGAGCCCCCGTGGTGCTGCCCACCCGGGAAGGACCAGGCTGTCCCACCGGACTGGGTTCGGCCAAGCCCCATTTTCTTCTTCCACCCTTCCCATGGGACCGGAAAACTTCCTGCCCTCACCGCCGGGATTGCAGGCCCGGGGACACCCAGAACCGGTGATTGTCACCCACCACGGCCACCTCTGCCAGCCGCTCGTGTTTGGGTGCCAGCCGTTATCGGGGTTCAGTGCACCCCAACCACGAGGGCATCCCCGTGCCTTTATCTTATCGCTGCCTTTCACACCCAGCCAAATTCCACGGGCGGGCGATGACCCCGCCGAGTGCCAGCACGGGGGGCAGGGGCAGGCGTGGGGCACAGGGCCCAAACCGTGCCCGGTGCCAGCCGTGCCCTGGGCGGGTGAGGGAGGTGAGTGGCCGAACCCGTTCGTCCACCACCGCCACCGGCTTTGTCCCAGGGTGAAGGAGCTAATCCCGGGTTTAATTACCCCTAAATTCAGCGGGAGATAAGCTAATCAGGCTCATTAAGGGGAGGACCTCGGCTGGTACGGAGATTTGAGCTGTAGCCTGGTTGGTGTGAGCGGGGCCACAGGGAGAGGGGACCCTGGGTCCCCCAAACCTCCCAATGCTGCACACCAACACCCTCCTGCTTGTGCTGGGGGTCACAAACAACAGAGGACACAGTGACCAGCTCCATCCCAAAGGATGCCACTGGTGGGGACTGGTCTGCTTGGTCCCTCCCTGAGGGGATCCCAAATCCCCAGTCCTGCACCCCAACACTCTCCTGCTTGTGTCACGGGGCTGTAACCCACTGGAGTGTCACTGAGACAGGGACACGTGGTGATCTGCTGGTGACTGGCTTCATCCCAAGGATGCCATTGGCAGGGCCTGGTCTGCCTGGTGCCTGCCCCTCTCAGGAGCCCCAGCTTTCCCAACCCCCCAGTCCTGCACCCTGGCACCCTCCTGCCTGTGCCAGGGGGGCTGTGACCCACTGGGATGTCACTGGAGCAGGGGTACACACAGTGACAGCCTCCATGCATCCCAAAGGACACCCCTGGAGGGGACAGCTTTACCTGGTCCCTGTGGGACACCCCAGGAAGAGCAGGGTGGTGACAGCCCACACTCACACCTTACCCAAGGGCTTGGGGACAGTTTGTGCGCTGGGGGACACCCAGAGCATGGCAGCCAGCCTGGGGACAGTCCCCTGCCAGGTGACCACTGATCCTGGCTGCACATGGGGCACGGAGGGGGCACAGGGTGACCCTTCTCCCTGGCAATGTCCCAGTCCTGGTCAGCATGTTTTTGGGGGGACAAGGAAGGGACAAACCTCCAGCCTTGAGGTTTCTGGGGAGGATCAGGGATCCCTTCACCAACTGTCTCTCTTGTCTCCACAGTTCCGGGAGAAGCTGCAGGATGTGCTGCCCTCCCTACCCTCCCAGGACGACTATTTCCTCCTGAAATGGCTGCGAGGTAACCCCCAAGGGGGGACAACCCCAGCAGGGTGGGAGCCCCAGTGGGGCTGGCAGGGGGCTGAGCTCTCTGCTCTCTTGCAGCGCGCTCCTTCGACCTGCCCAAGGCAGAGGCGATGATCCGCAAGGTGAGAGGGGCACCCTGCTCTTGGGGGGACCCTGCTGTGCTGGGACATACCTGGTGTGGGACCCCCTGCCCTGGGCCACCAGCCCAGCAAGGGGGACCCACCCACGGGATTCACCCTGTCCCAAATCTCACCCCGGCCCGCTCTGCCCCCGCCGCAGCACGTCGAGGTCCGCAAGCACATGGACGCCGACAACATCATCGCCTGGGAGCCACCTGAGGTGAGTGTCCCTGGAGGGGACCGTCCCCCTGAGTCCCCTGGGGTGTGTGTGAGGTGCCCTGAACCCCTTGCTCCCGCAGGTGATTCGGAAGTACATGTCCGGGGGGCTGTGCGGCTACGACCGGGAGGGCAGCCCGGTGCGGTACGAGATCATCGGGCCGCTGGACGCCAAGGGGCTGCTCTTCTCCGCCTCCAAGCAGGACCTGATCAAGAACAAGTTCCGGGACTGTGAACTGCTCCGGCATGCGTGTGACCAGCAGAGTGAAAAGGTGGGAACCTGCCCACGCTCTGCTGGCCAACAGGCCTGTGGGACCATGTCCCTGCCAGCTCCATGTGTCCACATCTGGTCTGCCCCTACCAGTCATCATTGTCCTCCCCAGCCCTACAGGTCCCTGTCCTGTCCATTTCCCTCTATGCATGTCCCTGCCAGCCCCATAAGTCCATGTCCATTCCCACAACTCAAAGCCCTTCCCAGCCCCATATGTCCATCTCTGGTCCATTCCTACCAGACAATGTTCTTGACAGCCCAAATATCTTATGTCCTCTTTGTCCCCCCTCAGCCTGTGCCCCTGCCAGCCTATGTCCTGTCCATCCCCACAACCCAATGTCCTCCACAGTCCCATATGTCCATCTCTGCTCCATCTCTCCCAGTCAATGTCCTCACTCGCCAGCCCTACATGTCCATGTCCAGTTCATCTCCCTCAGCCCCACAAGTCCATGTCCTGTCCACCCCACCATGGACCATGTCCCTAGCAACCCCATATGTCCATCTCTGGTCCATCCTCCCACCCCACAGATCCCCATCCCGCCCATCCCCACCAGTCCATGTTCCGTCTGTGCCTCAGCCCGTGTCCCTGTCCCAGCTCCCATGATGCCCCTTCTCCCTACACCAACACTTAGAAGGAGGCTCTGGCTGGCGTGATCAGCCTGTTGGGGCCACCCAATCCCTGGACCTCCCCGTGGGTCCTGCCTGATTTCCCTCATCCTCCCGTCCCAGCTGGGCAAGAAGATTGAGATGGTGATGATGGTGTATGACTGTGAGGGCCTGGGCCTGAAGCACCTCTGGAAGCCAGCTGTGGACACGTATGGGGAGGTGAGGGCTCCTGCCCACCCGCCTTCCCACTGGACTGCAGGGGTCTGGGCTGGTCCCGGGGATGGAGCAGGAGCAGGTCCCTGCACTCTCCAGTGTTCTGGGTGGGGTCATGGTGGGTGCATGGCAAGGGTGACCTGAGCTCCGCCGTCCTGCAGATCCTGTCCATGTTCGAGGAGAATTACCCTGAGTCCCTCAAGCGCCTCTTTATTGTGAAGGGTGAGTTCGGCCCCAGGGTCCTGCTCCCCTCATCCAGGTGCTGAGGCCCCCCTAACGCCCCCCTCTGCCCCCAGCCCCCAAGCTCTTCCCCGTGGCCTACAACCTGGTCAAGCACTTCCTGAGCGAGGACACACGCAAGAAGGTCGTGGTGCTGGGATGTGAGTCCTGACTCTCCCCAGTGCGTCCCAAATGGGGGTGACGCGTCCCCTCTCTGCTGTCACCCCACCTAGGGGGGATACTCCAACTTGCAGCCCCCCCAAGCCCACTGTCCTCCCCCCCAGCCAACTGGAAGGAGGTCCTGCAGAAGTACATTGACCCCGCGCAGATCCCAGTGGAGTACGGGGGGACGCTGACGGACCCTGACGGGGACCCCAAGTGCTCCAGCAAGGTAGGAGGAGCCCCCGCGGGGCTCTTTAGGGGTGCTGGGCAGTTCCCCCACCCCCACATCCTCCATCCCTTCTAGATAAACTACGGGGGCGACGTGCCCCAGCATTACTACGTGCGGGACCAGCTGGCGCAGAAGTATGAACACTCGGTCGTGGTCAACCGGGGCTCGTCCCACCAGGTCGAGTACGAGATCCTGTTCCCCGGCTGCGTCCTCAGGTGAGCGGCGGCTCAGGCCGCGGGGAGCAGGTGACAGCCACGGTGTCCCCAGCCCGCCGCAGCACCGCCCCTGTGCCCCGTAGGTGGCAGTTCCGCTCCGAGGGAGCTGACATTGGCTTCGGGGTGTACCTGAAGACCAAGGCTGGGGAGCGGCAGCGGGCAGGCGACATGACCGAGGTGCTCCCCAACCAGCGCTACAACGCACACATGGTGCCCGAGGATGGCTCCCTCACCTGCTCCACGCCAGGCATCTGTGAGTGCCGAGCCCTCCCTGGAGCGTCCCCCCGTGTCCCTGAGCCCACCCTGTCCCTGACACCCCTGTCCCCCGCAGATGTCCTGCGCTTCGACAACACCTACAGCTTCCTCCACTCCAAGAAGGTGAGCTACAGCGTGGAAGTGCTGCTGCCCGACACCGCCTCGGCCCAGCAGATCCAGGGGGAGTCCCCCAACCACAGCCCCTGAGCCGCTGAGCCGCAGCGCGCCCCAGGACGGCCCCGCGGAAAGATGGAGCCGGGGCTGAGCCCCGGAGCTGCCGGACTGAGGCGGGGCCGGACGGGGCCCGCAGCCCCCCAAACTCTGTGCCTTATGTGGGTGCCCCCCCACCGTTGCTGCTGCTGCCTGGGCTGGGGAGTAAAGGGATGGACTGAGCGGGGTCTGCTCCGGTTTGTGGCTACAAACCCTACAACCACCCCGCGGCCCCCTGCCTGCCCCCTGAGCCTCACAACTGTCCCCCAGGCCCACAATTACCCACACAGTCCTAGAATGGACCGCCAGCCTCAGAACCACCCTTGGTACCACAACCACCCCAGCTGCCCCCAGACACATAAGTGCCCCCCAGCCCCACAATTGCCCCTCCAGACCCGTAACTGCCCCCCAGCCCCACAATTTCTCCCCAGCCAGACAATCGCCCCTCAGCCCCAGCCCCGCCCCCGTGACCGCCGCTAACGCAAGGCCGCGGGGTCACGTGCGCGCCCAGGCCCCGCCCCCGCCGCCATCCCGCGGCCCCGAGGGTGGGACAGAGACGACACACGGGGCGGGGTCATGCAAATCAGCCACAGTTGGGCGTGGTTTGGTGACGTAGATCGGGGCGGGGCATGCAGCGGGAGCGGTCGCGCGCGCCATGGGGCAGGAGGAGCCCGACCTGTACCGGGACACGTGGGTCCGATACCTGGGTGAGCACCGGGAACCGGCACCGGGCACTGACACTGAGCGCGGACCCCGGGAACCGGGCACCGATACTGAGCGCTGACCCCGGGAACCGGCGCCGGGCACTGACATTGAGCGCTGACCCCGGGAACCGGGCACTGACATTGAGCACAGAGCGCTGACACCGGGTACCGGCGCCGGGAGCTGCGGGAGCGCCGGAAACTGGGCACTGACACCGGGAACCCGGTACTGACATCGGGTACCGGGTACCAGCACCGGGCACTGACACCGGGTACAGGCACGGGGACCTGGGCATTGACATTGGGCGCTAATATCAAATACCGCCACCGGGACCCGGGCACTGGCATCGGGTACCGGCTGCGCAAACGGGGCAGTGATACCGGGCACTGGCCCCTGTCACAGGGTACCGACACTGGTACCGGGTACCGACATCAGGCATCACACCAGGAACCAGGCACTGCCACCCGGCACCACCTTAGGAACATGGCCCCAGACACCGTGTCAGGTACCGGGCACCACACACTGTGCACTGCACCGGGTACCGGGCACCACACACTGCACTGCCCCGGGTACCGGGCACCACACACTGTGCACTGCACCGGGCACTGATCTGGGGCTCTGGTACCAGATATCAGCACCACACAGCAGGCCCTGACACGGGGCACTGGCATGGCACAACACACAGGCTAACAGCACTGCGCACCAGCACCAGGTACCTGTCACTGTCACCAGCCCCGACACTGGCTGGTGGCATCATCCACCAGCACTGTGCACGGACACTGGATACCAGCACCAGTTACTGGTTCCTGCCAGGCACTGGGCACAGACACAGACCAGAAGTGGGCACTGTCACTAGCACTGGGCAGTCACAGACACCAGCACTGGCGTAGCTGTCCTGGTAGCAGCAGGTCCAAGGAGACCCAGGCGCTCCAAACACCCCTGTGCAAGATCCATCCAGTGACATTGGGACACCCTGCAGGGGTGACATGGGGGCGGTCAGTCTCTGACCCTACCATCCCCTCAGGTTACGCCAACGAGGTGGGCGAGTCCTTCCGCCCGCTGGTGCCAGTGCCGGTGGTGTGGGCCAGCTACGGTGTGGCCACCGCCTACGTGACCGCCGACGCCATCGACAAGGGTCGGAAAGCCGCCGCCGTGAGTGCCACCCCCTCCTCACCCCCAGCCTCTCTGTCCCCACCCTTCCACTGACCCCTGTGTCCCCCAGGCCCACGCACAGGACCCCACACGCGTGGGGGTGGCCGTGGTGGACACCTTCGTGTGGCAGAGCCTGGCCTCGGTGGCCATCCCCGGCTTCACCATCAACCGGCTCTGCGCCGCCTCGCTGGCCCTGCTGGGGTCCCTGACCCGCTGGCCCCTGCCCGTGCGCCGCTGGACCACCACTGCCCTGGGGCTGGCTGCCATCCCCCTCATCATCACCCCCATCGACAGGTAATGGGGACACCCCTGGGGAGGGGGGACAGGCAGGTGCCACCACCCCATCCCCGCAGCCCAGAAGGGTGGAGCACAGTTGTCTCCTTGGAGACTGTATCCAGCCTAGGCTTGGGGCTGGGAGCAGAGGGTGCTGACGGGATATCCACTCGAAAAGGGCTTTGCTGGGGTCCAGCCAGGACATGTCCCTGCCAGGACGGGAATTATCCAGTGCTAAGCTGGGATTAGCGCAGTGAGGCTGTGCTAAACCTGGTTTTGGTGGCGCTGCTGTCTCATGGGATATTAAGGACAGCCCCACCCATCCCACATCACATCCACTGCCCCAGACACCCCCGGGGCCCCTCTGACGCCCTCTCCTGCCGCAGGACTGTGGATTTCCTAATGGATTCCAGCCTCCGCAAGCTTTACAGGACACCAGGAGAGCCCCCGACGTCCCACTGAGCACCACCCCGCACACTGGGGAAACTGAGGCATGCTGCTGTGACCCACCTACTGTGACCCCTCACTCTGGTGACCCCCAGAGTGGCCACTCTGCCCCACACAGGTCCTAATAAACCATTTCAAACATGACCCCTGGTGGGTGATGCTGTGGTGCCACCATGGCCAGGCCATGTCCTCTCCTGGGGGACACATGGGTCTGGATGTGTCCCAGTCCCTCATGGGTCTCCACCTGGGAGAGAGGGTCTCTGCCTGCTCAGAGCACCCCTGCTGTCCCAAGCCTGGAACCTCTCCATCTCCACAACCTCGTGGGACATCCTGGGGACTGTCCCTAAGGAACTGCCACCATGTCCATGGTCTCCAAGGACACAAAATCCACCCAGCCAGGAGCCAACATCTCCAGCACCACAGGCTGGGACAGTGCCACAGCTCCTAGAAGCCACATCTCCTGGAGGATCCTGGAGATGTGGCTTGCCAGTGTAGGAGCACATCTCCATCCCTTGGTGGCATCCACACGCTACCAACCAGGAGAAGCTTTAGAGAAAGCAAAACCACATTTATTGGTGAGAAAGAGGCTCTGCTCCCATCTGGCCCTCTTTCTCCATCTCCCTGAGGAGCAGGGCCCCAACCACACTCTGCAGCTCAGCCTGGAAGGGACACCTCTGCCTCGGTGGCCGCTGTCCCCGCCGGGCTCTGCCCAGGCACCAGGTGGTCAGGGCCAGCTCCAGCAGCCCCCCCAGCACAGCACTGCCCACGGAGCCTCTTCACCGTCCGGCACGGTGCTGGGAATGGCAAAAAGCACACCTGGGGTCAGAGAGGGGTTCAGCACAAGGGGTGGGGGTTTTGGGGACATGGGAGAGGGTTGGGGTGTCCCTCACCTTCGTACCATGGCAGCTTCTTCTGCACCAGCACTGGTCCAACTGTCTCCCAGTGGAGTGTCCCCTCTCCTGGGAATTCTGTGGGAGGATATGACCAATGCAGTCCAGCCCAAGTCCAGGAGCCCTCCCAAGACCCCAAAACAACCTGGGGTCACCCTGTCCCACCCCAGTACCTGGCACGTCTCCATGGAGGGTGTCAGCAGCAGAACAACCAGTGTCACAGCAGTGGCATGGGGTACTCTGGAGAGGGTCCTCTGCATTGTGCCAGCTGAGAGAGGAGAGGACAGAACTGGGGGGGCAGCTCTAGGGGTCCCCAGACTCCTCCACAAGACCCACATGGTGCCACCCCAGAGGAGATGTCTCCACGCACCTCCCCAACACCTCTGCAGCAGGAAGGAGCTGGGACCTGTGGCAATGCCACCAGCTGCCATCAAATAAGAGGTAACATCCAGACCACAGTGGGGTGACTTGGTCTTCCCAGAGGTGGGTTCTGCCCCCAACACACCCATGGGGTGCTCGTGTCCCCAGACACCCAGTGTACCTGGCCGTGGTGTGGCTGGAGAAGCAGGACCTGGTGGCACGTCCTTGTCCCCATGCCATCAGCAGGCAGTGCATGTAGACCTGCTGAGACACCATGTTCCTCCTCAGGGACCCTGCTCTCCTTCCACATGACCTCGTTGGGCTGAGGCCATCCCAGCAGGAGCACTATGTCTCAGGATGGACAATGTTTTGGGACACCCAGGTCATCTCCCTCCCTGGGACCTCCATCCCACACCATGGGCATCATCCCCACCTCACCTGCTCTTCCTCTGGCTCACCCTCCAGCATGGGGGCCTGGATGGAGAGCTGGAGGACAGACCCCCCTCTCTGGTGCTGGACAGACACATTCCTCAGCTTCTCCACGTGCAGGCACCTGTTGCAGGAGAGTGACACAGGACATTCCAGGGCTGTCTCCAGGCTCTGGACATCCCTTTCCATCAGGAGGTCGTGCAGGACCCCAGGGTGGCTGGAGAAGGAGCCCCTACTTCCTGCCCCACCAGCACTGACCCACGGCTGTTCACCACCATGGAGACCCTCCTGGAGTGTCCTGGCTCCTCCGTGGTGGTCCAGTATCACTGATCCACATGGATCTTCATGGAGATGCTGGGACTGAAGTGGACACTGGCTACCAGGAGGATCACGGAGCCAGGGCTGAGCAGTAGCAGCTTCTCTGGAATGGCACTGGAGTCCTCTGAGAAGTGTGGGTTCAGTGTGACACCCCCAAACCTATCCCATCAGGGATGGGAGCACCAGACACATCCCAGACCACCATCCCTACAGCTTCCCTCTTTCAGAGCCCACCTCCTGTCCTGGCTCTGCCCCCCAGGCCTGCTTTCCCTACTCTCCAGAGCTACAGCACCTTCCTGGACCCCCATGGAGCTGAGAGAGACCACATCACCCATCAGAGGCAGAGCTGACTCCCAAACCCCATTGTGGTATTGGGCACAGCACTGGGGACATCACAAAGCCCTACACCCTCCACAAGGGCAGGGGGGAGTTCCTGCAGGGACAGCCACCTTTCCTGGTGGTCCCATTCCTGGAGCCAGGAGAAGGCACTGACTGCTGCTGGTTGAACCCAAGGGTTTTGGCTGGACCCATCCCATGGTGTCACCCCTCAGCGTTCTCCTGCAGCACCTCCAGAGCACTCACCATCCAGGAGCCTCAAGGTGAACTTCATGATAGGCTCCTCAGAGTGGGGGTGAGCAGGAACCCTCCCTGTCCCCATGCCTGAGGACATCACTGGAGCTGTCATCGTGTGACCAGGGGGCTCTGAGGCAATTGGAGCCATGGTGGTCCCTGCAAGGGGAGGGCTGAGCCAGCACTAGCATGTTCCAGACACAGCAGGGACATGCAGGTCCTCAGGTGTCCCCAGGACTTGTCAGGGGACAGGTGGCAGCAGCACAAAGGCAGGGAGAGCACCCAGGAGCACATCAGGGGCTTCTCTGTCCCCAGCCCCACCCCAGCAGGAGCTCACCTCCACTACAGGAATACACCAGGAGCATTCCCAGCACTGTGACCCTGCTCAGGGCTGGGGACAGACCAGGAGCTGCTCATGGGATGGGACACCACTGTCAGCAGCCACAGACCCCACCAGTGCCTCTGATCCCCCTCACCCCAACCAGGACCCACCAGCCCTGCTGGGACCTCAGGGGAGCTCCTGGCAGCCCCTTGCCCCAGTCATCAGAGCTTGGGATCACTTTAGCATGGCTGCCCTACCCCAGGACAGCCAGGAACCAGCACTGGGCAAAGCAAGGGGCACCCACCACCCACCTCCCCCAGGACAACCAGTGGGGGAACTGAAGGGGGATCCCAGCCCCACTCACCTGCCACCTCCAGCACAGCCCCACACACCAGCCCCAGCAAGCACAGCTCCATCCCCAGGGAGCAGCATCCCCACCCCACCAGCTGGGGGTCTTTAAGGGCTTGGGGTGGGGTGTCAATGGGTCCCAGCTGGCACTGATGGGGTTGGGGCTTTCCTGGGTCTCTGCAGCCGTCGGCAGCCCCACACTTGGGGCTGGTCCCACACCTCACACCTTCCCAGTCCCACCACAAGAGCCTGTGCCCATCTTCCAGTCCCCATTCCATCCCACAGTCCCAGTGCCACCACTCAGACTGGTCCTGCAGGTGGTCCTGAGCATGATCCCATCCCCACCAGTTAGTCCTGGTCCCAAACAAACCAATCAGTCCCATTCCCAGGTGTGATGCTGGGCCTCCCATGCCATTATTGTGGTGCTGGTCCTCAGCAAGGTGCAGATCCCACCAGAAGGTCCCATCCCCACCAGTTAGTCCTGGTCCTGTGCATGGTGCTGCTCTCACCATGTCCTTTTACTCCTGCACATGGTCCTGATCCAACCAGTTTGCCCTGATCCCAGTTCACCACATGGCCTGGTCCCATCATTCAGCCTTGGTCCCTTGCATGTCCCTGGTCCCACCTCAAGGTTCTTAAGTCCACCATTGTTTTAACCCCACCCTTGTCAGGATACCATGGCTGATCTCAGTCCCACCAGAGAGTCCCAGTCCCCAGCACCCCTCCTTGTCCCATCACAGCTCTGCTTCCAGCTCTGCTGGACAGGAACACCACCAGGGAGTAGGAGCTTGGTCACAGCCAGGACAGAGGCCTGGTGAAGTGCTTATGTCCCTGTGTCCTACCTGTCTCAGGTGTCCCCATCACAGCCCCAACACCCCACCACAGGCCTGCTCTGAGTGGGCTGACCTGGTGGCCGGGGCTCAGAGGGAGTGTGGAAAAGTCCCAGTGTAAGTCCCGTGGCCACCCCTGAAACAGGGTGCTCCCCACCAGCAACAGAGCTGGAACATGGTGGCACGAGGGGTTTGTGTCACCAGTGATGGCTGGTCCCATGGCTCTGCTGTCCATGTGAAGCCAGCAGACCTTCCTGGGGGCACCTGCACACCATGAGGATGTCCCCGAGCACCCAGCACAGGCGCTGGGGACAGACCCAGGCACCCCACTTGCACTGAGGGCCTCATTCCTCAGCACTGCCTGGGGACACAGGGCCCCCCACCCTCAGGACTGATGGGAACAGTGGTGCCAGGACCGTGGGGAGCTCCCAGAAGGAGCAGGGACTGGCTGAGCATCCTGCTGTGGCTGTAAGAACATCCCCACCCCATCCATCCCATCCTGGAGAAGGAGATGACCGGAGACCAGCTGGACCATCCTCATATCCAGAACCACCAAATATACAATTGTATTACAAAAGTAAATTGTTTTTTTATTTCTGGTCTTTACAGAAGGAGCTGAACACAGGTGGGGGGGACAAGGGGGTCCCTTTGTTGGGGGGGGTGGCTCAGCCACAGGTGCCACCTCTGTGCCCAGCCAGGGCTACTCTCAGTGGGACGTGGTGTCACGTCATCCAGCCCAACTGGGACGCACGAGGTTTGTCCCCAAGGCAGGGTGGGGACTGAGGATGGTCCCTGCCCTCAGCATCCCCACCGTGCCCTGGATGGCATCATGGGGACAGTCCCACTGCACCGTCTCCCATCTCCTCCCCACGCCAGTTGTCACCAGACCCTGTTGGCCTTTTGGGATGTCCCCAATGGGGACCAGGGCCACGGGCTCCTCTAACTGGGATGATGGGGGGCAGTGAGGGGGTGCTCTTTGCCACAAGGACCTCTTGATAAAGGCCAGGGCTTTTGGGATGGTTTTTCTGATCTCCAAATGGCTCCGAGTGGCTCCGGGTCACAGCCTAGTGCGGAGTGATGGCTGTGGGTGGGCTGAGAACATGCTGCACTCATCACATCCATGGGCTGAGGCAGTGCAGCAGGTTCTGACATTCCCACACCCCAAAACCAGGGCTCAGTGGGGTGATTTGAGGAGCCCCTGGAGGACTGGGTTCCCTGTGGACATCTCTGCCCATCCTGGGCAAGGGAGACCCTCTACCACTGCTGTCCCAGCACATCCCTGCCCGCACCCAGCAACCTGGTGATGGATGCTCTGCTCCCGCTGTGACGAGGCCACATCCTTCACAAATCCCTCCTCCAGCTTTTCCATGGGGAAGGAAGAAGTGGATCCTGCAGGAAAACACCACCCCTGAGCCCCCAGTCCTTGACCCTGCTGATGGAGGCAGAGTCTCTGCTCTCCTGCCCAAGCTGGGGCTCTGCAGGAAGGTGATGGAGGATCCCCCCAAAAGTTCCTGGGCTCCAGAGCCTCCAGCCAGTTCCAAACCAAGAGAACCATGAGTAACAAAAACGAAAGCACCTGGTTCTTCCCCAGGGAAGTGGGGCACCTGCCAGCCCCTACCACTTGAGGAAGTCCCGCACGTAGCTCCATAGCTTGGTGATCCAGAGGTTGGCCCCCAGGTCAGTCAGGTACTGGATTTCGGGCGTCAGCATCTTGCGGCACAGCTTCTGGTGCTTCTTGCTGATCTTCTTCTTCAAGTTGTAGCCCAGGATGGTCTTCTCCCCCAGGGGCTGCCAGGGCTGCATGGAGGACTCCTGGATGGCACTGGCATCCACAGCGTGTCCCCCGTCGATGCAGATGCTGGTCATCTTCTTGTTCTCCCTCTGCAGCTCAGCCACGTCCCTGGCCATCCTCTCCCTCCCGTAGGCCTCCACCTTGCGCCAAAAGGTGGCATTGAAGTAGCGATAGAGCTTGGCGTCAATAAGGTTCCAGGCGGTCGCCTGCTCGTACAGCTCAGGGGTCAACCGGGACACGGTGGAGCCCTTGCGGGCGTTGAGCTTGAAGTAGAGGACGTCCTCCAGCTGCCAACACAGCAGGTCCTTGAGCAGCACCAGTGACTCATCAAAGTACTCGAGCAACATGACGAGGTGGAAGCGGCGGTCGATCTCCTGGATGTGCTCCTCCACCAGCGGGCTGTTGGCGTCCATGCTGCTGTCATAGCCGAAGTCGAAGAACAGAAGGTTTTGGAGGTAGTGAGCGTTGAACCCGTTGGGGTCGTAGTAGTGCTGGGGGTCCCGGAGGAACTCGTCCAGCTTATCCTCCCCCGTGATCTTCCAGGTGAGGGGGATGACAGGCCCGAAGTAGTGGAAGGAGGACTCAAAGAGGTACGCGGGGTCCCGGAGCACCGTCACGAAGGTGGTGTCGGGCGGCAGGAGCTTGCGCACCTCCTCGTAGTGGAAGCGCATGTGGTTGCAGATGATGTTGAAGCACACCCCGGGCCGGTAGTGCTGCACCTGGCTGCGCTCGAAGAAGGATGGGTAGTAGAAGTCGTTGCGGCCGTTGGGGAAGGCGAATTTCAGGCGATGCTTCTCCCCGAAGCGGAAGAGGATGTTGAGGATGGTGCTGCTGGCGGTCTTGTGGGTCTTCATGAACATGACATTGAGCTTGGGCCGGCAGCTCCACCCCGAGGCGCTGCCCGTGCCATTGGATGGGGATGGAGCCTGGACAGGGGACAGGTGGGAGGAGCAGGAGAAGGGGATGGGGATCCTGCGTGAGAGAAGAGGTGGAACACCATGGTGAGAGTGGCATTGGCACTTTGAAGGCTTAGGGATATTCTGTGCTGGTGGAGCTGGATCTGGGGATGGGTTCTGGACCTGGGAATAGGTGCTGGACCTTGGGAATATGTGCCGAACCTGGGAATGGGTGTTGGACCTGGGGACAGGTGCTGGACCTGGAAATAGGTTCTGGAAATGGGAATAGGTGCTGGAAATGGAAATAGAGCAGGGGCCTTCCATGAGCATGGCCATGGTGGTCCTGGTGAAGGCGATGCCAAAAAGTGCATTAAGGGGAGCTCTCCATAGCCACAACTCCATGGAGAGGAGCTGATAATATTTTGATGGGGTATGAGAGCTCTCAACCCTGTGTAGGATCTATGGAGGTGGTTTGGGAACTCCCAACCCCTTGTAGAATTCATGCAGGGGGGACCAGGGAGCTCTTAGCCCTTTGTAGGATTCATGGAGGAGGCTTGGGAGCTCTCAATCCCTTGTAGGATCCATGGAGGAGGTCTGGGAACTCTCAACCCCTTACAAGAGTCACAAACCCCTCCAAGGGATCTGTGGAAGTCTGGGAGCTCTCAACAACCTGTGGGATCCATGGAGGATCCAGCCCCCAGCAAAGAGGGAAATAATTCCAGAGCCTGGCCCCACAGATTAGTTTATGGGCCCTGGAGGAACATGTGAGGGTAAAAGGGATGTTATCTGAGCTGCCCAAGGCAGCGAGCAGACTTTGGACGCCTGTAATGAACTGGCCAAACTGATCCTTGATGAGGATCCCTTCCAACAGCACCAGGCTTGTGAGGCATGTGCACCTTGTTTACAAGCTTGGAGATTGATTTGATGATAGGCAGCATGGCTGGGAGCTTAGCACTGCAGAGCTCCGGCAGTGAAAGAACCTGAGACTCGAGTCCTGTCCTGTCCTGTCCTGTCCTGTCCTCTCCTCTCCCCCCTTCCCTCCCCTTTCCACCCAGGAGCAGTGAGTGCCCCACGGTGTGTCCCCAACCCCGCCAGGAGTTGGGGGCCATTTCCCCCCAGCTGTGGGAGAGGGTGCAGCCTCCAGCAGGAAGGGGACATCAGGAAGGAGTGTGAAGCCACCAGGGCCTGGAAAGCCCTCCTCCATTTCAGGGCTCCTGTTGTGGAACAGGGAGGCTGAGCTGCGGGGGGGACACACGTGGACCCCAGACTCACTCAGTGACGCTGACTTGCAGTGGGGGCACGGCGTAGGAGTAGAGCAGCAACATGAAGCTGGTCAGGAGGGTCCCCAGGACCAGCCCCTTGCACATGGACCTCCAGGGCTTCCCATGCCACAGCATCCTGGTCACCTGCAGACAGAGAGGAGAGATGCTGGTGCCAGGGACATGGGGACTGGGGTGTGTGTGGCTCCAACGAGGCACGTGGAGATATCACGGGCATGGCAATTCCCAGGCAAGCATCCAGTGGTGCCTGGCGTGATCCAGTCATGGGCACAGCAGATCGGTGGCCCAGGCCCAGCAGCTCTGCCCGCCCAGCCAACCTTTGCCCGCCCTGGGAAAACCGAGCGACTCCCAGGGCGGGAGAGGCTGCAGGGCTGAGACTGGGGGAAAGGAGAGCCATGGACAGCCCGGGCGCAGAGTGGGCAACAGAGGGACAGAGTGGCCATTCTCCAGTGGGATGCCACCAGCACCAGCAGGAGCTCCCTGAGGGAACTGAGATCCATTTTCCCAGGAAAATCTGCAGGCCGGAGCAGGAGCTGCAGCAGCTCGGGATGGTTTGGGTGCTGCAACACCCTCCCAGTGCGGCCTCTCCGGCCCCGCCAGCAGCACTGGGGGGCTCGGGGGCCCCTCTGGCCGTGGCAGCTCAGGCTGGCCCAGGGTGGGGGCCAGGGATACGGAACTGGGGACAGAGGGGTGCAGGCAGGACACACCCCCAAACACACACACACACACAGGGCACACACAAGGGCACACACAGACACCCCCGTCGCCTCGTGTGCTCGTGTGTGCACCAGGACACACACACATCAATGTGTGTTTATATACACACACAGGTGCACACACAAAATGTGCACACACTTCAGTCGTGTTCATACGCACACACGTGTGCACATAGACACACAGACACACAGCCCCTGTGCCCGCTGCCCCGTCCTCAGCGCTCCCCCCGTGGCCCCCATCCCTGTCCCCTCTCTCCTCCCGGGACACGGGGGTCACCCTCACTGTGACACCGCATTGCAGCAGGGCCGTCCCCTGCGGCAGGACACGGGGACACAGGGACACGGGGACACGGGGACACCGGGACACGGCACCCGTGACCGCAGCCCTCCACAGCAGAGCTCCGCGCCCGGGAGTCCCCCCGAGCTGGGGACTGAGCCCCCCCGGCCCTGCACCCCCATTTAGCGGCGGGAGCAGCATCTCCTGCCTGCCCCAGCTCCCGCTGTTCCCGCTGCTCCACATCCTCCGCAATGCCTCGGCCAAGGCTGGCTGCGCTCCCACTGAGTAACACCCCCAGAATAACCCCCCGGCCCCCC
>WBNO01005898.1:88632-113502 GCA_013400575.1 Peucedramus taeniatus | reverse complement strand
CGGACGGGGGGCGGCCGCCGCCGGGGCCGGCGCTGCCGCTGACCCTCAGCGTGCTGGCCTGGCTCGGCACCGGCACCACCATGGCCGGCCTCAACAAGTGGATCTTCGCGGCGCACGGGTTCCGCTACCCGCTGCTGCTCTCGGCGCTGCACATGCTGTCCGGCGTGGCCGTGGGGTACCTGCTGGGCTGGGCGAGGGCACCGGGCCCCCGGCCCCGCGCCCGGATCTACCTGCTCAGCCTCACCTTCTGCACCAGCGTGGCCCTGGGCAACCTGGGCCTGAGCTACGTGCAGCTGGACGTGGCACAGGCCGTGGCCACCACCACGCCGCTGGTGACGCTGGTGCTGGGGCTCCTGGGGGGACGGCGGCCGCACCCGCTGCAGTTCTGGGCCATGGGCCCGGTGTGTGCCGGGGCCGCCTGCAGCATCGCCGGCGGGCTCTGCTTCTCCCAGCCCGGCTGCGGCTTCCTCCTCGCCGCCACCGTGCTCCGCGCCCTCAAGTCCATCCAGCAGAGTAAGTGCCACCTGTCCCTGTCCCTGTCCCTGTCCTGCATGTCCGCTCGCCCCTGGCACGGCCCCTGGGGCGCAGGGTGCTGGTGTCACCTCGGTGCCACCCCTGGTGCTGGGGGTTCTCCCTGCTCGCCCTGCCACCCACCATGCACCCTGGTGTCACTCCAGCCCCAATGCCACACCACCCTATCACTGGTGTCACTCTAGTGCCACCTTTGTGCTGGTGATACTCCCTAGCCACAGTGTCACCCCAACCGTGATGGCACTCTGGCTCCCAGTTTCACCCCAGCCCCGGTGTCACCTGCTGTCCCTGCTGGCCCTTGTATCATGCCAGCCCCAGAGCCACCCTTCCCCCTCTCAGGGCTGTGTCGTGCTTGTGGCCCTGAGGTGATGTGACTTTAGTTTGTCAGTGGTGACACCATTGGTGTCCCTGTGGTGTCCTTGGGCCATGGGGGGTGGCAGTGCCCTGGCCTGGCACAGGGTCACCCAGCCTGTCCCATCCCTGTGGGCTGCTGGACTCCCTGCGAGTCCCCCCTGCCCGGGGACTCGAGTGGCCAGGGTGCCGCCCAGGCTGTGGTATCCTTGGCAAATGGCAGCGAGGAGCCAGCTGGAATGGTTTGGCTGGGAAGAGAGCGTTTCCTCTGGAGCCTGTGACTCGGGGCACCGTGAGGACGGGCTCTGGCATGGGGCCCTGTGCCCACCCCAAGGTCTCCTTGGCTGTACTGGGGTGCTGTGGCCCCCCAAGGGACACCACTGGTCATCATGCCACTGCCCTGTCACTTTTTCATTCCCGGTGGGACATGGACAATGGCCCTGGGGAGGGTAGGGCATGTCTGTGTGTGGCAGCCAGCCCTGCTGTGCCTGCCGTCCCCACTGTCCTCGGATGACCTGGAGGGGGGAGCATGGGGACAAATGCTCTGAAATGGGCTGGGAAAGCTGCCCTGCCCAACCCTTCCTGTGGCACTCCGACCCCAAACACAGGCACCCTTGAAAGCAGACACCCTTGGAATCGGGGCATCCCCAGAGTGGGACACTCCCTAAATCAAGGAATTGTGAAGGACTCCTGAACAGAGACACATCCAAACCAGGGAACCTCTAAACTGGGACCCCCTCCCCCCCAAACCAGGGCACCCCCAGCCCATGGGAGGAACTGCCCCCCTTCATTCTTCCCTTCCCAGTGACATTTGGGATTTCTTTACTACTCGGTCTCGTGTTGGTGGGTGTCTCCTGTGGGTGCTGGGTGTCCCTGCGGCAGGTGGGTGTTCCTGTGGGATGCCCCACTGACCGTCCCCCTGTCCCCCCAGGTGTGCTGCTGCAGGAGGACCGTCTGGACGCGCTGTCCCTGCTCGGCCTGACGTCCCTGCCCAGCTTCGTGCTGCTGTTCGGGGCGGCCGTGGCGCTGGAGCTGGGCCCCTCGTGGCAGGGCCTCCTTCGCCCCGACGCCGCGCTCTGGGGCTGCGTCCTGCTCAGCTGCCTGGGCTCCGTCCTCTACAACCTGGCCACCTCCTGCCTCCTGTCCCTCACCTCGGCCCTCACGCTGCACCTCCTGGGCAGCCTCACCGTGGTGGGCAACCTGCTGCTGTCGTGGCTGCTGTTCGGCACGCGGCTGGGCGCGCTGGGCTACGCCGGCGTGGTGCTGACGCTGGCAGGGATGGTGCTGTACCACCAGCCCCGGCTCCTGGCCACTTGCTGGGGCCTGCGGGGGCTGCGGCGGCACCCACGCCACGAGTAGGGACCCGTGGGGGGGCCGGGGCCAGGAGGGCTCTGGGGGAGCGCTGTGCACGTGTGTGCCAGTGTGTGTGACTCCTCTGTGCACGTGTGTGCCAGTGTGTGTGACTCTGTGCACGTGTGTGCCAGTGTGTGTGACTCCTCTGTGCACGTGTGTGCCAGTGTGTGTGACTCTGTGCACGTGTGTGCCAGTGTGTGTGACTCCTCTGTGCACGTGTGTGCCAGTGTGTGTGACTCTGTGCACGTGTGTGCCAGTGTGTGTGACTCCTCTGTGCACGTGTGTGCCAGTGTGTGTGACTCTGTGCACGTGTGTGCCAGTGTGTGTGACTCCTCTGTGCACGTGTGTGCCAGTGTGTGTGACTCTGTGCACGTGTGTGCCAGTGTGTGTGACTCCTCTGTGCACGTGTGTGCCAGTGTGTGTGACTCTGTGCACGTGTGTGCCAGTGTGTGTGACTCCTCTGTGCACGTGTGTGCCAGTGTGTGTGACTCTGTGCACGTGTGTGCCAGTGTGTGTGACTCCTCTGTGCACGTGTGTGCCAGTGTGTGTGACTCTGTGCACGTGTGTGCCAGTGTGTGTGACTCCTCTGTGCACGTGTGTGCCAGTGTGTGTGACTCTGTGCACGTGTGTGCCAGTGTGTGTGACTCCTCTGTGCACGTGTGTGCCAGTGTGTGTGACTCTGTGCACGTGTGTGCCAGTGTGTGTGACTCCTCTGTGCACGTGTGTGCCCGTGTGTGTGACTCTGGGCACGCGTGTGCCTGTGTGACTCTGTGCACGTGTGTGCCACTGTGCATGGCTCTGTGCACACACAGCTGCTGAGGTTGCACATGTGTGTCAGTGTGCATGGTTGCGTGCACATGTGTTTTCTGGTGTGCCCAGATGTGGGTGTACACGTCCTGCTTTGCACAGTGTCCAGATGTGCTGGTGTGCACAGCACTGTGGACGTGGATGTGCTGATGTGTACACATGTTGTGTGCACTGCTGTGTGCACGTGTGGAATTGCACACTCAGCTGTGTGTCTGTGCACAGCTCTGTGCTTGTGAGTGTGCACAGGCTCTGCAGGTGTGGCCATGGCCCTGTGTGGGACATGCGTGTGTTGATGTGTGTGTCACTGCACACATTGGTGTGCGCAGCTCTGTATGCACGTGTTGGTGTGCACAGGCTCTGTGTGCAAGCAGGTCTCGTGCTTGTGGGCCCGTGTGCATTGCCACAGTCTGTACACAGGTGTGTACACAGTGTCTGTGTGGCACACGTGTGCTGCTGTGCACAGGCTGGGCGTGCACAGCTCTGTGTGTGTGTGCAGGTGTGTGCTGCTGGCAGGTACCGCTGTGCACTGGCTCTGCACGTGTCCCTGTGTGTGCACACAGGCTGGGCACACCCAGGGACACGGCTCTGGACACAGCTCTGGATACACAGCTCTGGATACACAGCTCTGGATTCATAGCTCCGTGCATCCAGCTGCTGTCCAACCCGGGAAAACAGACATGTCTATGTCTGTGTGTGTGTGTGTCTGTGTGTGTGTGTCTGTGTGTGTGTGTGTCTGTGTGTGTGTGTGTCACTACTGAGCTCTGCTGGCTGGAGTGGCCCCTGGCTCTCTGTGTACACTTGGTTCTCGTGGCTGAACCGAACACCTAGGACAGGGCAGGTGTGTGTCCCCTCTCCTGTCCCCATCCCCACCATGTCGTGACAATCCCACGGGGCTGCCGGTGTCGTCTTTGCCCCCACCATGCCCCTCAGCCCCCACAGCTGTCCCCACCCCTCCCACCTCGCTGCAGACTGGCATCCGTGGCAGAGATGGCGAGAGCCCAGCCGAGGGCACGGGAGCAGCCTGGACCAGCTGCCATCGCTCCAGGACAGTGGTGGGCTGTGATATGGGACAGTGCTGGGCTATGACACAGCACATGCTCACCATGGCAAAGGGACAACCCAGTGTGTGTGCCTGGCACCGCTGCTGGGGTCCGTGGTGGCCGTTGCCACACTTGTATCTCCACGCTGGGGCCGAAGGACCCAGCTCCGATTGCACTTGTCCCAAAATAAAGCTCTATTTTTGTTGTACTCCACCCTTGGCTCCCAGCGATCTCCTGGCCAAGAAGGAAGGAAGGGAGGAGCATCCAGTGCAGGGATAGGAAACTGAGGCACAGAAATTCCTCAGGATGTTCCAGCTCCTGGGAAGCTGCGTCCAGCACCTCCAGCTGCAGTTTGGCAGCCCCAGGGCTGGCACTGGGACAACCCCAGGACACGGGAGGGATGAAGTGACACAGAGAGCAGTCACTGGCTACAAGTGTCTGGAAAAGGGCTGGGAGCTTTGCCCTGCCCTGGAGTGCCATGACAACTGGAGCATCCTGTCCCCTGAGTCATGGAATCATGGAATATCCTGGGCTGGAAAGGACCCACAAGGATCATGGAGTTCAGCTCCTTGCTCTGCTCAGGACAGCCCCCGAAGTCACACCATATGTTGCTCGTCCCGCCCCTCTCCAGTCTGGTGACTCACTTGAACACAAAAGCACAACCCCGCTTCTCCTGGAAAATCCCCACTGGTTCCCGCCCTCTTTCCCAAACAGCGATTTCTTTCCATTATTAGGGCAGTGATTTGAGGCTACTTCCAACAGTACCTGAGGAACGGCTCCTTCCCAGCACACGGGTGAGGGGCGGGCAGCTTTCCGGGGTGTGCCCAGCGTGCCACCGCTGCTGCCACCTTAGCCAAGGTGCCCCAGGTGCGGCTGGAGTGGTGCCCGTCCCAAAAATGACACAAAGGGCCCGCAGTTATCAGCCAGCGGCCCCTGCTCTGGCCGGGAGCGTGTTTGCTTTCTGGGCTCACATTCCAGAGGCTTTTTCACAGCGGGGAGTGTTGAAAGGAGGAGTGAGACCTGCAAACCTGTCACCTGCAGCATGGCCGGCTCAGGAGCCCTCCCAGGGACTGCCTGCCTATCCCAGCCCCCTGACTCATTTGCTGGCACTGGGGTCTGCCTGGATCCTGGCTCCATCCATGGCTTTGCCTTCCCACCTTGGATTCAGTGCCGTGTGGTGCTCCCGGTGCCCTGCAGCTCCAGGGAGCAGGGCCAGTTGTGGCCGCGTGTGTCCCTGTGCAGTGGTGGCAGTAGCCAGCCTGGTCATGGGGGTTCAAGGGCAGCATTCCTGCTGGGGTTGGGGGTTGTGCTGCCCGTGGAAAGCCCAGTGGTGGGAGGGGTGGCTGGCTGTGGTGACCTTCTCTCCGGGTATTCCAGGCCATGATCTCAGCCTGGTGTTATCCCTCTGCTCCGGCCCTGGGAAGGATTGGGTTTCCCACCACGCTGACAGCTGCCCACGTGCTGAGCCCGGTGCTGCTCTGGCCAAGCTGGATGAGGAAAAGGCATCCCAGCCCTGGGGTTTTTGGGAAGGGAGCAGGTGGGACACCTTCCTGGAGAGCAGCCCCTGGCACAGGGCAGGAGCAGCCCAGCTGGAGCAGGGAACAATGGGCAGAGCCCCCACATGGGGAGGGGTGGCCCCTTGTGAGGAGGGGTCACAGCTCTGAGGGATGGGCAGCATCTCCACAAGCTTGGAGGTACTGGCTGACAAAGAATCATAGAATCACAAGATGCTTTGGGTGGGAAGGGAACTTAAAGCTCATCTCATCCCATCCCCTGAAATGGGCAGGGACACCTTCCACTGTCCCAGGCTGCTTCCAACCCTGTCCAACCTGGCCTGGGACAGTTCCAGGGATCCAGGGGCAGCCACAGCTGCTCTGGGCACCCTGTGCCAGGGCCTGCCCACCCTCCCAGGGAACAATTCCTTCCCAATAGCCCATCTATCCCTGCCCTCTGGCAGTGGGAAGTCATTTCCTCTGTCCTGGCCCTCCACGCCCTTGCTCAAAGTCCCTCTCCATCAAGGAGCTCCAGGTAAAGTGTGAAAGTCCAAGGTGGGAGAAATAAACCCGAGTCCAGTGGGACAGTGTAGTTATGGCATCGTGCCAGACAGTTTTTATGGATCTGCTGCTGAACCGTGGCTGAACCACTGCTGAACCCTTCCTTGGAAGTGGTGATGGAATGTGCTGGGATGGCAATGGAGCAGGAGCAGCATGTGCCCACACAGGGGAGAGGAAATCCAGGCTAGATTTACTGTGTGCCTGGGAACACAGAGTGGAAATTATCTCTGTTTCAGGACAGGGATTAACTGGTGCCCTGGGGCCCATCTGCCCTGGCACAGAGGGATTTGGGATCTGCAGCAGGGACAAACACTTGCTAAGCTGGGGAGCCTGAGCCAGGAAATCATATCCTTCCGGGATATGCTGAGCTGTGCTCTCAAACTTACCACATCCCAGTCCTCAAATAGTGTCAGGGACTGTCCTGGGTATGCAGCTGGAATTATGGCAAAGCCTTTTTTAGGGTAGATGTAGGAAGATTGCATTTTTCCTTGTAGGACAGCCTAGCCCAGAGAGCTGAGGGCGTTTGAAATTGCTCAAATGAGACTGGAGGCCAGGAGATGAACAGGATGACCCCTCAGACTCCCTTCCAGCCCCACAACCTCTGTTCCAGCACCCAAAAATCCCCTCCAGGCTTTGTTCTTGACCATTTGGGTGCTTCCCTGCCGGTTTCACTGCTGGCTGTGTGTCACAGGCTCCTGCCCTGCCCTGAGCAGGCTCTTGGCTGAGTAGCTGAGTTTCTAAAAGATGAAATCACAGAAGCTTAAAGACATTTTAAAAGCCTTAGAATCAGAGAAAGATGGAGTGGTTAAGGTTGGATATGATCTCTAAGGTCACCAAGTCCAACTGTTCCCCCAGCACTGACAAGGTCAGCACTAACCCATGTCCCCAGGTGCCACATACTCATATTTTTTAAACATTTACAGGGATGGGGATTTCACCACAGCCCTGGGCAGCCTGTTCCAATGCCTTACCACCCTTTCTGTGAAGAATTTTTCCCTAATATCCAACCTAAACCTCCCTTGGTGCAACTTGAGGCCATCTCCCTTGTCCTGTCTCCTGTTCCCTGGGAAAATTGCCTGACCCCCACCTGGCTCCAACCCCTCACATCTGTTGGGGCTATGGGACTCCACCAAGGAATGGGGTTCTTCGCAATCAAGGAGCAGCTTGCTCAAATCATAAGACATGGAATGATTTGGGTTGGAAGGGACCTTAAAGTTCATCTCATTCCAACGCCCTGCCATGGGCAGGGACAATAACCATGGATCTCCCAAGGCATCTCCTGAAAAAGAGTTGTGGCAGTCAAGTGGGGGAAGAGAAAGGTGACAACTTTGGGTCTCTCCCAACCAGAGATGCTGGAGCCTGTGCTCTTCCTTCCCTCTCTGGAAGGCAGCAGATGACAGGACTTTGATTTGCTGTCTCAAAACCCAAAGCTGTATCCCTGTTAGGAAAAACAAGTGTTGGTGACATTCCAAGTCTCCTGACTCACAGCAACTTGCTGTCCTGCCTCAGCAGCACATTTTGTGCTGGAATAAAACAACACTCCCTGAGCACGTGGTGGTCTCAGAGTGCCTGTCAAGGCCCTGGTACAAATGAGATGTGAAAACTGTGCTGATTTTATTAATAGTAAAATTCACTACTCGCTGGGGTATCTCAAATCCTCTGTACTTTCAGCGGCCCAGACTTCATGTTCCAGCTCCTCAGATGTGAGTTTATTTTCAGTGCTCCAGCATGGCTCTGGAAGAACTGCCGCTGGCTTTCCCTGGATTCCTTGCCAAGAGGTCACAACAGCTCGTTTGTACTCAGAGCAGCAGTGTTTCTCCATTTCCATAAACGGGGGGCACCATCCCGGCCGGAGAGCTGAGCATCCAGACCTGCTGATGCTGAACTTTGCACGGGCCTGATCCTGCTGCCAGGAGCTGCTGGTGGGCTCTGTGCTGGTATGACAGGATTTGACTTCAGAGAAACCACCATGTGCTGGGCTGAGCCCCAGCATGGGCAGCAGAGCAGGGAGGATTCTGCCCCTCTGCCCCCTCAGGTGAGACCCCACCTGCAGAGCTGCCCCAGCCCTGGGGCCCAGCACAGGAAGGACCTGGAGCTGCTGGAGAGAGTCCAGAGGAGGCACCAAGATGATCAGAGGGATGGAGCAGTTTTGCTGTGAGGAAAGGCTGGGAGAATTGGGATAGCTTGGCCTGGGGAAGAAAAGGCTTTAGGGTGACCTAATTACAGCCTTCCAGCACTTGAAGGGAGCCAACAAGAAAGATGGAGATAGAAAGAAAGATGGAGAGAGACTTTGGACAAGGGTCTGGAGAGACAGGACAAGGAAGAATGGCTTCAAACTGAAGGAAAGTAGGTTTAGACTGCATATTTTGAAGAAACTGTTCCCTGTGAGTGTGGGGAGGCCCCAGCACAGGGTGCCCAGAGAGGCTGTAGCTGCCCCATGCCTGGCAGTGTCCAAGGCCAGGTCGGATGGGGCTTGGAGCACCTTGGGATAGTAGAAGGTGTCCCTGCCCATGGCAGGGGGTGGAACATGATGAGCTTTAAAGTCCCTTTCAATCCAAACCATTCCATGATTCCATGGTTCCATGGTTCTATGGTTCTATTCCCATAGGGAACATGGAGTGGTGCTCCATCAGACCAAGCAGTCAGTGGGGACTGACTCCCCTCTGTGTGTCCCCATGCTGTGGGTCCCAGCTGTCACTAAGCCCAGCAGCTGCACATGCAGGCAGTGGGGGTGTCCTTCAGGAAGACACACAGATGCTCTATGTGGGGACAGGGCCTGGCCACTACTCCAGGCAGACATCGAGGATGGTGCTGGTGCAGTGGGTGAAGGGCAGGAGGAACTGTTGGACCACTGTGTCACTGAGGCACAGTTTGGAGGTGACTCCTGACAGGCCATCTGTCAAGGTCACCATGACAACAACCGACCAACAAGAACAGAGAAGGGGATCATGGAGGAGCAGGGCCGGACACGGCCTCGTGTCACCGTCTTTGCACCACCCCAGAGACAGCAGATCAGCAGGCCCCGGTGCAGGGCTGGGGGGACCCCCACACTGTCCTGGGGCTGGGGGACCCTCACACTGTACTGGGACTGGGGGACCCCCACACTGTCCTGGGGCTGGGGGACCCTCACACTGTACTGGGGCTGGGGAACCCTCACCCTGTACTGGGGCTGGGGGACCCTCACACTGTCCTGGGGCTGGGGGACCCTCACCCTGTACTGGGGATGGGGAACCCTCACACTGTACTGGGGCTGGGGGACCCTCACACTGTACTGGGGCTGGGGGACCCTCACACTGTACTGGGGCTGGGGAACCCTCACACTGGGCTGGGGGACCCTCACACTCCAGGAGCAGGTCTATGGGCCTCTGACATGAAGCCCTTTCTCACCAAGAGCAGCCCTGCCAATTGGGACCTTGACTTGGACTACCCCCTGCCCACCCCCAGCAGCCACACCAGTGCCCATGAGCTGCAACTCCTGGAGGAGCAGGTGAGGTCTTCTCTTCCCTGGGACAAAGCTCATGGCCCCCTGTGGCACAAGGAGGCCTTTAGGTCTTCAGCCAGCTGGATCAGGAGGGGGTGCCAAGGCTCTCTTCAATAGTTGGGAGAGGCAATTGCTGGATTTGAGCCACCTTTGACACAAGTGGTTGTGCCTCCATCCCAACATCAGGATATAGCAGTCATATCCCATCTCCAAGTCATCTGTGGTTTGGAATAAGCTATAGGCATCATTGGCCATGGACTTAACCTGGACTCAGATGTTGTTCCAATGATACACTGGAAGAGAATAAGTTTAGATTGGATTTTGGGAAAAGATTCTTCCCTGTGAGGGTGGGCATGCCCTAGCACATGGTGCCCAGAGCTGTGGCTGCCCCTGGATCCCTGGAAGTGTCCCAGGCCAGGTTTGATGGGGCTTGGAGCATCTTGGTGTGGTGGAAGGTGTCCCTGTGGATTGAAGCAAGATGAGCTTTAAGGTCCCTTCCAGCCCAAACCATTCTGTGATTCTGTGATTCTGCATATTGGAGCTTTTTGCTTGGAGATCACCTTGGCCATAGTGAGGGACATGGCGGGATCTGTCTCCTCCTGAAGACAAGCACCACTTTGGAGTTCTTTATTTCATGGTAGGAGAGTGGCAATAAGGGTTTATGTTTGCTCTCCCAAAGGTAAAAAACTTTGACAAGGCCAAAAAGAAAACTCATCGTCTCTACAAACAATTACGGCAGCAGTTTTTGAAAGAACAGGAGAGAAAGATGGCGTGGAGGAAGAAGACAGATGAACAATTTAAAAAATCCCTGGAAGTGTTTGATCGCAGGAATGGGAAGGTGCCCGGTCCCACCTCCCGTTTGCCTGTGGATGAAGCGGAGTCCTCGGAACAAGCAGGAGCTGCTGACAAAGAAGCAACCAAGAGACACGTCCAGACAGCTCCTCCTGCAGGCCGTGCCCCGGCTTCCAGCACACAGGAACTTTAGGAACTCAACGCTCCTTTTACAGCAATAAACCAGTGCAACCCCTCTGGTGTTGCTGCCCTTTTGAATCGATGGGAATGGGGTCATTGGAGAGCCTGGGCTGGGAGGGAGCAGTGAGGGAGCTGGGGGTGTCCAGCCTGAAGAAAAGGAGCCTCAGGGGTGACCTCATCACTCTCTACAGCTCCTGAAAGGTGGCTGTGGCCAGGTGGGGTTGGGCTCTTTCTCCAGGCAGCACTGACAGAACCAGAGGACACAGTCTCAAGCTGCCCCAAGGGAAGTTTAGGTTGGATATTAGGAAATAGTTTTTCACAGAAAGAGTCATAAAGTTCTGGAATGGTCTGCCCGGGGAGGTGGTGGAGTCACCATCCCTGGGTGTGTTTAACAAAGCCTGGATGTGGCACTGGGTGCCAGGGTTTAGTTGAGGTGCTGGGGCTGGGTTGGACTCGATGATCTTGAAGGTCTCTTCCAACCCAGTGATTCTGTGATTCTGTGAATCTGTGAGGCAGCTGCAGGAGTGAAACACTTCTTCAAGGGATTGCTTTCCTGTGAGGGAGTGGGAGAATAATGTGAAAGGAATGAAGTTTTTCCTCGGCTCATGCCTTGGGGGTGGCTGGGCACTGCCCAGGGTCCCCAGGGAATGGGCACGGCCCCGAGGCTGCCAGAGCTCCAGGAGCCTTTGGACAGCACTGCCAGGGATGGACAGGGTGGGATGTTGGGGCGTCTGTGCAGGGACAGGGGCTGGACTTGATGACCCTTGTGGGTCCCTTCCTACTCAGGAGATTCCCTGACTCTGTGTCCTGGTTTTCCAGCCACCATTGCAGTGTTTGGATTTCATAACATAAACCTTTTCTGCTTGAGATGAAGCTGCTTATTTATTATGCTTCCCAGTGACCTCAAGGGAATAATTGGACCTTGGAAGATTGCTTCCATGTCCTCAATCACGTCACATCCTCAATCAAGTGCTTCCTTCACTGGATTGAAAAACGCCCAGTACCTTCAAGCTGTGCCACTCAGCTGGGATTTCTGAAGGGAATTCTCAAAGCTGATGAGAGAGGCATAGCTCAGACACCAGGACAGCACAGGCAAGTCACACCTCAGTGCTCAAAAATCAGAAGCCATCAGGCCTTGGCAATAAATTCTCTATTTAGTGTTAAAACTGTTATTTAAAGAAGCACACAACTTTTCCCTAACCTCTCCATAGACATAATTCAGGTGCTGCAAGGCTCTAGAAACACTGAATGAAAAATCAGGGTCTGGCACCTGAATTAACTTTAAATCACAGATCTATCAAGACTTGCTTTTCCAGAGTATTTAAGGTATGTCCTTGTCCTCCTCCCACCTGTGATAAATCTGCCCTGCATCCTTTCCTCTCCATGGACAGACCCTTCCTTCTTCATCTCAGTTTTTGCCTGCTGGGTTTGTCCAGGAAAATGAGGATTTGCTGTTCACCAGATGAACTGGATGATCTTTAAGGTCCCTTCCAACCCAAACCATTCCATGATTCACTGTGACAGCTGCTGCACAGGAGAGACAGGGAACATCTCTGGTCCTGCAGGCACCAGTGCCAGGCTGGTGTCCACCTGCACCAGCTGGCTTGGTGACTGAAAACCAAGAAGAGATGTATTGAGATGAATAAAAATGAAATGCCAAAAAGCAAATAATGTCAGAAGTTTTTAGAGAGGAGCCTGAAGGTTGTCACCTTGGGGTGACCGATGCTGGCCACCCCTGGGGTTTTCCTTTTGGGAAGATGCTGTGGAAAAAGGAGTGTTTTAGAACCAAACAGCACCCACCCTGCACACTAGGGGGGAGGGGGGGTCACTAAGTGGTTCCTGGCACGCAGAGCACCCAGGGGGAGGGGGTGTGTGTCTCCCTCCTTGCCGTGGGGGCAGAGAGGCCGCGGGGCCCTAACAGAGCTTTTCTGTGTGGAGGTTACAGAGGTCAGCCCCTCTGAGCCCCTCCCCGTCCTCCCGTGCTCAGAAGAGCCTGTCACCACTTTCTCCAGTGCCCTAGCTCGATGCTGTCCTTGGTGCCAGCATTCCCACGGCAGAGTCAGCCCTGGCATGCAGCAGCACCCCTGGGATGAAGAGCCAAGCCCGGGTGATGCCTGTCCCCCTTTGCCCTCTCCTTGCCACCTCCCCAGCGCCGTGGCCTTGAAGGCCCTGGAGCTGCTGGAGCTGGGCCATTCCCCGGGCGGGCTGCGGGTGTTGGCACACCCCGGGCTGGGCTCTGCAGGGGCTGGGTCTCAGTCTGATCGAGCCCTGCGTGTTCCCACTCAGCAGAGCCAGGAAGCAGCTGGCTTTTGCCTGGGAGATGGAGGTTGTGACTCGCTGCAGACTCATGGAATCACAGAATCATTAAAGTTGGAAAAGCCCTCTTCCCTTACTTGATGAGAGCATCAAGTCCAACCATTCTCCCAACACTGCCAAGGCCACTGCTGAACCCTGTCCCCAGTGCCACATCCACATGGCTGTTAAATTCCTCCAGAGATGGGGATCCAGCACTGCCCTGGGCAGCTGTGCCAGCGCCTGACCACCCTTTCCATGGGGAAATTTTCCCAAAATCCACCCTGAGCCTCCCCTGGCCCAGCCTGAGGCCATTCCCTCTCCTCCTGTCCCTGTTCCCTGGGAGCAGAGCCCGACCCCCCCGGCTGTCCCCTCCTGTCAGGAGTTGTGCAGAGCCACAGGGTCCCCCCTGAGCCTCCTTTTCTCCAGGCTGAGCCCCTTTCCCAGCTCCCTCAGCCTCTCCTGGGGCTCCAGCCCCTTCCCAGCTCCATTCCCTTCCCAGGACATGCTTCAGCCCCTCCAGGTCTCTCCTGTCATAAAGGGCCCAGAACTGGACATAGGATTTGATGTTTGGCCTCAGCAGACACATTAGGACCAAACTCACACACTCTGGTCTCAGGGCCCTGACAGCCCCAGGGACATCCTCCTGTGCCACAGCTGCTCACAGCTGGCTGTGTCCCTCTGCACTCCTGCTCCTGCCACCCAGCTCCAGCCTGGTGCTCTCAGAGCCAATCCAGCACCTCCAGCCCTCCCATTTTCCCTGTTGTGTCCTTTAGCTCAGAGCTTACACCAACCCCACTACACTCATCCCTTCAGCCAGCTCTGTACTGCAGGGGCTCCCTGGTTTCTCTGTGCCCTGCCTGGGCCTTCCTGACAGGCTATAGGCGCCAGGGAAGTGCAAACTCCTTCCCAAATGTTCAGGATACAGATGCCATCATCCCACTGACAGCGTGACATGGGAATGTGGGAACAGCAGCCAAAGCTGCAGGAGGGATGTAGTCAGGGATCGGTTGGCCCTGTGGAGTCCTCCAGGGCTTGGTGTGGTTCCAGAGCTCCATGTTGCCAGCAGAGCACAATGTAAGGCTACAGCCAAAGGATGGTGGCCAGAGAGGACTGTCCCTGCAGTGACAGGCTGGGGTGCTTTTGCCTGCAGCAAGGCTTCATCGTGTCCTTCTGCTCTTCCACCATCATTTCACAATCAGTTCAAATCATCCCCCTCCTTGATGTCCCTTCCCTGGTCCCACACAGGGGTGGGTGGTAGCAGGAACTGGGAAGTTATTTGGGCAAACCTGTCTGGGGTGGATCATGGTTTTCCAAGCAGATCAGCCAGCCACCTCCCATGCTCTGAGCTGTGCTTCCCTTTGCTGCAGAGGAGCGGGGTTCAGCACCTGGAGAGGGGTTTGGGTGGTGGGTGAGGCCAGCTGGGGCCAGGGAAGTCTCTGGCCCTCAGATATCTGTCACAGAGTCCTGCTGTTGGAACACGGCTGGACTCAAACTGTGGGGGACAGCGTGCCCAGGCTATCCCAGGGGCTCCCGACTCTCTCTTCCCTGCTCAGACATGCCCCACATATTTTGGATTCTTGGGCACCTCTGGCTCAGGCAGTGATGCAGTCTGGTGGGTTTGGGTGCAGAGAATTGTTTGAGGATAGATCTTAGGCTTTTCTACATCCCGGATGGGGTGGGATTGACGCAGGTTTGATGATGCTTCATCCAGCTCCCAAAATGACCCAGTTTTCTTCCTGGTGAAGAGCTGCTGCTGGCCTGGAGCAGTGTGGAGCTGCAGGACAAGTCAGGGCTGCTCTGGACATGTGTCATCACCACCATCTCCTGCAAGACGGGAATGTCTGTAATTACCCAGATCCAGGAGGGAGCAGCAGTGATCCACAGTCTTCCCTACTTTAGAGGAGGTTTGGATGTGACCCACAGCTCCACCCCTTTCCTTCCTTTTTCCCTGGATGTCACAAGGACTTGCTGTTCCTTCAAGCAGGCTATGCACACCAGACACAGGGGACTCTGGTGACAGTCACTGGCCAGTTGATGCCATCTCCAGGACATGGCTGTCAGGAAGTCCAAGTCTGCACTTCTTGGAGAGCAGTAGCACATTTCAAACAAAGCAATCGGGACACTCCTCAACTTTGGAAAAACATTCTTTTTATGATAGATTTAATTCCAAAATGTCTGCAGGGCATGTGGCAGCCTTTCAGAGGGGTCAGGGATCCCTTCTGGAGTCCTTGTCAAGAAAAGCAGCAGCTCTCCATGTCTCAAGGGCTGTTCTCTGTTATGTGATGAGCTCCATGAGGACACATCCAAATGACAGCACCACCCCTCTGTAGCCTCAAATCTCAGCTCTGCTGTGCTCTTGATCTCAGTGCAGCCAGGAAATCACAGATCTTCTGGATTTAGATCCACTGTGATCCCTGCTGCCAAATTAGAGCCTGAGAAGGTGTTCCTGGGCAGGTAAGAGCTTTCCCTGGAGGCTACGGGGCAGCCTGGCCCAGACTCGCAGTTCCAGCTGCTCCTTCTTCCCACAGCGGGCTGGGCATGTCCCAGCTTGGGGTGGACCCAAACCCCGAGACACTGTCACACTCAATCCCATTCTTGATTCGAATCAGTTGTTTGACTGAGCAGGAGGGAACCCACTTGAAGGTCACCGCTCCAGGTAATGAGCCTGGAGGAAGATGACTTGGGGGTGCTGGAGATGGTACAGATATGCCAAGTGTCCCCTCATCCATCCTCACCAGTGCCACACCAGAAAGCCCAGCCCTGGTGGTCCCACTACATCTCCCACCACCAGCCCCTCATTTGCTTTGTGAAGGGAAGCAGTTGAGAATGAGTGAGCAGTGGGCACTGCAGACTTGGACACTCCCTGCACAGAAATAAAGGAGCTGCTCAGGCCAGGTAAGGCTGGGACCTGGGACAAGGCTGCCTATGAGGGCATGGCCACCCCACCACTGTGCTGTGCCAGCTCCAGCGAGGGACAGGGCATCGCTGTGAACATGGCCTGGAGTTCAGCATTTTGCCATGTTTCCCGCTGGAAACCAACCCCTCCTCTCCACAAGAGCACCCATGTCACTGCCTGGGCATAGGGTGAGGGCATGGCTGCAGCGCAGCGTTCAAGGGTCATCGTGTTCTTTGCAGACGTAAGTTACAGGTAAGCAATTAACTCAGTACAACATCAGCACCTTCATCGGCTGAGATTCATTATCGGTTTTATGGCCCCGTAAAACCGGCCACTTTAACAGCGCGGTTTAGGGGAACTCTCTTGTGTTCTGATGTTTCAAAACAACCCCCTCGGGGCTCCTGGACACCCACTGGGCTGACCCGCGCCTGGCAGACGTGACCTCGAGAGGAGGAGATGAAAGTTTATTCTTCGGGTTACTCGTCGTGCTCTCAGGAATACAGATCTGGGCAGCCCGGAGGGAACGAGACACCTCCTCCCCCTCACCCCTCACAGCGCCCGCCGGCGCCATGACAGACCCGATCCCTGGCGGTCGCCGCCGCGGGACTCCTCATTGGACAGCGGTGCTGCCAATCAAGCGCCAGGAGGCGGGGTCAGCACAGCTCACCGTGAACGGCCGGGAAAGGCCCCGCCCCCTCGGGTCGCCTGGCAACGGGAGGCGCTGACGGCGAGATCGGGATCGGGATCGGGATCGGGATCGGGATCGGGACCGGGACCGGGACCGGGATTGGAACTGAGTGCGCTGCAGGGACTGGAGGCTGCCTGGGGCCGGCATCCCCCAGTAACCGACTCCTGAGACACCCCGTCCCGCCCCCGGGATGCCCAGGGCCCCTGGTCCCACGGACCCCCCGGACCCTCCCGCACCGGCCCCTCGCCGCCCGCCCCTCGCACGGAGATCTCCCCACCGGGAATCACCGCCCCGACCTCTGACTGTTCCCCAGTCCCTGGGTCCTCCTGCTGTCCCACGCCCACACCGAGGGGACCCTTCACTCCCTGTCGGCCCCTCCTCTACAGCTGTCCCCATCTCCTCCCTCTCTGCTCCTCTTGCCTCTGTCCCTGCAAGTCCTGCCAGATCCCCTCTCCCACCTCCTCCGTCTGACAGGGACAGGCCTGGAAGGGTAGAGGTTTCCCACTGGGAGCCCTACCCTTCCCTCCAGGGTGGCCCCAGGGCTCTCCAAACCCCTCTCCACACCCCTCTGAGATCTGCAGAGCTGCATCTTGTGCTGCTCTATCTCAGCTGCTACTCAGAAGCTGTTGGGAGCTTTCCCCCCACCACCCTTCAAAATCAGGAATCCATCACCCCCTTTCCATGGGTGTTTGACAGCTGCTCTGCAACACAGACCAGCTCTAATCCACAACCCCATGTCCTGACCCCCTGCCCAGACTCAGAGAGAACTCCAGGGTAATCTCGGGCTCTCACGTTTTCCCAAATTACATCGTTTCTCTAATGCTGTCACCGTGTTTTCCTTTTAGAGAGAAAATCCAAGAAGGGAGATTATATGACAGCAGCAGCACAGGGACCTCCATTTTCTTCCAGAGTCTGACCTTGTGTAAGAGCTGCTGTGTCCTTTCTAGACCTCAAACCACCCAGGCCACTGGTGTTTAACTGAATCCACGGCAACAGGGGATCCAGCTGCATTCCAAGCATCCTCCTGAAGCAAAGAACCTTGGTGAAGGGCATGGCAACTCCAAGGAAGGCAGGGATCCCATTAGGTGTCATGAAGGTGTTAGATCCACGCCAGCTAAAGCCTGATAGCACGGAGACAGAAAGAATCCTGACTGTCTTGGATGAGACCATTGTCAAGCTGGAGATCACCAGGTTGATCCCACGGATTACTAGCTCCCTGGAGAGGTATGCTAGGATGCTGGGACCTGAGATCACGAGCAGCCTTTTGGAGCATCAGAAGCTTTCAATGGAAATACAGCACCTGCTCACCAGCCCTGGAGATGAGAAGAGCATAAGAGCTGCGGAGAAACGCCTGAAATGTTCCCTGAGAAACATCCTGAGGCTCTTCCTGGCCAACCCTTTGCTTTACCATGGGCTGAAATATGAAGTTCGGGTGAGAGAGTCACCAGCTGATGTGTTTATCAAAGCCTTCATGGAGTTCCGGGATTTCACGCTCGAGAGGCTCCTGACCACTCCTGAGGAAGAGAAGGAAAAGATTCAATTCATGAAAGACATTTCCCTCCGGGTTGAGAAAAACACAGAAACGATCTCAGCTCTACGGGGGGAGCTGGCAGGAGTCATCCAGACTCGAGATGAGGAGGTATGACCTTATGGGAATGTGTTTTCCAAACAAGTGTTACTGGAACAAAACCTTGCTAATGATAAACCGATCCCTTTATTGCCATTCCTAAAGAGCAAGTTCCATAAATCCTTTCTAAACCAGATCTAAAATTTAAAAAAATTATTTTTATTGTAAAATATAATGAAAAATGCTTATTGCATGCTTGATTTTTTTTTAACTTGAATTTGGCATGTTTTGAACCTGTTGTCACCAGCCAACTTAAACAACCTAAGTCCCTGAGTTCCAGAGGAGTGGCAGGACAGGCAGAAACTGCTGTGGTGGTATCCTGGCAGGGTGACAATGCCAGCTGTTTCATTCCCTGCTGCTGAAAGAATGAAAAATCATTACAGGGAGAGATTGCTCTGATTTAAATCCATTTTTAATATTTGCTCTGCCTTTCCTCTTGCTTAAAACCAACATTTCTGTGACTCCCAACTCTAACAGCTGCCTTGGAGCATTTGTGATTAATCAGTGATTATACAAATTACATGAATCTTTAATTTTATCTGCAGCTGAGGTGCAGATAATTGACTGGGCACTTCCCAGGCACTTTCCCAGCCTGTGTGCCAAGCTCAGAATTTCTGACAACAATCCTTTGTTTTCTACCTGCGTTTTTCTTTCTCCTCCCTGCAAGAGGGGTTGGCTGAGAAGGTTTTCCCCTGCGCTCACTGCTGGCAGAGCCAAGGGCCTGCTTTCCCCTTTCCCTCTGCTCCTTGGAGTTCTGGGAATTGAGATTTTTATGTGCAATTTGGCAGCTTGTCCGGGACATAGTGAATAAATTTGTTTCACTGATCCCAGCTTGGGATTTCCTTCCCTGAGCTGTGTCCCCCAGACAGTCACTCGGAGCCTGATCCAGCCCTTGAGGGAGCCAAAGGGCTACTCCAGGGAATCTATTTTGGCTGCTCCTCAGGTGGCAGTGCCAGTGGGGCTTGGAATGCTTTGTTCACTCTTTGTGCCTTTGCTAACAGGCTCCCAGAGGAGCCAGGGGAAGATTTCCAAAGCTCCTGTGTAAATCTAACTCTACCCTCAGCTGGCAGTGGCAGGGCCTTGGTGCTACCTGAGCTGGCCCCTGGGGGTCCCTTCTTGGATCTCCTCCAGCTTTGCAAAGTTTTTTCTTCTCCTGCCCACCTTATGCCTCAGGGGCATTTTCCACGGGTATTCCTCTTGTTTTCTGGTCTAGGTTAGCAGGAAGGACAAAACGATTGAAAACCTCAAAACCAGCATGGAAGATCTGGCTAAGAACTGCAAGGCTGACATCCGGCTGATCATGAAGGAAGGGGAAAAGCAGCAAAAAGAGGATGAGGAAGCCTCCCAGGACAGGTGTGCCAGGCTGAAGCAGGACATTCAGCACCTGGGAACACAGTTCAATGCACTGGTGCTGGAGCATCGAGCCTCAGAGCTGGTTCTCAGGAAGGTAAAGGGGAGGAGAACTCTGGGATGGGAGGTTTAAGCCTTTTGCAGAGCTGTCAGCTCTGGCTGCTGCCTGCTGCAAGGAGTTCCTTGGTCCCTGCTCGTTCCTGGCAGGATGCACATGGTGTTTGTCAGAGCACACCAGTCCTGTCCTCATGCTCTGCTGATTGCAGTGGAAAGCAGCCCTGCAGCGACAGCAGGGACAGAGCTGTCACAGGTCTTGCTCCTGCTGGTTGCCTCGGCTCTGGGAACACCTTCCCACTGCGCTGTGACACCGGGCAGGGCTCAGGGCAGCAGGGCTCGGGCGGGACATGTGTGGGATAGTGATAAACTAGGGAGCAGAGCAAACAGTATTGGCTTGGTAGAAAGCACCTTTTAGAGCTGATTTATTGTTCAAGGTGTAATCGAGCTGATGCTGAGGGCTCAGCAGGTCCTGCTCTGCCCAGCTTGGCAGAATAGACAAGCCAAGGTGTCAGGCTGGGCTGAATGAGGGGGAAATGTAATTTCATAGAACCATCCCAGAATAGTTTGGGTGGGAAGAGACCTTAAAGCCCATCTAGTGCCACCCCCTGCCATGGCAGGGACACCTTCCATTGTCCCAGGCTGCTCCAAGTCCTGTCCAACCTGGCCTTGGACACTGCCAGGGATCCAGGGGCAGCCACAGCTGCTCTGGGCACCCTGTGCCAGGGCCTGCCCACCCTCCCAGGGAACAATTCCTTCCCAATATCCCATCCATCCCTGCCCTCTGGCAGTGGAAGCCATTCCCTGTGTCCTGTCCCTCCATCCCTTGTCCCCAGTCCCTCTCCAGCTCTCCTGGAGTCCCTTTAGGCCCTGCAAGGGGCTCTGAGCTCTCCCTGGAGCCTTCTCTTCTCCAGGTGAGCACCCCCAGCTCTCCCAGCCTGGCTCCAGAGCAGAGGGGCTCCAGCCCTTGGAGCATCTCTGTGGCCTCCTCTGCACTGGCTCCAGCAGCTCCAGGTCCTTCCTGAGCTGGACCCCAGATCTGGAGGCAGCTCTGCAGGTGGGGCAGAGGAACAGAATCCCCCTCCCCTGCTGCCCACCCTGGGGGCTCAGCCCAGGGATGATGGGGTTTCAGGGTTGGGGCAGGTGCAGCCCTCACCCACCAGCACCCCAAAATCCTTGTCCCCAGGGCTGAGTAGATACAGGAGGAGGAATGGGACCAGGAGGCAGGCTCAGGCCCCTGTAGCAACAGCTCTGCCCTGAGCAGAACACACTGGTGACACAGAGAATTGAGAACTCGAAAAAGGGCATTTTCCTTCTCATTTTGTTCATCCTGTGTATTCTCTCCAAACCAGTGCAGCCTCCCATGGGCAGGAAGCCCATGTAGTGATGGAGCATCTGTCACTCTTGCATTGGGTGGTACAGCATGAAGGGCTGGGCACTGAAAAAACATCAAACCCAAGTTAGAGCTGCAGTACAAGCCCCAAAATCTTTGGCAGGGGGGCTGTGTCAGGCAGTTCCTGCTGCAGTTCCTGCCACAGCAGGGCTGCTTGTGGTGAGCTCAGCTCATTCCAGCACCCCGGCAGATGCATTTACTGACCACAGAGGCCTCCTTTCCTCAGCAAGTACGAGTTGTACTTGTGGTCTAAATAGCTCAGGTGGGATCTTGTGATGGCCTGGGAGCCCTTGGGCCATCCTGAGGTAGTGCCACACAGGAAATGGAGCAGGAATGATTCCACAGGGAACACATACAAAGCTGGAGGTAAACTGCCCCAGGCTGTACAGGAGTACAGCCACTGTTAAATAGTTTTTCAGACAAAAAGATCTCTTTTATTTGAAAAGGCACCATCTTCTGAGTACTTTCTGTCCCGCATTCATGTTTTTCAGTTCTCTCCTTCTTCAGTTTCAAGCTGGTTGCCTCAGTTTGTCAATTACTTGCCACATTCCATCAGACATGTTCATTTCCTCCTGCAGAAAGCAACTTCCAGGTGCTGTTCATCCCCCCAGCTCCATGCTGTAAACCAAATAAAGCCCTTTGGGAATGTCCCAGGAGAATCCTCAAACCAGGGCAAACCACATATGTGTCAGCTGAGGGAAGCTTGTCACAGGGAGGAAGTGAAATACTCAGATATAATGATGCTGTGGCTCAAAGTTTCCCTGTTTTCTCCCTCAGGATACTTCTTACCAGGCCTCAGATGTCTGAAAGGATCTGATCTTGTTTTGTGTTTCAGGAAAAGTGCAAAGCAGAGAAGGAAATTCAGAAATGGGTCCAGAAATACGACAAAGACATGACAGAAAAACAGGTGTTGGCTTTAAGTGCTTTGCTCTGCCATAAGGTGATTTGCACGGGTAGATTCCTGTCCAAAGGGACACATGGCTCTTACTCAGGAGACCATGGAAGTGAGAGGCAGTTCTGCATCCAGGCAAACTACAGGAAAGGGATCTTTGTCCTGCCTATGTGTCCAGGAGTCCTCTGCTGCTTTGGCTTTAGGAAAAGTTACACCCACTACTAAATTCCACAGTATGTGGGGGCAAATGGGTCACCATGTTCTGTCTGGGATGTCCACCTGATGCCAGGAAACAGGTTTTCCAGTTTTGCTCCAATCCTCAATCCTCATGGCCCTACCTGGTGTCTAAATCCTTCTCCTGTTCCTGCTGAATCCTTGGGGGATGTGCTGAGTGTTAAGAAACCCAAAAGCCTGCCCCCAGCTGAGCCATAACAGGCTCAGAGTCACATCAGCACCTCTAAAACTTGTCTCTGGGAAGGCCCTGGGGGCTTTCCTGTTCTTGCAGTATTTATGGGGTTGGATAAAAGCTGCTGGATTCCTTACAGAGCAAAATGCAGGGTGAGGCCTGAAAGGTGCTGCTAATTGTAAGGAATGATTCCCCCCCCCCCCCCCCGTCAGATGTTTAATAATGGGATTATTTTGGTTTCCTGTCCATGGAGAGGCAGGAGCCCCATGTTTGGGGCAGAATTTGTCAAGGCAGACCCACCCCCACACTGACAAAACATCAAACCCAAGTTAGAGCTGCAGTACAAGCCCCAAAATCTTTGGCAGAGGGGCTGTGTCAGGCAGTTCCTGCCACAGCAGGGCTGCTTGTGGTGAGCTCAGCTCATTCCAGCACCCCGGCAGATGCATTGCTGGTTCTCCAAATCTTCCATTGTGGGAGCATTTCTCAGGGGAGCATCAAGGGACCCAGCATCTCATGAAATTCTGCGTGTACTGGGCACATGCCTTGCTTTTGAATCCCTTTGGAAAGGCTCCAACCAGTTGAGGTTCCATGGCTTTGGGAGGGGTTTCAGGACACTCCCTTGGGGATGCAGGGAGGAGCTGCTGACCAGCTGTCCCTGATCCCTGCTGTCCTGCCAGACCATATACGAGGAGGTCCAGGCTGTCTACAACGAGGAGAAGGAACAGTTGTCCCTGCTGATGGAGAAACACGCAATGCTGCTCCAGGAGTATACCCAGATTGAGGAGGAGCGCAGGATGCTCAAGGAGAAGGAGGAGGAAGCTGCACGGGAGGAAGCCAGGAGGAACAATGCTGCCACCTGCATCCAGGCCTTCTGGAAAGGCTACTTGGTGCGGTCCATCTACAAGTCAAAACTGAAGAAGGGCAAGGGCAAGGGCAAGGGCAAGAAATAAAGCCCAAATCCCTTTTCTCTCCCTGGCAAAGCTGCTGTGTCTGAGCTATTCCAGATAAAGGCATTGAGAATTGTTAAGGTTGGAATAGACTTTTGAGATCATCCAGTCAAGCTAGTACCACCATATTCACCCCTAACCCATGTCTCCAAGTGCCACATCCACATGTTTTATGAACACTCCCAGGGATGGTGACTCTGCCGCTTGCCTTGGCAGTCTGTCCCAGGGCTTTAGGACCCTTTCCATTAAAAAAAAAAATAAATTAATATTTAATATAAACATCCCCTGGCACAACTTGAGGCCATTTCCCCTCATCCTGTCACATCCTGCTTGTGTGGATTTGACAGCCCACTCCTGACTTTAGGGCTCTTCCTTGCAGCCTCCCTTCCCAGGAGACAGCAGTGGCACTGGTGAGGCCCCTCTCTCCTCAGACATGGCCAAGGAAGGTGTGTTCCCTTCTTGGCAGCCACAAGAGATGCTCGGATCCGTGAGACTCTGAGAAGTTGGTAGCTATGTGAATAGTTCGGGGTGTAGTTACATCAAGAAGGACATTCCCTGTCAAGATAGACTTCAGTTCCCAAAAAACTACAGCCTCCAAGGAAACCTTAAAGGCCCTTCCAGTGCCTAAAGGGGCTCCAGGAGAGTGGAAGAGGGACTTGGGACAAGTGGCAATGGCTTCCCACTGCCAGAGGGCAGGGATGGATGGGATATTGGGAAGGAATTGTTCCCTGGCAGGGTGGGCAGGCCCTGGCACAGGGTGCCCAGAGCAGCTGTGGCTGCCCCTGGATCCCTGGCAGTGTCCAAGGCCAGGCTGGACAGGGCTTAGAGCAGCCTGGGACAGTGGAAGGTGTCCCTGCCCATGGCAGGGAGTGGAGCTGGGATGGGCTTGAAGGTCCCTTCCACCCTAACCCATTCCATAAATCTCTGAAAAGCAGCCTTTGGAGTCCAAAGCACTCTCAGGCTATTGCAGACCCAGGAGTTGCCCCACAGGCTGCCTCAGTGTCCATAGCGCTCCTGGCTGAAGGACTCTCCAGGCTGGAATCGCTCACCCAGCTGCAGAGGGGCAGGAACTCAGCCCAGAGCAGCACATGGAGTCCTTCACCCTCGGAGCTGCCTAGTCCCGATCCGAGTGCCCTCTCTGGGGAATTCCCAGAGCCGGGGGAGCCTCCTGAGCCCCTGGCACGGCTGCGACAGTGTGTGAAGGTGATGGCAGAGGATAATGGCATCAGGGGGATCAGAGAGGATCAGGGAGATGAGTGAGACGTGATCTCTGATGGGGGCGGTGGGAATAAAAGGGAGAGGATAAAGGGGAAGAAGGATGGGGAAAGGGAAAAGGGAACGAAGAAGGGAAAAAAAGGATGGGAAGAGAAAGGAGAATGGGGAAAGGGAAGAACCCTTAGCAGTCATGGGGACACCTGGCCGGGTGGCACCTGCCACGGGCCTCCACACTGCCCTGTGGACAGGCACCTCCTCAGGCACAAAATCCAGGCCCATGTGCTGCTGGAGGGAGCAGGTGAGCGGGACAGAAGGATGGGGCTTCTCCTCCCAGCAGGGCAGGCGGCACCCAGGAGGATTTTTTACTGGGAAATTTACATGGAACGATTTTCCACCTCCCCCCCGTCCCAGCCCCCCGGCATGAAATGGCGGCGGGGGGCCAAAATGGCGGGGGCGGGGTGAGGGCGGGGGCGGTGCGCTCTGCTCCCGCCCCGTTCCCGCCCCGCCGCCGGGGGGCG
>WBNO01005898.1:0-88586 GCA_013400575.1 Peucedramus taeniatus | reverse complement strand
CCATGAGCGCCGAGCCGGGCGGCCGCGGCGGCGGGGGCCCGGCGGGGGTACCACCCGCTGCCCCCCCGGGCTCCGACACCTACAAGGGGTGGCTCTTCAAGTGGACCAACTACCTGAAGGGCTACCAGCGCCGCTGGTTCGTGCTCAGCAATGGGCTGCTCAGCTACTACAGGTACCGGGGCCGGGCAGGGGCCGCCGGGAGGGGGGGACGGACCGCGGGGGCTGCGCTGTTCCACAGCGAAAATCGCCTCGTATTGCTTAGTTTGGGCTTTTTTTCCTCTTCTAAAGCCAAGCCCGGCTTTTGATCCTGCAGAGCCGCGGCGGGGTCCGGTGGGGGCAGCGGGGCCCTGGGATGCTGGAGCGCCCTGGATCTCCCATCCTTGTCTCTCTCCATCCCTCCGCTCCTGCTGCAGCAGCTCCGGCTGCTACAGCTGCCCGAATCACAACCTTCCAGCCCAACACCCCAAACCCTCCTCCCTTAGCTGTGTAACCTGCTCCTGCTGCTGCTGTGCCCTGCCAGAGCCTGCGAGTCCTTCTCCCGGCAGTGCCGGTGGCTGCGGGCGCTGCGGTGGCGGTGCAAGGATGGCTTGGGATGTTGTGCTGGGAATGTTGGGCTTGGGAAGTCAGCCCAGGCTGGGGCTGCGCTCCTGGGGGACGGAAGGAGCTCCAGCAGCGGTTCCGAGCCGTGCCTGGCTCGCTGCGCTGTCTGACGCGCTGGCTTTGTGCAGACGGGCTGTGGGCTCAGCGAGGAGCGTGTCAGACACCCCGAGCCTGAATCCAAAGCGGTGTCATCTTTGTTGCGTCTCTTGTGCTGCTTGTCTCACTTGAGTGGTGAAAATACAAACGTGAATATTGGTGTTTTTATCCTCCAGGAAGGTGTCCCTGTCTATGGCAGGGGGGTGGAACGAGAGGAGCTTTAAGGTCCTTTCCCACCCAGACCATCGAGAGATTCTGTGATTTGGATCATGTTTATTCTTGTCACTTCAAACACAAGTGCTCTGTCACCCTCAATGTTGTGCAGCAGATGCTGGCTGTACTTCAGGACACAGAAACAATCCTGATTATTAGACATGGTTGAGCTTTATAAAATAGTAAGTCATTAAAGTGCCAAACCCCCTGAGACAGGAATTCTCTGTAAAGGTTATGCCAAAGCTGTTTTTCCTCCCGACATAAAGTTCATCAGCTGATTTCCTCTCAGCTCCAGCTGCTGACACATAGCCTGGAGCAGATTGCAGAGGTCCAGCTCCCTGTCAGATGTGAATATAAACTCTTCCAGCTCTAAGACCTGGAACCTGGGTCCTGGGGTCAGACTACAGCAGGTAATAGTGCAGAAGATAAATAATGTGTTTATCTACTTGAAGTTGTTAAAAACCCTCAAAGAACTTAAACCAAACAAACTCCCCCCCCCAAAAAATGTAATTACTTCTCAGTAATTCAGCTAATTTACTGTAATCCTTTCTGGAACGCCTTAACTCTGCTCAAAAAGGCTGTTGGAGTTTAACACGCCATTTGTAACCATATCAGAATATTATTTTTACGTGTTGATGCCAAGTCTGTCGTGAGTGAGCAAGTGGTTTTCTTCAACAATTATTTTAGATGGGAACAACCAGCTTTATTTTGAGACCATTTGATCTGTTTTAGGCTGAAACAACAAATAGAAACATGCAAGGAGATTATTCTGAGCAGCATGTGAAGGAGTTGAAACTTTGTGAAGCTTTCAGGCAGGGCAGACCTTCAGCAGCTGCTTGGGGAAAGGGATGCTGAAGGATTTTGTGCTTCTTTTCATCTCTGGGCTTGATGACAACTGAATTAATTTGGTTGTGAGTCAGGAGTACAAAAATACAGTGCAGAACATGTGGTGAAGACTTTCTTAAATGGAGAAAAGCCTCCATGATACTCTTCAAAACCAGCACTCTGAAATAGTGACTCTGTCAGCTTGAATTGCTCATCTGGGAGCACTCCTAGGAGACAGTCTGGGGTAAAAACTGGCAGTTCTGTTTTGATATGAGTTCTAGCTCCATGACAGGAGCCAGACAGGTGATATATGCTATGATAAAGAGCATATAACTATATTTGTCTGTCTATATATATTCTATAGAGGTCTCTGGCATTCTGAGAGTCACGGGTCTTGCTTTCTGCTGGCTCTTTGTGCTCATCCCAGCTCAGCAGGTCCACACCAGAAGTCTCCTTTCCTGCCCTTGCGGGTGAATTGCTGTGCTCTTCTGGTGTTGTCACCTTTGTAGCTTCACAGCCCACGTGATTTAGCTGTGGCTGCTCAGGAGTAGCTTTGTAGAAACTTCATTTTGCTTGTCTGCTAAAATCATCTAAACTGGGAAAGCTGCCCCATGGTGCCCAAGCCGCCTCCTTGTGTGGATTGATTTTGTTCCAGGTTGAAGCTTTTTGTTCCATTTGGGTTTCCTGCCACTCACTCTTTAGCTTTAAACCCCAGCCTGTGATGTTGCCTGGAGGATTTTGGTTTGCAGAGCTGAGCTGCTGAAATCCTGGGTGTCCCCTTGGTGTCCCTGGTGGTGCTGGTGTGTGGGTGGGTGCTGTGCCATCCTTTGGAGCTGTTCTGAGGGGTTTGCTCCAGCAGCCAAGTGCGATGCCTGTTTGCTGCCCAGTTGGTTTCACAGGGACAGTTTGCTGAATTAAAGCTTCTAATTACAGCATTTTTCCCAAATGGAGCATTTAAAGCCTCCTGTAGCTTTGCTACATCGATGAAGACATCAAGTCTTGCTGCCAGGGAAACTTCATGTGCCTTTGCTTTGTATTCCCTGCTCTGAACCTGTGAAAAATAACAACTGCTGAGGAATTCTTCGGGAGTTCCTGTGCAGTACCCTCCTCTGGAGGGAGGTGTGTGGGTTTAGGAAGTTCCTAAATCCACAGCAATATGGTTGGACCATTTTACTTGCCCTTGATTGGTCCTCCTAGGTTGTTTTTGACAAAGCTTTTTGGCTGATTCAGTGATGCTGGTGTGGGAAGGCAGTTTGGGCATGCAGGACTAGTCTGCTTGACTTGCTAATGATCCAAACTCTCTCTCTGAACTCCTCTTGCAGGCTGCCACTCAGATTTATCATTATCTATAATTAGCGGCTCTGTATGGGAGAATCTAATCACCTTGAACAGATAAGTGTTTTCAAGGAGATTAGAGAGGATCTTCAGGTGAGTATTAATTCATCAAAGATTGGTGTTGGCTCTTGTGACGATGGATGCTCCAAGAGTGTTGTGTTCTCCCAGCAGCTCCTTGACCTTAGCAAGAGCTCTGGGATATGTTGGCTCCTCTGTGGGATGGACTGGAGCTGGGTTCCTGTGGGTTGGGTGTCTGGAGAGCCTTCAGCAGTGCTTTGTGTGGGCAAGGGGCGTAATGATGACAAATGGAGAGGGGAAGACTATGTCATTGTTGGGAAGGGAAAGGCTTCTCCATCAAGCCACATTAACTCCCCTCTTAGAGCAGTGATGGGTGCCTGGGGCACTTTAGCTGTCTTGTCTGGGTCATCCTGCAGCTCATTTCCCTGGAAAACCTGTGTTTCACAGAGCAGCATTCTTCACCAGCTCTGTTTATCCAGCAGTTAACTCTTGGTTGACATCATAAGGGCTTGAGCACAACCCAGAGGTTTTTTCCCTGTTTCTTGTGCTGACATTCCACTGAAAGCTGAGGAGGGGAGTTCAGGAAGGAGCTTGAAAACCACTGATGATGGTAGAGCTGTGGGGGGTTGAGGGAGCCCAGGAGAGACCTCTGGGAGCCTCTGATCCAAGTGTTCCCCCAGCACTGCCAAGCCACCACTGACCCCTGTCCCCAAGTGCCACATCCACGTGGCTTTTAAATTACTCTGGCATGGGGACTCCAGCACTGTCCTGGGCAGTTGTGCCACCCTGACCACCCTTTCCATGAAGAAATTTTGCCAATATCCAACCTGACCCTCTCCTAGCACAGCTTGAGACTGTTCCCTCTCCTCCTGTTCCTGTTCCCTGGGGCAGACCCTGACCCCCCCCAGCTGCTCCCTCCTGTCATGGAGTTGTAGAGAGGCAGAAGGTCCCTGTTGAGCCCCTCCAGCTCCCTCAGCCACTTCTCATCACAATTGTGCTCCAGCCTCTGAAATCTACAAGGTGTGAGCTTACAGAGCCTCTCCAGGCCCCTCTTCCAGTATTGGACCACCCTTGGAGGGGAAAACTTTTCCTTACATTTAGCTTGTACGTGATAGAATGAGGTAGGCAACATGCTCTCCTGGAATGGTTTCTCTGACACCCTGTCCAGACAAGTCCTGGAGTGTTTGTCTCTCTTTGGGTGCTGGAGCGTGCAGGTTTCCAGGGCAGCTCTGCAGCTCCTGGTGACTTTGAGCTACTTGTTTTTAAACAGTGATGAATAATTGGTGTTCCCAGTCAGCTTGTTTTCCCATGGCACTCTCTGGATCCATATGGTGCTTTGCTGTTGTCCCTTGTTATTTGCCCATTCTGGAGGCAGCTCCTCGCTGTGCTTTGTCCCTGTACTGCCACAGCTCCTTGGGGACACTGCATGTCCACATGACACTTGAGGGGTGCTATGGGGTAGGGGGATTGATGCTCTTTGGGCTGCTGGTTCCAGGCTGGATTGTTCTGCACCCAGTTAGTGCTGTGGGGGAGGTCGGGCTCGCTTCAGTCCAAACAGCAACTGCTGCTGACTCTGCAGGAGGGAGTGAGACAAGAATCTTATCCTTTGGGATGTTTCCATCATGGCTTGGTTATTAGTGCTGGCTGAGGGGATTTACAGCTGTTGCCTGGTTCTGTTTGCTGGTTGCAAAAAGAGCCATGAACCATCTCTCTCCTTAATTTCTATACATATCATCTTCATTTGGCTAGATGGGGTGAATAGATGGGGTCATCCCTCATCCCATCCCTGCAAGTGTTTCATGCCAAGTTGGACAGGGCTTGGAGCAGCCTGGTCTTGTGGATGGTGTCCCTGTCTGCAGCAGGGGAGTGGAAACTTTAAGGTCCCTTTCCACCCAAACCATTCCATGATTCTATAACGGCCAAATACTTAATTTGATGTAGTTGTGGAAGAAATAACTGGTTTGTCTTGTGCAGAACTAAACTGTGAGGGGGCAGGGCACTCTGTATTTGTGTGGAAGTACAGCAGCCTGTGCTGCTGTCTCGGTGTTGGTCACGTGGGGATCCCTCAGGTAGCTTGGCTCACATGGCAGTTTTCACTCCTGGAGCTGTTTGCAGGTATGGAGGATGTTTATGGGCTCAGCTGCCTGGCTCCTTACCTGAGGGAGGTGCCTCTTACCCTTCTTCTGGTGTCCCCTGGTCCAGCTTCCATTGCTGGAGCACACACTGGTGTAGTTCTGCTTTGCTGTCCCAGGCAAGGGCAGGGAGTCACTGTCCAGCTCTGCATCTCTCCCACATGGTGCTGGAGCTCCCTCAGCTCCGCTGAAGTGGGACAGCAGAGGTTGGTGTGGACTGGCTCCTGCTCCAGGACATCCACGGCTGTGCTCACCCCTGGAAAACTCTTGCCAGCCCTTGGTCCAAATGCTGTCATGTTGCTCCAGGAGCAGGACGGCTGTCCTTTGCCTGCAGAGGTAACTGGCATCACCTGCCTCTTCCTACAGCTCCCCTGCCTGTCTTTTTCCAGGGAAATACGTATTCAGCTCTGACTTGGCGTGCTCCAATTACAGGTTTAAGTTGGTGCTTGTATGGCCTGTCATCCTCTGTACCCACAGTGAGTCACTGGGGAAGGAGCTGATCCTTCTTGTCAGGAGTATTGTGAGGAACCTGCTGTGCTTTCCCATGCAGTATCCCTTGTATCCTGCCTCATTTTCCCCTGAAAAGAAGTTTCCAATCAGTGCAGTGTGCTCTGAGCTCACCTCTGAGCGATGATGATGTTCATTATCTGTAGGTTTGAGTTATGCTGCAGCAGGTCAGACTACTGAGCTTCTCTGTATTTTGTGCTTGTGTATCAATTGTTGTAGCTGGGTAACTCAGCCTGGTAATTTTAGGTGCCTGAAGTGTTATCAGTGATATCAGAGCCCTCTGCTCCCTGTAGGTCTGTTCACCTGATGGCCAACAGCTCAGGTTGTCACCCTGAAATGTGAGTTGTCTCAGCCTGCTATCAGGAGGTCAGGCAGCATCCTGGAGATTTATCCCTAAATAAGATAGTGCTTCCAAACCTGAGCTGGCTGGAGGTGTTAAATATCCCTTCAGGTCTTCATTATACTGTTCAATTATTGTAGCAGTTCCTGCAGCGCCATGGCAGGGATCTTTCTACACTTTGCATCAGCCTTTGTTTGGTTTTGATCAAAAAACTTGTTTAATAATTAATAACACAATATTCCCATGTCTGCTGGCTGCGGGCTGGGCTGGCAGAGCTGAAGCTGGAGGAAAGCAGAGCTGGATGTGAGTGTGGTGCTGGGGCAATGGTGCTGACTCACAGCCGTGTGTGCAGGGCTGGTGCTGAGCCTTGGGCTGCGAACGGATCAACGCTGGAATTAAACATGCAGATGGAAGCGTGGGACTGCGTGTCAGTGGAGCTCTGCCATGAAAGCAGAACAAATGGGAGCAAATCTCCTCTTTGGTCCCCTTCCAGGCACTTGGGATTCGCTTCCCCCTCTGCAAGCCAGGGCTCCTGGCAGGGCTGTTTTGTACCTGGCCTGTGCTGTCCCCAGGTGATGCTGCTCCTCGCTGTGAGCATCGCTGCGAGTGTGGAGCTGCTCGCAGGTCACATTGTGACACGGGCACTGGTGGAGCTGGTGCTGTGTCAGCGCTGTTGACTGTGGCCAAACCCGTTGTCACCTCTCTTTTCCCTGCCCTTCCTTTCACACCAAGCTGTGTTAGTATCCACTTTCCTTGCTTTTTTAAATTTTTATCTAACTCTTCAAGGCTATTTCTGCTTTGAATCACGACCGGATAGATGTATGTCCCTGCAGTGACTCAGGGGGAGGTGCTTCACTCCCTAAAAATAGTCTTAATCCTCCAAATCTTTCTGGATGAGAGCACTGGCTGGGCACGCGTGGCTGTTTAAAGCAGCTTCTGCAATGGATGTGGGGGTAAATATGGTGAAGTGGGAGTCAGTGCCTTTCTCTTTTCCTTCTTTAACACAAAACAGTGATTCTTAATCTGTTATTAATAGCTAGAGCAGGTTTCTTCTAGGAACTTTATAAGAAACAGAGCAGGAAAATGTTGTCCTTGGGGCCTGCTGGTTGTGTATTGGTGTTGTGAGTAAGATCATCTCACTTCAGGCTGGTTGGTTGGCACAGACATCTAAACACTGTGGCTGGGTGGGCTCTCAAAGAGCAGTGAACTCTCCTTCCCATGGATGTGACAGCAGGGCTGGGTAGCCTTGATGGGAGCAAAGCTCCTTTGGGGAGTCATGTGGCCTCCTGGTGCTGGTGATGTTGAGGTCCATGGCTTTGTTTCCTCAGGGATGCTCCCAGAGATGTGGGGCTGTGTGTGCTGTGTTCCAGCCACGCTGTGTTGCTGTTCCCAGCTGACTTGGTGCTTTGTGCCTGTCACTCATCCCAGCACAGAATTAGAGTATTTGTCACAGCAGCAAATATCCATGGCAACTAATTCCCTAGCTCTGGAAATCTTCATGATTTTTGAAGTTTCTTTTTTCCTGTGAAATGCACAGGGGTGGTTCCACAAACTTTTTTTTTCAGGTCTTCTGCAACTGTCAGGAGTGGTGGCTCTTCTTGGAAGCGCTTGAAAAATACACCGGTCCCAGTTCGGAAGATGGGGTGAGTTTGGGTGGATTTGGCTGGAGCATGGACATGGATAACTGGGATGTGCTCATGGCAGTGGGACACAGACATGCCCCTCCTCTCCAGGACTATGCAGGAGTGGAGGCCACAAGATTAAAGAAGCAGAATTTTGTCTTCGACATGTGGAGATGCTGTGCAGCAGGTGGGGCTGGCAGCTGTGCCCACAGCTCGTGGGGAATCACTGAAGTTGTGTCAGGGGAGGTTTAGGTTGGATCTTAGGAAAAGTTCTTCCCCCAGAGGGTGCTGGCACTGCCCAGGCTCCCCAGGGAATGGGCACGGCCCTGAGGCTGCCAGAGCTCCAGGAGCCTTTGGACAGCACTGCCAGGGATGGACAGGGTGGGATTGTTGGGGGCGTCTGTGCAGGGACAGGGGTTGGGCTGGATGGTCCTTGTGGGTCCCTTTCTACTCAGGAGATTCCCTGATTCTGTGTTAAGTTTAAGCCTTTGGTTTGAAGCCCTTTTTGGAAGGGCTCGGTCCAGGAGCTCTTGGGTGGTGCCTGGTGTCAGGGCTGTGTTCTCCAGCAGCCCCATCCTTTGTTCTTGGAAGACTGAGACATTCCAACTTTTCTGTTTCCAAGCATGCCTGTTCCTGTGACTGATGCTGAATGCTGTTTATCCGCTGTTTATTATTCCCAAGTTGCCACTGTGGTGTTTTCCAGCAGGGCTTGTGGAGCAGAAGGCACTACGGGTTTATAGTGTGTGGTCAGCTAGAACTACTCCATGGCTTTATTTTATCCCAGCAGTTTTCCATTCCCTGTCAGCTGGATCTCTGTGGTCTGTGCTGGGGAGAGTCTGCTTGAGACTCCCTGGCTTTGCATCTCTGCTGGGATGGAATTTTTATAAGCAGGAGGAAGAGAGTGCTCAAACTAAAAGTTATTTTGTGATGGTACAAAGGTGGCAATCATCTTAATACTGCATAATTTACATTTGGCACACATGGCACACTATCAGCTCCCACTTGGAATTGTACACAACATGCAGGACTGCCTTTGGAAGCTGGGGTGGTGGTGGTGCTCTGGTTAGCTGTATCCTCTCAGGCATTGATTAGGAGTGCATATAATCTGATTGATTTTTGGTAGCTGGGATAAGATCACAGTTCATTAGTCGCAGTATTTGCTGTGTAATGTGGTTATTAACGGGTGAGTGCCCTCGCAGCCTGGCTGTGGGTGATGCCAAGTGGAGCAGAGAGGTCACAGGTCTGGATATCAGAGGGACCATGACAGGCTGGAGCAGCAGGGGGATGGGAACTCCACGATGCTCAGCAGAGGCGTTGCTGCTTGAAGCAGCTTTGCAGAGGAGCCTCTGGGGACAAAACGGTGACCAGGAGTGACCAGAGGTCAGTGGTGGCTTTGGATGTGTTAGCAGAAGTGTTGAGGGGAGGGACTGTTCCCTCTGCTCAGCAGGGGAGTGCTCTGGGGTGCCCTGTCTGGGCCATCAGTCTGGTTTGGGGCCTGCCAGGATGAGGCTGGAGCAGAGGAGACAGGGAGACCCACAGATCCATGGTGGAGGGTGTGAGAGAGGGCAGAGCCTGGCTCTGCTCATGGCAGGGTGAGGCACGGGCTGGGAGAGCACATGGGAAATCCGGCATGGACACATGGAAGCATGTTGATCTGGGAGTGAGGACTGAATGCTGGGACAGGGATCTGGAGAGGTGCAGGGAATTCATGGCTGTTCCAGCTGTGGATGGGCAGAGTCCTGAGCAAGCTTGTCTGGAGGTAGATGCTCAGAGCAGGAGACTGGACCTGAGGTACCTCTCAGACACATTTCATGAACCGTTCTATGATTATTTCTGATACTTTTTGTGAGTTTGCCTTCAGCTCTCTGGATGCTGATGAGGGATGAGGAAAAGCCATGTCCTGTCTGTGGCTTGTCCTGTCAGTGCCAGAGGAGCCCTGGTGATTTCTGTGTCTGAACCCTTCAGGCTGTTTCACAGACCATCCTTCACTTCCACTCTGCATTGATGGAGGAGCTGCCTGACACTAGGATAGCCTGAGGATTGACAGGCCAAATTTATGGGATTATCTGTGCTTTACTCCTCTATCAGGCTTTTATCTGTTAAAGCTTATTATAAGTACAGTGTTTTGCTGCAGCACTTGGGGAGGCAAAGACCCAGTGGTGTTTCTGATCCTTTTAGGAGTGGGATTGGCTTAGGAGCTGATGGATGGGAGTTTTCCTATTTTTTTGCCTGTACAGTCCCTGGGATGTCCCAGCTGGGTGCTGCCTGGGAACTGTTTTTTCCCAGGAATCTGCATTTTCTTGTGGGTAAACATGGAGTATGTGCTGGGTGAGGCATCTGCCTCTCCCTCTCTATCCCCTTCCTTTTCACCGCAAGGAAAGAAGAAAAAATTTCTACTTCAAAGTGGGAAAACCTGTGGATGCGAGCTCCTTGGACATTTAGTTTTAAATTTGAAAGCTGACTTGTAGAGGTGTGGAAATTTGTGCTTTGTTGCTCTGTAACAGGCCTCCTTACAGCTGCAGACATCCAGCCTGGAATTGTCACTTGTAAGTACCTTGAGAGGCTGCAGCTCTGTATCTCAGCACAGATAAGGTCTGTAATTACTGGATTGGATTGAGTTCTGCTGCACAACTGCAGCCCTAAGGTGCCTTTGCAGTGCAGGAATGAAACCTCTGGCTGCCCACAGCTGATATTCCCCATTTTTGGAATGCTGTAGGTTAATTTAAGCACACAGCACACGCTGTGAGAATGGGATTGATCCCATCAGGATTTCCAAGTGCGCAACACCTAAACAGGCTTAATGGTTGTGAGAGTCACATTTTGCAGGCAGAGGAGACTGAGAGCTTTAAGGAGGAATCCCTGTGGATGCTGCAGGGAGGCAGTGATGCATTTGGAGGAAGCAGTGGGATTGTGGTGAGGAGCTTCTCTCTCATGAGACTGCAGTGCCAGGCCTCGGGTGTCACAGGGTCAGGCTGGAGGGGGGGAACAAAATTGTTAATCATAGAATCATGGAATGGCCTCGGTGGGAAAGGACCTTAAAACCCATCCAGTTCCACTCCTTGCCCTGGGCAGGGACACCTTCCACTACCCCAGGATGTTCCAACCCCAATGTCCAACCTGGCCTTGGACACTTCCAGGGATCCAGGGGCAGCCACAGCTGCTCTGGTCCCCCTTTGGCAGGGCCTGCCCACCCTCCCAGGGAACAATTCCTTCCCAATATCCCATCCATCCCTGCCCTCTGGCAGTGGGAAGCCATTCCCTGTGTCCTGTCTCTCCACCCCTTGTCCCAAGTCCCTCTCCAGCTCTTCTGGAGCCCCTCCAGGCCCTGGAAGGGCTCTGAGGTGTCCCTGGAGCCTTCTCTTGTCCAGGCTGAACAATCCCAATTATTTCAGCTATAATGTAGTGAGGTAAATGTTGGCAATTTGGTCCAATGTGTTTCCATGAAGATTTACAATTTCTATAGTTTTAGGAAGGACGAATTTGTAATGTAGCTAAAACATCAATATTAAGTCAGGCATTACCCTGAAAGTGAGGCATCCTCATGGGTACAGAGGGAATTAGAGTTTCTTGTTTGTAAAGGAAATAAGTAGTGAGCCCTTTGTCCCACGGGACAGGTACACAAACCCCACTATTAGCATTAGGCATAGCTTTAATTTCCAAGTTCAAAATTTATCATTGCCATTCTACCATATAATAGACCATTATACCATTAGGTGTAGTCTTAATTTACTAATCGGTTTATTTATGGAACTGCTGGTTTGATGTAAACCCAGCAGAGGCACTTGAAGTCCCTGTGTGGGATTAGTGCAGTCCTGTGATGGCAGTTTGTGGGGGCACATCCTGCTGCTGCACCTTCACCCCTAACAGGACCTCATGAGAAGTGTTTGTGCCGTGCCAGGTCTCTATAAAAAGAATCTGCTCCCATGTGCAAGTGTTGGAGTCGGAACAGCTTAGCTTAAGTGAGCCTGGATGTGATGTGATCCTGCTCCCTCACTTGGGAAAAGGGCATTGTGCTGCTTTTCACTGCTCTGTGCTCCTGCATATCACAGAGACATGGAATATCCTCAGTTGGAAGGGACCCACAAGGATCATCCAAGTCTAACTCCTGGAATATGTTCCTATGGGATAATTTCCTTCAGTAGCCTGGCTTCTGTCCCCTCTTACACCATTAAAAAAAATCTCTGATAACATAAAAGTAGATGCAAAATTGAAGGTTTAAACCTGCTTTTTTTTTTTTCTTGCAGAAGATTAAAGAAATAAAAATGGGTAGAGAAGGTAAAAAAAAAAAAAAGTTTTCAATCAGTTTGGTGGATCCTGGGAAGAAAGGAGGAAGATGGTCACAGCTTTATTTGTCCCCTGCATGAAGTCCTGCTTGGGAAACCAGCTGAGCACTGGGTTCTGTTCCTCTGCAGCTCAGTTGGCCTCTTCCTTCTCTCTTGGTACACTTCCCGTGTCCTCCCTTGTGTGCCTTGGGCTCCTTTGGTGGAATCATTCCAGCTGCTGGACCTGCCAGGGTGAGACCCCCAAAGGCTGAGGATCCTGCTGGAGAGATGGGCCATGAGGCACTTCTTGGAGTCATTCAGGGAGCACATGGGTGCAGAGTAGCTTCTAGGCCAAGATTGATCTTTTTATCTGTTTAAAAAATTGTATAAGTAGGTGCTCTTCACCACGTGGGAGTTTAAAACTGGAGAGCAACATTCATCTCCCTGCTGTTGGCTGGAGAAGATGAGGAGCTCTGGAAAAGCTCTGGAGAGTTGGATTGCTTGTGGTGCTGGCTGCACTCGTGGTGTTTTTTTGTTGTCTCACACCTCACTGGGAGTGTGGATCACTGCATGGATCCTGCTGGGACACCTGGCAGATGTCTCCCTGCTCCTCCCCTTTTCCCTGTTTTCCTGCTCTGGCAAAGCACCCAGCCTGTGTGTGGTACCTCTGCTTCCCTCCCCAGGTCGTGTTTGTCCTGAAGAGCAGCCAGAGCCCTGCATTCTGTCCCAGCAGTCTGGTTTTGCAGTTGTTGCAGAGGCAGGGGAGGAGATGTTCTGTGGAAGGAAGCATTACATGCTGCTCCTAAGGAGATGAAAGATGCTGAGGGCTAAAAAGAAACCATTCCCAGCCCTGTCCCTGTGACAGGAACTGCTGGACACGAGCTCTTGGGGACAGAGGCTTTTCATGTCCTCAATGAAGAACCAGGGCCTGGGCTGCGGTGGGATTTTCGGACCTGCTGGCACAACCTGCTGCTTCCCAGGAGCCTGAGCAGCTGAGGGGGTTGTGGAGTTGTCTGGCCAAGCAACATGCAAAACTGGGGTTTTTCTCATAAAAAAAACAACAGCTAAAGGGGCTCCAAAAGAGCTGGAGAGGGAGTTCAGACAAGGGCCTGGAGTGACAGGACAAGGGGGATTACTTAAAGCTGAAAGAGAGTAGATCTAGATTGGATATTAAAAGGAAATTGTTCCCTGGGAGGGTGGGGAGCCCTGGCACAGGGTGCCCAGAGCAGCTGTGGCTGCCCCTGGATCCCTGGAAGTGTTCCAGGCCAGGTTAGACAGGGCTTGGAGTAAGCGAGGATGGTGAAAGATGACCCTGCCCAGGGCAGGGAGTGGAACTGGATGGGCTTTAATGTCCCTTCCAACCCATTCCATGATTCTGCTACTTTGGGAGCCCCTTGGCTTCCCAGAGCAGCTGCTGGCATGGGAAGGAGTGACTTTGGATAAAGTGCTAGTGCTGCTCTTGTGGATGTGAACCTTTCCTGCATGGGGCAGAGGGGTGGGATGGCAGATGGGTTCTGGGAGGTGTGAAGGTGCCCTGTGCAGGGAGATGATGGCTGGGCTTGGCTGCAGCCAGGGGAGCGCAGAGGGGTGAGAGTGAAGGGCAGGACTCGGATTGTGCTGAAACAACTGAAATGTTTCTGCATTAAAACCTGTGAGCATTTATTGCATCACACAACTTGTCTTGCAACACAATGCACTGAAATAACACAGAGTCTGGTCTGTTGGGAAATTGGCTGAAAGCTGTAACTCATCCTTGTCTGTGTGTGAGAGCTGTCCCTTGTGAAGGTCAATGACTTTGCCTTCCCTCTTGACTGTTCCTGGTAACCCACAGTCAATATCTGGAGAGTTTTTGCAGAAAATGTGCAGCCCTGAGCACTGATCCCAGAGCCTGTCTTGGATTAGAGATTTATGGAATGGTTTAGATTGGAAGGGAATTGAAATTGCATCTTGTCCATCCCTGCCATGGGCAGGGATACCTTCCATTATCCCAGGTTGCTCTAAGCCCTGTCCAGCCTGGCCTTGGGCACTTCCAGGGATCCAGGGGCAGCCACAGCTGCTCTGGGCACCCTGTACCAGGACCTGCCCACCCTCCCAGGGAACAATTCCTTCCCAACATCCCTGCCCTCTGGCAGTGGGAAGCCATTCCCCTTGTGCTGGCACTGGGACTCCGTGCAGAAGGACGTTGGGTCTCACAGTGAAGTGATGTTATGTGCCACAGCTGGGATGTGCCAGGCCTGTCCCCAAGCTGTTGGCCAAGGTCACTTGGGCACCTTCAGAATTTGATCCAAAAGCACCATCAGTCCCAGTCATGGCACAGTAAGTGGTTAACTCTTGATTGCTGTTTTAAATAAAGCTCTTGGCATCTCCAGCATCTGGAATGCCAGCTGCCAACATTTTTTATGTTATGAGTGGTGTTGTAAGGGATGGGAAAGGTCTTGCACTGTGCCACGCTAACCTTTGCACTCACACTGCTGATGTGGTTTGCTGTGCTGCTTGCATTTCCCTCTGATTCCTCAGTTCTTACAGGAAACCTGCTCTTCCCAGGATTGCTGACCTCCACACTCCTCAGGAGCGTGTCCTGCAAGGATCAGCTGAGGGTTTCCTGGGTAGTGGAGGTCATGGAGGCACCTTGTATGCAATAGTCAAGTTCATTCTCCCTCCTGCTCTCAAGCAGTGATTTCCTGCCCACTGGTGTCTGTTCTGGAAGCAGGCAGCTGCCTCCACTGACCATTGCCCCAGGGGTGACTGCACCCAGAAGCAGGATATGCTGATTGGGGAGCTGAGCATGGATTTATCACAGAATAAACTTCTGGGTGGTCACAGGAGGCTACAGAAGTAGCTGATGTTGGGTGTTTGCCTTGAGCAGGGGCAGCTGCGTGTCCTGTTGAGGGAGAAGGTGGAACTGAAGGAACCTCTCTCCATGTCTGCACTGGAAACACACCTGAAACCTGCCTCCACATAAACCTGTAGGAAAGTGGTTGCTGAACTGAGGATTTCATAGTCAAGGTCTGAGAAGCAACAGTTCAGCTTTTAAATATGAAGTTTTATCTTTCTTCTCATGCCTTAAAATAGAGGGAAATAGATCTTTATGCAACCATGTGGGCTTTGCATCCAGATACCTATCCTTAAGGAATATTTCATCCAGAAAGAGATTCTGCATCTAGCTATCTGTCCCTAGGAAATACCTCATCCACACAGAGATCCTGGGCTAGAATTGAGCGTTGTTTGAAAGCTGGCAAGAAGTCAGGAGTCTGATAATTTTATTGTGATGTTTGAGGTCACAAGCTGTATCTCATGTGCTGTCTCTGAGGGAAATTTATTGGGTACTGAAAACGTTAACATTGACAGTAACTTGCAGAAAAGAGAGATGCTTGCAGCATGGAAAAATTCTTGAAAGTGAACTTTTCTATCCACCCTCAATCTCGGAAAGATGGGATAAGTCTGTAGTCTGAAAAACCAGGATTTTTTAAACCAGTCTGAATATTGTAAATGAGATAGGAATTGAAGGGTTAGGAATAAAAATTGGGTTTTAATGTTGATTGTGTGTGCCCTGTGTGCTATTATGTCTTTGGCTGTGGTGGTGAGAAAAGATAAACAGAAGTTGACTGTGGCTGATCTTTATGCTGATCATTTAACACAATTCCCAAGGGCTGAAGCACCAGTACAAACTTGAAAGCAAAGGCTGTAATGAGAAAAATGACTGCTTGAGGCTCTCATCAGCTGCAGTGCATTTGTTTCTTGTGTAGTAAAGAGCATTTGTCAAATAAACCTTGTGTGTGGTCACTCCTTTTCCGTTCTTGCTTACAGATGAGCCACTGACCTTGTGAGTCAGGCCTGGCCCGGGTTGGGGATTATCCTGCTACCTGTGGGGGGGATGAGATCTGGCCCAGACCATCCATCACTGATGTGATATCACTGATGTGATAAACTCAGCAGCAGCAGCTGAAAGTCTTGGTGGGATTTTGTGCCAAACTCTTGGTGGGATTTTCCATCTCTGGATTTTTGTCATTTTAGTTTGGAAACTAAAGAAAAAAAACCAAAAAACCAAAACAAAACCGGGGTGACTGGGGAGCTTCATCTGGCATTTTTTGAAGCTCCATGCCCGGAGCCTGGCTCCTGCAGCCATTCCCAGCTCCATGTGCAGAGCCTGGCTCCTGCAGCCATTCCCAGCTCCATGTGCAGAGCCTGGCTCCCCACAGCCATTCCCAGCTCCATGTGCAGAGCCTGGCTCCCCCCAGCCATTCCCAGCTCCATGCCCAGAGCCTGGCTCCCCACAGCCATTCCCAGCTCCATGCCCAGAGTCTGGCTCCTGCAGCCATTCCCAGCTCCCCTCAGCCATTCCCAGCTTCATGTGCAGAGCCTGGCTCCTGCAGCCATTCCCAGCTCCATGCCCAGAGCCTGGCTCCTGCAGCCATTCCCAGCTCCATGTGCAGAGCCTGGCTCCTGCAGCCATTCCCAGCTCCATGTGCAGAGCCTGGCTCCTGCAGCCATTCCCAGCTCCCCACAACCTTTCCCAGCTCTATGCTTGGAGTCTGGCTCCCCACAGCCATTCCCAGCTCCATGCTTGGAGCCTGACTCCAGCAGCCTTTCCCAGCTCCATGCCCAGAGCCTGGCTCCCCTCAGCCATTCCCAGCTCCATGTGCAGAGCCTGGCTCCTGCAGCCATTCCCAGCTCCCCACAGCCTTTCCCAGCTCCATGCTTGGAGCCTGGCTCCTGCAGCCCTGCTCAGGGGCTTTGCTGAAGCTGCTGAGCTGGTGGTTTGGTTTCTGGGCTGTGAGGGACACCAGTGTCCCTGTGCTGGGTCAGCTGCAGGCCAGCTGCCAGCAAGGACACACTCTTAGAGGGGTTCCTTCTGGTTATGTCCTGAGATGCTTTTCCCATGCCAAGTTCCTTTAATTCTGTTCTTGCAGGAAGGGAAGGAGTAAAAGCCCTTTTTGGGGAGCTGCAGCGGCATTGGGAGTGGGAGTGAGGCCAGGGTTGTTCCATGTCACACCAGGGAGCTGCCCCTGCCCTGCACAGTTGGGGGGTGGTGGAGCAGGTGAAGTCCCAAACCAGTGCCTCCAGGCACTTCTTGGGTGCCCGTGTTTGCAGGGCTGATATCTTTATCAGCCAGGACCACACCAGCCTCTCCAGAGGTGCAGAGGAGATAGCATGATGTGCTGGGAGTGCTGGCTAGTAATTTTTTTAACATTAGGGTTTTTTTTTTCCATGAAAACTCCAACACAAAGTCTCTTTGCCAATCATATCTGCTGATACCTGCACTATGGCTTAGTTTATCTCCTGGCCACTGCTGAGGTGTCCTGGCAGAAAACCTGCACCATGCACTCGAGAGAGGCAGAAATGTATGAAAGGCAATGCCAGAGGTGTGCAGCAGGATGGGCTGACTTCAGAGTATCTTTGTATTTGGGGTAGGAGTCTTGTCAGTGAGAGCACTGCAGAAACAACATTGAGGAACGAGGGGAAGGGAACTGTGCCTTTTGCTGTGATTCTGATTTTGGCAGGGAAAGCATTTTGAGGTCTGAGTGCATTTTTGCAGGTTTTACACAGGTTTTCAGGAAATGAACCCCTGTGCTTGGCACCCAGCTTGGATATGTTGTATATTGGGAGGAGCTTGCTCTGACCCAGCAGCTCAACCTCGATTTTATTTAGGAAAAGAGGTGAGGGGTAGCCTGGGTGTTGTTTGCAGAGCCCTTTCAGCTTGGTAGTGTTGGTTTTCCTGCCCTGAGCACGTCTTCCACCCGTGCACTTCCCCAGCAGGGAGTGTTCTGATGGAACTCACATAGAGACGCTTCCGAGTAGGAAGTGCTGGCGTTGGCAAAGCGTCCCATCCTCATGGGATGTTGCATGGAACCTTCCTAGCAGGCAGTGCCAGGTCCTGCACTGTGGCTCTGAGGGAATTTGTCTGACAAATTGCCTGTCCTGAGCTCCTCTGGAGTTTTTTTCCCTCTCTGAAGCACAGAGAGACAAGGGCTGTTTGTGAGTGATCTGGAGCAGAAGGATCTTCCAGGCTTTTCCTTGTCTCTTCACTGGGGTGGGTACCAGCCAAGTTAAAGTGGAAAAGCACTGGAGAAAGGAGTGTGAATTCCAGATTGCTGTGCTTATTGCTTGCTTACAGAAGAGCTGTATGGCCAAATCTTCCTTAAATCCATGCTTGAGTGGTGCTGCTGAGGCTCTTTGGTGTTGGGCTCTTTGGTCCCAGTGTGGGCAAGGGTTTGACCTGGAAACTGGCTTGGGAAGCTGCTGGATGGGTTGTGGGGGATATTCCTGTGATCTATGGAGGTGGTGAGTACCCAAGCTGCAGACATTCCTCTGGCTGGTGAGGATTGCAGCCAGGATTGCAGGCTTTCCCTTAACCGTGATCATTCCCAATCCGTGCCCATCCTGACTGCAGCCAGTTGCAGATTAGTTGGCCTTTAAATAGATCTAAAATTGTGTATTTTTACAGCAGTCTCAGCCCAACACTTGCCATGTGCTTCTTTGGGGTTGGTTTGTGCTTCCTTGGTTTTGGGGAAGGCAAAAAGAGGAAGCAAAGGGAAAATCTGAGCTGTTTGTCACATGGAGCTTGTGGTTTGTGAGAGCCCTGCTGAACCAGCTGTGCTGTGCTGAAACTCACTGGGAAAATACCTCTGGAGCCACACGCCTGCATCCCCTTGGGTATTTGAGTTCTGGGATTGAGTTGTCATAAAGTCCCTTTTTCCTTGAACCCGGGGAGAGTAATAACCCCAAGAGGTTTGGTTTCAATGTTCCATGCCCTAACTTCAGGCATGTGAGCTCAAATTCAAGTGCTTTTTGGGATTTCTCATGCCTAAAAAGGAAACAGAGATTTCACTGGCTTTAAACCCCCAAAAACTGAACAAATGACATGAGAAATCTCAGTTTATTGGGAAATGTGCCTTGGAGTACTTGTGCAGGTGGGCTTGTTGTGTCTAATATTTCAAGGCTGGAGTGTGGGGTGGGGGTGACAGGGAATTCAAACACCAGATGTGGGCATGGACGCTCTGGAAGTGGGAGCTGAGCCATGAGGGAGCTGTTGTCCAGCGTGGGTGACGCCGGGAGGGGGTGGTGGCACAACAGCCTTTTGTTGGCAGTGAGCAGTGGGCAGTGCAGCTCCTGTCCCTGAGCCCTGTGGGACTGCTGTGAAGAATGGCAGAGCTCAGCCTAACCCAGGTAGCCATGGTAGGCTCTGAATTCTGCATGGAAATCCTTGTGCTATATCCTGTAGGAAGAGTGAGCTGCACTGCTCAGGCACTACAGGGACTCAGGGCTGTGACATCTCTTGTGCTGCCTCCCACTCTTGGGAAGGAAATAAAATACTGTCCTCAACTATTGAATTGTCCAGTTCTGCCTGTTTTGTTCCCTGTCCTTGATTTCTCTCCTTCCCTCTGCCTGCAGCAGTCCTTGCACCTGACTCCAAAGGGCATTTCCCAGTTGGCCATGGATATAAATATTGCTCTATGGCTGCAGAGCCCTTAATGTTACAATATTTTTCAGTATGATGAAGAAATGAATTTTATAAACCGCTTTCTACTTAATCCATAAAAGAAACAGTAGAAAAAACAGGTCTTAATGTCTGAGTCTGGAGAGGTCAGTGGTGTAAGGAGCAGCTAGGGTGTCACAGATTGGGGTGGATGGGACTTTAAATATCATCTTGTTCCACCCCCTGCCATGGGCAGGGACACCTTCCACTGTCCCAGGCTGCTCCCAGCCCCGTCCAGCCTGGCCTTGGACACTGCCAGGGATCCAGGGTCAGCCACAGCTGCTCTGGCCACCCTGTGCCAGGGCCTGCCCACTCTCACAGGGGAATTTCTTTCCAATATCCCATCCAACCCTGCCCCTGTCCATGGGAAGCCATTCCCTGTGTCCTTCCAGGCCCTTGTCTGAAGCCCCTCTCTGTCTGTTTTATGAAGTTGTTTGGTTTGTGCTAAGGTTTGTGCTGTTTGTTGCTCCTGGCTGTGTTGGACTGGGTTTTGGGTGTGATCTGCAGCAGTTCAGGAGCCTGGATTTGTAATTCTGTTGAGATCTGACAGCCAAGAAGTGTTTCTGAGCTCCAAATACAGTGTGGTGGTGGAGCTCACTGGGAAAGTCCCTTGATGTGTCCATCTGCCAGCTCCAGGGATAACCTGGGATTGGTGTCCAGCTCCATCCCACATGGATAGTGACAAATGTTGCTGTGAGGTCTCTGTACCTCTCAACCAGAGACTCAAAACCCGCCCCAAAACAAACAATTTCACTCTCTTCCATGACAGTTTGTGCTTTTTCCTTTTCAAAATCTTCAGATGTTGCTTATTTTCTCAAGTGCTGCCTAAGGGAGGAGGAACTGGGAGCATCCCTGCTGGCTCTGCCCCTGTGCTGTGTTGCCCATCCAGCTGAAGGGTGGGACCTGCAAGAACCTGTCTGGTTGTGCAGGGGAGGCTGTTGATGGATCTATACTCACCCCCCAAACTTGGACAGTAAAACTTCCTTGGAAAACAACTTAAATAATTATGTAAGGCAAAGAAGACCCCCCAAGACTGTGCAGAAACAGCAGGAGATTTTTCTGTAAATGCTGTTTAAATTAGGAAATACTTGCTGGGTCAGCAGTGTCCAGGGAGCTCAGTGGTGCCCTGCAAATGGTCTGCTGTGGCTGCTGGTGCCTCCTGCTTGTTCCAGAGCTCCCAGCAAGTCCCTGTTGGAGCACTTGGTGCTGCTTTCCCAGGAGAAGGCTGGGTCAGAGGCTGCTCATGAGCTGCTCTGGCTCCTCCTGAGCTGCACTGGCTCCTGGATAACGCTGGCAGGAAGTCCCTGGAGTGTGTGGCCTGAGGCTGGGGGTTCAGATGCAGCCTTTGAACCCCTCAGTGCCCAGATTTCACTGGTTGTGGTGTAACAGCAGAGAGTGAAAGCCCAGGGTGAAGGAGACGCTGGGGTAAGGCAGACAAAACCTCCTGAGTCTTTAGGAGTCTCTCCTGCTCACCTTGTGCTTCTCTGAGCCTGTCCTCGTGAGGTGGCTGAGTGTGAGCCTGACCTACGTTTGCACCAGGAAACAGTGACAAGATGGGAATTCAGTGTTTGACATCCTATGGATCCGGGCTGGGAGAGCTGGGGGTGCTCAGCTGGAGAAGAGAAGGCTCCAGGGAGAGCTCAGAGCCCCTTGCAGGGCCTAAAGGGGCTCCAGGAGAGCTGGAGAGGGACTGGGGACAAGGGATGGAGGGACAGGACACAGGGAATGGCTCCCACTGCCAGAGGGCAGGGATGGATGGGATATTGGGAAGGAATTGTTCCCTGGGAGGGTGGGCAGGCCCTGGCACAGGGTGCCCAGAGCAGCTGTGGCTGCCCCTGGATCCCTGGCAGTGTCCAAGGCCAGGTTGGACACTGGGGCTTGGAGCAGCCTGGGACAGTGGAAGGTGTCCCTGCCATGGCAGGGGTGGCACTGGATGATCTTTGAGGTGCCTTCCAATCCAACCCATTCCATGATTCTGCGATGTAGAATCAGGTGTGCTGATTTCTGAGGCTTAGAAAAGCAATGGTTTTGAGATAATCAGTGAAATCTGTAGGACAAGAATGTGAACATATTTCAGGATATAACTTAAGGTGTATTTGGATTTCCCTGTGGAGGTGCCTTAGAACACGGGTGATGCTGGAGACTGGCCCTGCCAGCTTTGAAGGGCAACCTCAGCTCAGTGTTTGTGTAGCTCCCTGCTGGGTTTCAGGTGGATAATCCAGTTTAGAGACCTGTCCCTCACTACCCTGAGTGTTTCTGGCTCCTTCATGATGTTGGATGCTCCCAGCCAGGACAGAATGTCACAAGGTCCCTCCAGGTTTCAATCCCTGTCCCAGCCCTGCTTGGCTGAACTGGGGCAGCTGTTGAGCTTGCAGGATTTCAGGAATGCTCTGGTCCCAGGGCTGGGCTGCTGGGAGCTCCCTGAGCTCCTGTGGATGCTCAGACTGGAATTCTGCTGTGCCTGGGACATGGGGACAGTCTCAGTTCCCTGCTGGCTTCCTCTGCTTGATGCTGTCGGAGCTATCAGGCAAGAAGTTGAGTTTTAGGAGGGTCAGGGCTACCCAGAATGGTGCAGAGCCTTGCTGCTAGAAAGAAAATTCTAAGAGAAATTCCATGGGCATCCCTTGTGATTGTTAAGTGTTGGGAGCAGAGTGTGAGCTTGGCTTGTTCATTGCTTGCTGTGTCCTGTTAACTTCCAGCAGAGCCACACAGTTTAATTACAGATCCTGTGTAAGCAGCATCTTCCCAGCATCCAGAGCTCAATCTTTGGCTGTTGGGATATCACCAAAACTACAGCTGTGGAGCTGGCAGGCAGAAACCATTTTATTATCTCCTTTGTCACTTCTTCTCTTTGCTCTGTAGATAAACCTGTCCTGTGTGCCCTTGCAGGGAGATTTGTTGTTTATATCCAGGGAGATTTGGTACAGTTGTTAAAAATTGGGAGCATCTTTCTCTTGCACAACACTGGCATGCTGAGCAGCCTCCTGGAGCTCAAGTGTCCCTTCAGAAGTAGGAAGCAGGTCTTTAAGCTATAATTTGCTGCTCTTTTATGGCACTGCAGTGTGTAGCTGCTCTGTCAGGCTGTAGAATCCAAGTCACTGAAAATCAGACTCCAGGAGTTTTAGACTGAAGCCCTTTTAAGGAACTGATGCTGTAAATTGTCTTGTCAAACTCTCTGTGTTTAGATTCGTGGTGTTAAGGAGCTGAAGCAAAAAAAAAATGGAGAAATGCTATAAATAATATTTTTAAAAGAAAATCTTTCAAGATTTTTGCAAAACCTGTCATTGTGAGTGGCTGGGATACAAGAGCTGTGCTGGGCTGGTGGGTAGGGTGGGTGATGGAGATGCCAGAATTTTCACTAGTCTGAAATTTCTATTATTCTGTTGAAATAAAAAAGGAAAATATATATTCAGAGCAGCAACATCTGCTGGCTTGGACAAAATCCATGTGGGAATTGGGATGTGTGTGTCCAGAGGAGGTTGGACAGCTGAGATAGGGTCTTGCTGGCATTGTGTTAAAAGATATCAATGATTTTAGAGTAAGGAATCTCCTCTCTATGATCTTAGCACATCCATAGCAGCACTGGTGTTGCCACTAGCCTGATTTTGGGGATAAGCCATGACATCTGTCCATGATTCCTGTCCTGCTCTGCCTGGAGCTGGGTGCCTGGGCTGGGCAGTGCTGCCTTGGGCCGATCACTCAAGTCTTCCATGGAGGGTGTCCTGGTGCTCTGGGGTCCTGCTGCTGGAAAAGGGACATACTGATGTTGGTGTGATGATTTTGGCCGTCCCCTGGCTGGGTGGGTGGGTGCTTTAGTCTTCCCTGTGGTATCTTGGTGTTGGAATCAAGGACACAGGGAATGTTTTTCTACCTATCCTGAGATGTCCTGATCCCCAGGAGAATACTGCTTTTAACCTTCGTCCATGGAGAAAGCTTCCAGTACTTTAGGATGAATTGGAATCTATGAGTGTGTGAAATAAATAGTAATATAGTTTATTACAGGGTGAAAAACTTAAGAGTTTTGGGTTTTTAGTATGGAGGTAAATAAGAAACAAAATGAAGGATTTTGGGTGTTATCTAATCTCCTTGTTCTTCATCTACTCCATTTTCTACAGTGTTGGTAGCACAGAGTGATTGGTTAGAAAGAATCACAATATAGTTGTTACGTGGACAAACAAATAATTAGTTATTAGTAGAAAGATAGAAATAAAGTATGTTCTAAGAGTTAATTGGACAAAATAGCTTTAAAAGACCTTGAATCTGTGTATCTTGTGACTTTTGGTACCTCTCTTTATATGCTAAATCTAAGATGTAGACAATGAACTGAGCTTCTGATAAGAGAAAAATAAACAGCAACCTAAAGACTGAAAAACCAAAAGTCCCATCCATCTCTCATTCCTAACACAGAACTTTTTAGGAGTCTCCCCATCAGGGAGACCCACGAGAGAAGTTTCTGCATTTTGGGATACTTTTTACTTTTTCTCTCTGGTGTGTCCTGGCCAGGGCTCTCCAAGGCTGTCACTCCCCCCAGCCTCCCATGCACAGCTCTAATTCTGGCTGTCCGAGGGCGAATCCCGGTGGTTTTTGCTCCCTCGCAGAGCTAAAAAATCCCGGAGGCTCAGCTGCCTCCACCTCTGGATGTTCTGTGTCCAGGTTTAGCCCCCCTCAGCCAGGTGCTCTCCAAATGCAGTTACTGTGGGAAGGGGAGAGCCGGGAGATCTGCCGGGATCCCGTTACGCAAGAGCCGAGTGCGAGCGGTGAATAAGCAGATCCAGCTGACCACGAGGGCTCTGAAGGGCACCTCTGCTCCTTTCCTGTCTGTGAACACTGGAGGTTGCTGTTGGCTCCAGGCTGGGTCAGGTGCCTGCCTCGTGTGTAGGTACTGATTGATAGGAATTGATCTCCCATGCAGATTGGCATGGGAAGGGAGTTGGGAGAGCAACATCTCAGTTTCCTTGGGTGAGAGAGCAAGGCTGTTTGAACATCTTCAGCTGATTTAGTGCAGTCACCTTGGAGACCTTTGCTTTGTGGATAAAATGATTTTAGCAGTTTTCTGCTAAAATGATTTTAGCACTTTCTCTCAAGGTGGGAAGGGATCCCTCCTGGGAACACAGTACGTGCTGCAGTGTGAAGGAATGACTTGGGAATGAAAACTGGGGCTTGATTCCTTTGGGGCCAACTCACCTCCAGCAAAAAGTGTAACCACACTATGCACTGAGTCTGAACTTACTCTGTGGTGTGGAGAGAAAAGAACTGTAAGTCTTTAGGAGGCACCAGGAGGATTTCATGTCCTCGTGTCAGGCTTGGCTATGGCCCTGGGATAAATCTGTCCCACAAAGCAGTGTCAGGGCTGAGCAGGTGGAAGATGTCCTTGAGATGTTTGGGGGTTTGGAGATTTGAGTTCCTGGTCAGGCAGAGTAGATTCATTCTGTGTAACAAGCAACCTCAGGAATCAGGTTGGCAGTGGGTATCCCTGGATTGCTGCCCATTCTTCCCTGGCAGGGACCATATCTCTATCCTGTAGTGAACTTGATCACCAACACTTTCTGAGAGCAGCTCTAGGCTGTGCCTGTGAAGCCTCCCTGCTCCGATGTTCTTGTGGAATTAGAGAGTCACTGAGGTTGGAAAAACCCTCTGAGATTGTTGAGGTCAACCATTAACCTGCCACTGGCCAGGCCACCACTAATCCATGTCCCCAAATGCCACATCCAGATGGCTGTTCAATCCCTCCCAGGATGGGGACTCCAGCACTGCCCTGGGCAGCTGTGCCAGGGCTGGACAGCTCTTTCCATGGAGAAATGTTCCCAGTATCCACCCTGAGCCTCCCCTGGCCCAGCCTGAGGCCGTTCCCTCTCCTCCTGTCCCTGTTCCCTGGGAGCAGAGCCCGCCCCCCCCGGCTGTCCCCTCCTGCCAGGAGTTGTGCAGAGCCACAAGGTCCCCCCTGAGCCTCCTTTTCTCCAGGCTGAGCCCCTTTCCCAGCTCCCTCAGCCTCTCCTGGGGCTCCAGCCCCTTCCCAGCTCCGTTCCCTTCCCTGGACACGCTCCAGCCCCTCCAGGTCTCTCCTGTCAGGAGGGTCCCAGAGCTGCCCCAGCCCTGGAGGTGCCCCAGCAGTGCCAGCTCAGGGGCTGGGCACTGCCCTGCTCCTGCTGCCACCCCTGGGCTGAGACATATGAGGTCTAAGCACACTTGGACAAAAACAGTGATGGAAGGGAGAAGGTATAAAGAGCCACAAAGTGTTGGATTCTGGAGGTGGGAAGCTGAGAGAAGGGAGGAAAGCAGCAGTGGAGATGAGATGAGAAAGCCAGTTTTGTGTAGCTGGAACTTTACTTTTAGAGCAGCCAGAAGCAGTGGACACAGTGGGATGTGAATGTGTAAGGAATGATGGGATGTTGCTCCTCCAAGGGAACAAGCTCCATCTAAACACCTCAGCCTGTCCTTGTTTCTCTGTCTGAGGACCTTTTCCAGCTTTAGTGGATTGCATGTGAGTGCTGCCAGCTCGGGATGTCTCCACAGGTCTGTGCTGTGCAGGAGGGTGCCTTGGAGGTGTTTTGGGGTCAGGTACAGGGGCACTGATACTTCCTCGTCCCTCTGTTCCCGTGCAGGACACAGGCTGAGATGGCCCACACGTGCCGGGGCACCATCAACCTGTCCACGGCCCACATCGACACGGAGGACTCGTGCAACATCGTGCTGTCCAACGGGGGCAGGACCTACCACCTGAAGGCCAACTCGGAGGTGGAGAGGCAGCGCTGGGTCACGGCCCTGGAGCTGGCCAAGGCCAAGGCCATCCGCATGCGGAACAACCAGTCAGGTACGGAGCACCCCGGGCAGCCAGAGCCTGCCAGGGCCTGTGCTCACCCAGCTCTTCTGTGCTTGTTCAATGGTGCAGAACCCACCCAGAGAGGGTTTCATGCATAGCTGGAGGTTGCTGATGGTCTCCCAGGGACACAAAGGGTTGGACAGAGCCCTGCTGCACCTGATCTCAACTGCCTGGGCAGCTCTGAGCAGGTCTTTAGAGCAGTGGGAATGGCTGTAAATTGTGGAGAGCCAGTAACAATGAGCTAATGGTGCTGCTTCTGGAAGGCAGAATGGTGTGTCTTTCCCCTGCAGACTTTGTGCTGGGAGGGCTGTAAATGCTGTGCTCAGAGGGCTAAGCCCCGCATGGGTGGTGTTCCATAGCTTGGGGAGGTTTGGTGGATGAATGACACAGATATTTAGTTGAGCTGTTTCTGTGTACATCTTTGCTTCTGCCCCTTTGTTGTGGTGTTTGTTGGAGTAGGTTTGGGACAGCTACACTTTGTAAAGGTGTCAGAGCCCTGTGCCTGGTGCACAGCTCCTCCCCAGGGTGGCATTGTTCTGCTCTGTAATGGGTCAGTTAGGCTTGGCAAACAGAATATTTTAGAAATATTTCAATGATTGTGTGAGTCTGTATTTCAATGTCTATAACTCTTCTGGGATTAACATTGGGTTTTCTTCTACGAGCGAGCACAGCTTCAAGCTGCATTAAACAAACTTCAGAAATGGAAAAGAGAAGGCTCCAGGGAGACCTTAAAGCATCTTCCAGTGCCTAAAGGAGCTCCAAGAGAGATGGAGAGGGACTTGGGACAGGAGTGTCAGGACAAGGGGGAATGGCTTCCCACTGCCAGAGGGCAGGGATGGATGGGATATTTGGAAGGAATTGTTCCCTGGGAGGGTGGGAAGACCCTGGTACAGGGTGCCCAGAGCAACTGTGGCTGCCCCTGGATTCCTGGAAATGTCCAAGGCCAGGTTGGACATTGGGGCTTGGAGCAGCCTGGGATAGTGGAAGGTGTTCCTGCCCATGGCAGGGGGGTTGGACTACATGCTATTTAAAGTCCCAACCCAAACCATTCTGTGATTTTGAGTGCTGTGAACTTTCTGTCCTTTAAAATTCCAGCTCTGGAACATTCAAATACTGACAGAGAGCCCAGCTGATCCAGGAGAAGGGGGAAGTTTCTGGGCACACTTGTTTAGGGTGGGACACTTTGCTGGTCCTGGCTGAACTGAGATGGTTGTGGGGGCTGTCGAGTCCTTCAGCTGGATGGGTGTGTGGAGATGGATCTCCTGGAGGGGTGGTGTGTGGGAAAGGATCTCCTGGAGATGTGGTGTGTTCTTTACCTTCCCTTTGGGACCGTGGGGCTGTGGCAGTGCTGGGTCAGGGTGGAGCGGTCACAGGGCTGTCAGCCACGCTGCCTCCCGAGTCAGGCACAGCTATTTTGGTTTGTGTCTGCCCATAAAAATAGCAAATGCAGAGGCTTGCTGTGCTGAGGCTGTGGCTGTGCTGAGCTCCTGGCTCTGGGCTGAGGGCAGGGCTGTGGATGTGGCTGTGCTGCCCTGAGGCTCTGCTGACTCAGCTCTCATCCAGGCCAGGGAGCTGATGGGAGAGAAAATCCACAGCAGACTCCTGCTTTTCCAGGCTTTCCTGATCTGATCAGAGGGGCAGGTGCAGCCCTTACCCACCAGCACCCCAAAATCCTTGTCCCCAGGGCTGCTCTCAAGGAGTTCCTCTCCCATTCTGTGCTCACGGCTGGAATTGCCCTGACCTGGATGCAGGACCTGGCATCTGGACTTGTTGAACCTTGTGAGGTTCTCCTGGGCCCTCTCCAGCTTTCCACCCCCTGGATGTCCCATCCTTCTGTTGTGTCAACTGCACCACTCAGCCTTGGATCACCCACAGACCTGCTGGAGCCTGGGCTGTGATTCCATTCACTGTTTCTGCAGGAGTCAGTGATCCCTCAGTGCTGCCAGGGTGTTTGAGATTTGATGGGGAATTTGATGGGTAGGAGGACTGGCAAATTGCTACCCATATTTTCACTGCTGGGTCACCATTTTGGGGTGGATGGAAAGAGTCTTTCCCCCAGGAGTTCTCCTGAATTGAACAGCAGTGGAAGTGTTTTAAACTCTGTTTTTAACTTGGCTGCTGGCTGGAGCTGTGCACTCACAGGGGCCATTTCACAGAACTGCTTTTCATGTCTGTTTTTAACAGCAAAACCTGTCCCCAGACCAAGTATGGGATGGAAGACTTTGCTGTTCTGTGCATGGGGGAGCTCTGGTTTCCCCTCTGCCCACTCTGGAGTCGGGAGTATTTTGGTAACGAGCTATGACCTGACGTGAGACATGGGTACTGGGAAATGTGACCTGAGCTCCCTGTCCTCATCTGCTTCCTGGGGAGAAACCTGCCCAAGGGAAACCTGTCCTGGGAGAAACCTGCCCAGGGAGAAAGCAGCCCAGGCATTGTGGGAGAATTAGCAGCAGAAAGTGAGAGTGGAGTTGAGCTGCTGGCTTATCTCTCTCCTCAATTACCACATGTGCTTAATTCCTCCGAAACACATGTTGAGTGTGACAGGAGGACAGGACAGTCCCAGATCAAGCTCTGCTCAGCCAAATGTGGCATTCCTGTTTCTAGGTGTTATTGCAAAGTGTTGGTAAAGTTGTAGTAAACTCGATTTGTCCTCATCCAGCTCCATCACCTGCTTTTATCAGTACTGGCTGTGGCCCTGTGCTGTTACCTGGCCTGAAAATCAAATTTCTGTATTCACCCTCTGTATTTGGTGTCTGTGGCTGGTGGATTTTCTTTAAACAAATACAAAAATAGGTATAAAACTATCCTTTCTTTTTGGAGCAGTATCATGACATCCAGGAATTGTATGAGTGCTGAATATATGATTGTTTTCTTTACTCTGTAGTAAGAGGGTCTTTGGAAAAGTGTGGAGGGAAGGGTGGAAATCTGTTCCTGGTATTTTAAACACTAGGAAAACTCCCCAAAATGGACTTGGGCTGCTTGGAGAGGGAGTTGGTGCCTCCTTTTGGTTCCCTGCTCGGGGATCCCCGGCAGCAGAGAGGGTGAAAGCGGTGTTGTGATTCCAGTGTTCGCCTGATGAGGAGCAGATTCCAGGCTGACAGAAAGGGATTTTGGTGTTCATGGTGCTGAAATCCAGGAGTTCACTGGACAGGTCAGTGCTGGTGTCTGTGCCAAGAACAACTCACCTGCCAGCCACTCTCAGAGGCATCTGGTTCATTTGTCTGAGGCTGGAGTCAGTGCAGCAGAACTGGGAATTGATAATCAGAGTGGAAAAGAAGGAATGCAGGTTTGTTTTGTGTGCTGCTGTGATCTCTTCCCTGGAGATGCCCTGTCAATGACTCACAGGGTTTTCAGCAGAACTTGAAAAGAAAACCCAAACAACCAAATAGGCACAAGATTAACCAGAGAAATAAAATCGCCTCTGATAAGGGAAGGAGGGTGATGGAAAGTGAAGTTTTCATCTGGGAGAAGGACAGCTGAAGGTACCACATGGATGATGGTCAATGGTACAGGAAATGTGCTGGAGCTCCACGAGAGGCTGAGGGAGCTGGGAAAGGGGCTCAGCCTGGAGAAAAGGAGGCTCAGGGGGGACCTTGTGGCTCTGCACAACTCCTGACAGGAGGGGACAGCCGGGGGGGTCGGGCTCTGCTCCCAGGGAACAGGGACAGGAGGAGAGGGAATGGCCTCAGGCTGGGCCAGGGGAGGCTCAGGGTGGATGTTGGGAAAATTTCTCCATGGAAAGAGCTGTCCAGCCCTGGCACAGCTGCCCAGGGCAGTGCTGGAGTCCCCATCCCTGGAGGGATTGAACAGCCATGTGGATGTGGCATTTGGGGACATGGGTCAGTGGTGGCCTTGAGAGTGCTGAATTAATGGTTGAGACTTGATCTTAAAGGTCTTTTCCAACCTCAACAATTCTGTGACTGTCTGAGTCTAGGAAAAATTGGGGACAAGTGCTTATAGCAAGAAAAAGGAGGGATTTATCAGCTCATAGGTTTAAATGGAGTAGGAATAATTAATATTTTGTACAACATCCAGTTAAATTGTGGCACTTGCTGCCGGGAGCCAGAAGATCCAGGGAGACTCAACAGATTTGGGCACAATTTCATCCACTGGGGTACAAGCTGTAACTGGCTGTGTATGGAATGTGACCTGGGGACTCCTTGTGCAGCACAGCTCTGACAGTGAAGAATCAGTGCCCAGAGGAGCCACAGCCTGTGTCCTGTCCCAGTATCCTGTTTCCAAAATACCAATTGCAGTTTGCTTGCTGGGGAAGAGATGGAATTTCCTGGGGTTTTAGGCTGACCTTGTGTGACCATCCTGGGGAGGATTCACGTTGAGACCAACACCCTGTGGTGTAGGTCAGTGATCTGGGATAGTGGGGGTTGATTACTTGGGTTACCTGGTTATTCCTCCCACCTTAATCCATTGTTTTCTTCTTTAAAAACAGGGAGGGATTGCTTTTGGGAGCTTTCTGTGGAGTGCAGGAGGGTGGGAGCTTTGAGCAGGGAGGAGGAAAAGCAGAAGAGGGCTGGTGATGCCCTCTGCTCTGGTCCTGGGGTGAATTCCTGTTGCAGGAGAGTGTAAAGGGAAAATCCAGCTCTGTAGAGGGACACTGGAGCTGTAGGGGTCCCACTGTGGGGTTGGGGGGCAGTTGGGTGGGTGGAAGCCAAGGGCTGCTCAAGCCAGCAGGGCGTCCCCTTCAGCGTCCCAGATCCAGCCTTTATGGCAGCATTAAAAACTAGCCATAATTAATGATTCCTCAGCTTTCCCTTTAATTATCCACTGATCATGTCACTTGTGTTGCTCTACTCATTTTGGCTGGTTTTTGTCCTTTTTTCAAGGCAGGGGTTTGTTTGCAAAAGCCATTTTGAGTTGGGCCTGTGACACTGCGAAGCATCTGGCACCTTCCCTGTCCCATTCCATGAATTATCCCCTTGTTGCTCCCCCTGACCTCACAGAAGCTCCTGGCCAGGTGGCCTTGGCTTGTGGCTGTGCTGGGGTTGTAGCAGGACGGGACAATTCCTGTCATTGTTGTCCCAGCTCATCTCTGGCTGTAACAGTCCAGCTATTCCCAGCTCTTTTGACAGCAGCATTCCCTTTTCCCCTCCTCCCTGTGAGTTTCCCCATCACTGAGAGCTGTTTTCCCTGTGCTGGAGGCACCGCCTGCCAGCGCTGTCACCTTGCTCTTCTAATTGTCTTTTTATCCTTGGAGTCTGGATTTTCCCAGGACAGCCAGCTGTTGTGAGCTATGCCAGGAGCTGCTGCTGTGGGAAATAGAATTGACAGTGCTGCTGATGGACTTGTTTGCTTGGATTTCCCATTCCTAGTGATTCCTGGCTCCTCTCAGTGCCTTCTGCTCTTGTGTTCCTTCCTGCAGCTGGCAGTATGCTTTGGCGCCCCAGTTTCCTGATGGATTGGGGTGGGTTGGTCCATCTCAGCCATCCCCAGTGAGCTGCAGCCAACACTCCAGCTCCTCCTGCCACAGCCACAGGGATGCTGGAGAGCAGGAGGGATTTCCAGAGGGATCTGGACAGGCTGGATCCATGGGAACCTGTGCCAGGGACAGGGACTTGGGACAAAAGCCCGGAGTGACAGGTTAGGTGGGATACTGAAAAGGAATGGTTCCCTGTGAGGGTGCTGAGGCCCTGGCACAGGTTGCCCAGAGAAGCTGTAGCTGTTCCTGGATACCTAGAAGTGTCCAAGGCCGGGTTGGCTGGAGCTTAGAGCGCCCTGGGATAGTAGAAGGTGTCCCTGCCCGTGGCAGGGGGTGGGACTGGATGAGCTTTAAGGTCCCTTCCCACCCCAAACCAATGTAGGGTTTTCTTGTCTACACAGCCTCCAACTGCTCCCTTCTCCTGACTGCTGCCTGGTGGTGCAAGCATGAGGAGGATGGGAGGAATCTTTGGATTTTTCTATTTCACAAGCCAGGAACCACTTCCCTCCCCTCCCTCCCCCGCCTTGTTATTTTTCTAATCTGTTTTTAATTCCCTTGCTGCTGTTTTCCACTCCACTTGCATGTGGGGATGGAGTAACCCCAGGACTGAGCTTCCCTCCTCGCTGTGGTGCTGCTCTCCCCCTGATCCCAGGTACCACAGCACGTTCACTGTTGTTGTTTTGCAGATGTAATCTGTGATAATCATTGCCAGCCAAGGAACCCAGAAAACAGTTCTTACATAACAGCAGGAATTAAACATTCCAGCAGGAGCTCAGAGCAGCCAGCAGTATTTAGGCCATTCCTGCTGCTCCTGCCTCATCCTCCGGAGTGAGTGCAGGAGCTGTGGCTGCTCCTCAGCTCTGGGTGGTGTCCATGGTCCAGTGGAAGCTGTCCCTGCCCATGGCAGGGGTTGGAACAAGATGAGCCTTAAGATCCTTTGCAACCTAAATTATTCCATGATTCTATGACAGGACATGGGGAATGGCTTCTCACTGCCAGAGGACAGGGCTGGATGGGATATTGGGAAGGAATTGTTCCCTGGGAGGGTGGGCAGGCCCTGGCACAGGGTGCCCAGAGCAGCTGTGGCTGCCCCTGGATCCCTGGCAGTGCCCAAGGCCAGGCTGGACACTGGGGCTTGGAGCAGCCTGGGACAGTGGAAGGTGTCCCTGCCCAGGGCAGGGGAACTGGATGAGCTTTAAGTTCATTTCCCACACCCAAACTGTTCTGGGGTTATGTAATTCAGAAGTGGGATGGGAATAGATGTCACAGCTCCTGCTGCTCCAGTGCTGCTCTTACCCCTGCCCAAGTCACTGCCTCCCCTGCCCTGTGTCACTGCCCAAGGAATCCTGGTGCTCCCTCCTCTGGGCAGTCACCCTGTCCTTNACTGGATGAGCTTTAAGGTCCCTTCCCACCCCAAACCAATGTAGGGTTTTCTTGTCTACACAGCCTCCAACTGCTCCCTTCTCCTGACTGCTGCCTGGTGGTGCAAGCATGAGGAGGATGGGAGGAATCTTTGGATTTTTCTATTTCACAAGCCAGGAACCACTTCCCTCCCCTCCCTCCCCCGCCTTGTTATTTTTCTAATCTGTTTTTAATTCCCTTGCTGCTGTTTTCCACTCCACTTGCATGTGGGGATGGAGTAACCCCAGGACTGAGCTTCCCTCCTCGCTGTGGTGCTGCTCTCCCCCTGATCCCAGGTACCACAGCACGTTCACTGTTGTTGTTTTGCAGATGTAATCTGTGATAATCATTGCCAGCCAAGGAACCCAGAAAACAGTTCTTACATAACAGCAGGAATTAAACATTCCAGCAGGAGCTCAGAGCAGCCAGCAGTATTTAGGCCATTCCTGCTGCTCCTGCCTCATCCTCCGGAGTGAGTGCAGGAGCTGTGGCTGCTCCTCAGCTCTGGGTGGTGTCCATGGTCCAGTGGAAGCTGTCCCTGCCCATGGCAGGGGTTGGAACAAGATGAGCCTTAAGATCCTTTGCAACCTAAATTATTCCATGATTCTATGACAGGACATGGGGAATGGCTTCTCACTGCCAGAGGGCAGGGATGGATGGGATATTGGGAAGGAATTGTTCCCTGGGAGGGTGGGCAGGCCCTGGCACAGGGTGCCCAGAGCAGCTGTAGCTGCCCCTGGATCCCTGGCAGTGTCCAAGGCCAGGCTGGACAGTGGGGCTTGGAGCAGCCTGGGACAGTGGAAGGTGTCCCTGCCCAGGGCAGGGGAACTGGATGAGCTTTAAGTTCATTTCCCACACCCAAACTGTTCTGGGGTTATGTAATTCAGAAGTGGGATGGGAATAGATGTCACAGCTCCTGCTGCTCCAGTGCTGCTCTTACCCCTGCCCAAGTCACTGCCTCCCCTGCCCTGTGTCACTGCCCAAGGAATCCTGGTGCTCCCTCCTCTGGGCAGTCACCCTGTCCTTTCACACTCTTGGCAGCCTCCTGGAATGTTCTAGGGCTCCTGAAATCCCTCAGCAGGGTTGGCATTCAGCTGTGTGTGGCAAACCAGGCCCTGTGGCAGTTTCTCAGTGGAGTTTTTTGGGGCTCCTGTGTTTTCAGCATTCCAGGTGAGGCTGCAGCAGTAACCCCCTGGAAATAAACACGGGAACGTGACAGAGCAGAGGAGTGCTGGGGGCGAGGCTCTGGGAAGGGCTGGCACAGCAGGAGCAGAGCAGAGGTGGGCAGGAGGCTCTGTGCCCATGCCAGAGCTGGGAAAACTCTCCTGCCGGAGGAGGGGGGTGGGATGTGCAGCACGAGGATTCTGGGGGAGGTTTAGATTGGATATTAGGGAAAATTCCTTTGTGAAAAGGGTGCTCAGGCTTTGGAAAGGGCTGCCCAGATGGTGGAGTCCCCATTCCTGGGTGGATTTAACAGCTGTGAGGATGTGGTACTTGGGTACGTGGGTGGCCTTGGCAGTGCTGGGAACAGCTGGACTTGAGGATCTCAGAGGGCTTTTCCAGCCTGAGGGATTCCATGATTCTCTGAACTCTGCTGGCACACCAGACTCCTTCTTTCCTCACCAGGGTGACCTGGGACGGCTGTGGTGAAGGAAAGGCCCTGTTTTGGCTGAGCTGATGCAGAAGGAGTTTGGTGCAGGAACACTGGGAGGAGAAATCCTGCTGGGTCCTTGCTCAGTCCCTCCTGTGGGAGCTGGGAGGGTGGGCAAAACCCAGGGGCTGAATTAACCTGTTGTACACAGAGGGCTCAGTTCACTCCTTGGCAACTTGGAGAGCAGATTCTTCTCCAGCAAAAATGGTAGAGAGAGGTATAAATTCCTATGGTGAGATTATGCTACTCCTAGAGTTGATAAATAGCAGGGGAAAACTGGTTATAAATTGATAAAGTGATAAATACCAGGGCAGAATGATCTCTGCTGTTTGTAGGTACCACAAATCCATTCTTATTTCCAAAAATGCTGTGGATTGTGTTACTGGTTTGTGTTTCTCCCATGCCCATCTCCTGTGTTTTCTTAAATCTGTTTTTTCCCTCATTTCATTATTAATGGCCCTTTCCCCCTGTGCTGTGGACAAACACTGTGAGTGTGTGGCCTGAGTGANACTGGATGAGCTTTAAGGTCCCTTCCCACCCCAAACCAATGTAGGGTTTTCTTGTCTACACAGCCTCCAACTGCTCCCTTCTCCTGGCTGCTGCCTGGTGGTGCAAACATGAGGAGGATGGGAGGAATCTTTGGATTTTTCTATTTCACAAGCCAGGAACCACTTCCCTCCCCTCCCTCCCCCTCCTTGTTATTTTTCTAATCTGTTTTTAATTCCCTTGCTGCTGTTTTCCACTCCACTTGCATGTGGGGATGGAGTAACCCCAGGACTGAGCTTCCCTCCTCGCTGTGGTGCTGCTCTCCCCCTGATCCCAGGTACCACAGCACGTTCACTGTTGTTGTTTTGCAGATGTAATCTGTGATAATCATTGCCAGCCAAGGAACCCAGAAAACAGTTCTTACATAACAGCAGGAATTAAACATTCCAGCAGGAGCTCAGAGCAGCCAGCAGTATTTAGGCCATTCCTGCTGCTCCTGCCTCATCCTCCGGAGTGAGTGCAGGAGCTGTGGCTGCTCCTCAGCTCTGGGTGGTGTCCATGGTCCAGTGGAAGCTGTCCCTGCCCATGGCAGGGGTTGGAACAAGATGAGCCTTAAGATCCTTTGCAACCTAAATTATTCCATGATTCTATGACAGGACATGGGGAATGGCTTCTCACTGCCAGAGGACAGGGATGGATGGGATATTGGGAAGGAATTGTTCCCTGGGAGGGTGGGCAGGCCCTGGCACAGGGTGCCCAGAGCAGCTGTAGCTGCCCCTGGATCCCTGGCAGTGTCCAAGGCCAGGCTGGACAGTGGGGCTTGGAGCAGCCTGGGACAGTGGAAGGTGTCCCTGCCCAGGGCAGGGGAACTGGATGAGCTTTAAGTTCATTTCCCACACCCAAACTGTTCTGGGGTTATGTAATTCAGAAGTGGGATGGGAATAGATGTCACAGCTCCTGCTGCTCCAGTGCTGCTCTTACCCCTGCCCAAGTCACTGCCTCCCCTGCCCTGTGTCACTGCCCAAGGAATCCTGGTGCTCCCTCCTCTGGGCAGTCACCCTGTCCTTTCACACTCTTGGCAGCCTCCTGGAATGTTCTAGGGCTCCTGAAATCCCTCAGCAGGGTTGGCATTCAGCTGTGTGTGGCAAACCAGGCCCTGTGGCAGTTTCTCAGTGGAGTTTTTTGGGGCTCCTGTGTTTTCAGCATTCCAGGTGAGGCTGCAGCAGTAACCCCCTGGAAATAAACACGGGAACGTGACAGAGCAGAGGAGTGCTGGGGGCGAGGCTCTGGGAAGGGCTGGCACAGCAGGAGCAGAGCAGAGGTGGGCAGGAGGCTCTGTGCCCATGCCAGAGCTGGGAAAACTCTCCTGCCGGAGGAGGGGGGTGGGATGTGCAGCACGAGGATTCTGGGGGAGGTTTAGATTGGATATTAGGGAAAATTCCTTTGTGAAAAGGGTGCTCAGGCTTTGGAAAGGGCTGCCCAGATGGTGGAGTCCCCATTCCTGGGTGGATTTAACAGCTGTGAGGATGTGGTACTTGGGTACGTGGGTGGCCTTGGCAGTGCTGGGAACAGCTGGACTTGAGGATCTCAGAGGGCTTTTCCAGCCTGAGGGATTCCATGATTCTCTGAACTCTGCTGGCACACCAGACTCCTTCTTTCCTCACCAGGGTGACCTGGGATGGCTGTGGTGAAGGAAAGGCCCTGTTTTGGCTGAGCTGATGCAGAAGGAGTTTGGTGCAGGAACACTGGGAGGAGAAATCCTGCTGGGTCCTTGCTCAGTCCCTCCTGTGGGAGCTGGGAGGGTGGGCAAAACCCAGGGGCTGAATTAACCTGTTGTACACAGAGGGCTCAGTTCACTCCTTGGCAACTTGGAGAGCAGATTCTTCTCCAGCAAAAATGGTAGAGAGAGGTATAAATTCCTATGGTGAGATTATGCTACTCCTAGAGTTGATAAATAGCAGGGGAAAACTGGTTATAAATTGATAAAGTGATAAATACCAGGGCAGAATGATCTCTGCTGTTTGTAGGTACCACAAATCCATTCTTATTTCCAAAAATGCTGTGGATTGTGTTACTGGTTTGTGTTTCTCCCATGCCCATCTCCTGTGTTTTCTTAAATCTGTTTTTTCCCTCATTTCATTATTAATGGCCCTTTCCCCCTGTGCTGTGGACAAACACTGTGAGTGTGTGGCCTGAGTGAGGGGATTTCCACGATTCCATGTTTTCCAGCTGTTTGTAAGTCAGTGTTTCCTTTCTCTCATTCTCAGTGCCATTTTGTTGTTGTTGTTGTTGTTGTTGTTGTTGTTGTTGTTGTTGTTGTTGTTGCTTCCACACAATCTCCTCCCTTCCACACATCTTTTTGATGAAAGAATTTCCCAAGGTCACTTGGCAAGGCTGCAGAGCCCAAACCAGTGACCCCTGGGCAGCTGTGCCCACATTTCACCTGAACTCAAGATTAATGATTTCCCTTGGGGAATTGCAAGTGGTGCTTTGTGACTTCCAGCCAAAGGGCCTGGAACAGCCTTTGCAGGGTCACAGAATCATGGAATAGTTTGGGTTGAAGGGACCTTAAAGCTCATCTTGTCCCACCTCCTGCTGTGGGCAGGGACACCTTTATCCCGAGCTTTCCCATTCCCGGTGCCCGGCTGGTGCCCAGCAAGGAGGGACCATCTGCACTGAGTTCATCCCTCGAGTGAAAAGTTCCCAAAATGACAAACCCAGTCAATATTAGCAAGTGCAGCAGGGAAGGAACAACAAGGATCATCCTTCCCACTTCTGCACCCACGCAGGAAGGAGGATTGTTAAGATCCCAGGGAATACACAGTGCTTGCCTGGCAGGGAACCAGGAGAGACTCACCCTTGGTGACAAGGTTTTGGTGTTTGAGCAAGAAAACACTTTTATATACTACAAACTTGTTATTTTTCACAACAGGCAAAAAAAGTGATTTCCCTAAGTACCAGTGACACACCAGGTTTAGCTTGGGAAGACTTTCAAAAATATTTGTACTAGAAATAATACCAAAACTTTCAAGCACTTCTAGTGCTGTCTAAAATGGGAGCGTGCATTGTATTTATATGCTGGAAAACCTTATTCCCAAACTAAGATTCACAGGTTTCTGGAAAAATGACACATGGAAAGGGACTAGACACACAGATAAAGCAAAACTTGATCCACCAAAACTTTAACATTCAGGGGAAACTGAACATCCTCAAAAAGTGACATAACAGGTTCAGAAGAAAAGAAGGAAAGGAAAGGCTGAAAAGACTCATTCCCATACATATCTTGAACAGACTCCATACATGTCTTGAACAGACAGTACCTTTGTAAACCACCTATAAATCATTATCACTTAGCCCAGCACAATAGCTATTCTAATCTGTGTCCCTCTACTGTAAAAATTACATGTTAGGGACAATACTGGAGCTATTTCTGGATAGGAGAATAATCCTAGTGACCAGAAGGAGAGGGAAATCCAATGGGTGAGAGTTCCTGCAGGTAGCCTGCAAGAAAGATGGAGAAGGACTTGGGGCAAGGGGTGGAGGGACAGGACACAGGGAATGGCTTCCCACTGCCAGAGGGCAGGGATGGATGGGATATTGGGAAGGAATTGTTCCCTGGGAGGGTGGGCAGGCCCTGGCACAGGGTGCCCAGAGCAGCTGTGGCTGCCCCTGGATCCCTGGCAGTGTCCAAGGCCAGGCTGGACAGTGGGGCTTGGAGCAGCCTGGGACAGTGGAAGGTGTCCCTGCCTGTGGATGGACAGTTCCAGCACAGGGGGTGTGGTGTCCTCATGGAGGTGGGGCTGCAGGAAAGGGACAAAGCCGGGTCCTTGCTCACCCTGGCTCTTGAGCCCTGAGCTCTCTCTCAGTGCTGGGAACAGACTCTGGTTACTGATTTTTAAGGCAAGTTGCACCTGTAAGTAGTTTGTAATGCCACGTTTAGCAACACAACAGGGATTTTCATACAATTGGAAGCAGCAAGGGGGAGATTCCCAGCTCAGGGAATCAGTTCAGTATTTCACTGTTACTGTCAGTCATTCACAATTCCCACGGGCTTTTTTCTATACCTGGCACAGAAAAAAAGGCTCTTGGAGGTAAATCAAGTTTGAACTCTGGAAACAATAACAACCCTTGCTAATTAGAAATGAGTCACTGAGTGAAAACTGATCCTTCAGTGGGTCTGAAGGCATCTCTGGAGGGTTGGGCTGGGGCAGAGGGGGAGGTGGCAGGGCTGTTGGACACTGAGGAGTGAGGGACTGGCAGGAAACCTTGTGGTGTTTGTGTCTAATGAAGCCAAACAGCTCTTGCTCCTGGCCACAGGAGGGAAAGTGGAATTTGGATTGGTAGTGGGGTACAACAGCTCTGTGCAGCCCTGGCAGGGCACGGGGAATCCCTCAGGGTTCTCCCTGCACATAAAGGAATTTGGATTGGATGTTCCTTTGTTACTCAGGTGTCAGGGAATTTCTGGGACTCATACCTTGAGGGAACATCTGCAGAGCCATGTGTGGCTTCCATCCCTATGAGATTTCTGACATCCCCCTGGACAAGGTACTTGGGATATCTGAGCATACTGCAGTCGCAGAATCACAGACTTGTTGAGGTTGGAAAAGACCTCAAAGATCATCAAATCCCTCCATTCCCCCACCCCTGTCAAGGCCACCACTTACCCCTGTCTCCAAGTGCCACATCCACATGGCTGTTAAAACCCTCCAGAGATGGGGACTCCCCCACTTCCCTGGCAGCTGTGCCAGTGCCTGACCACCCTTTCCAGGGGGAAATTTTCCCAACATCCACCCTGAGCCCCCCCGGCCCCAGCCTGAGGCCGTTCCCTCTCCTCCTGTCCCTGTTCCCTGGGAGCAGAGCCCGCCCCCCCCGGCTGTCCCCTCCTGTCAGGAGTTGTGCAGAGTCACAAGGTCCCCCCTGAGCCTCCTTTTCTCCAGGCTGAGCCCCTTTCCCAGCTCCCTCAGCCTCTCCTGGGGCTCCAGCCCCTTCCCAGCTCCGTTCCCTTCCCTGGACACGCTCCAGCCCCTCCAGGTCTCTCCTGTCAGGAGGGTCCCAGAGCTGCCCCAGCCCTGGAGGTGCCCCAGCAGTGCCAGTTCAGGGGACGGGCACTGCCCTGCTCCTGCTGCCACCCCAGGGCTGGCACAGCCCAGGTGTCCTTGGCCTCTTGGCCATCTGGGCACACCTGGGCTCATGTCCAGCCACTGTCACCGGCACCTCCAGAGCCTTTCCTGCTGGGCCCTCTCCAGTCGTGTTGTTTGCTCCCTGCTCCCATGCCAGGCGATGCAGCAGGAGCAGGTTGCCCTCTCCTGGCTCGCTGCTTCCATGGATTCCTGGCTGCCTGCAGAGCTCCGAGTGCTTCCATGTTTCCCAGCCCTTGTGTAAGCCCTGTCCCTGCAGAGAACCCGGCTTTGGAGGCCGAGGTTATTTACTGCCTGTGCTTGACTTTGCAGCTGGCCTTTAATGGATGTCTTGGAAAAGAGGGATTTGCCAGCCAGACCCTACTCCAGTAGGGCAGGAGAGTTGCTTTTCTGTGGGGAAGAGCTGCTTCTCCTGTCCTGCCATTCCAGCTCCTTTCCCAGCCCCAGGCGGAGCCCCCAGCCTGCTCACAGCACTTGGGGACCCCCAAACTCCCCCTGCCCGACATTCCCGGCTGGAAGTGGCACGGCTGGGCTGTGCTGGCACCTTGTGGTGCCTGTGCTCCTGCAGCGCCTCAGCTCCTCCCAGTGCTGGAATCTGATGCAAGCAGAGGCTCCTTTTGGGTATTTCCCCCGATTCACCTGGGAAATTTGGAATTCTGGTGGAGTTTTAGGAGTCTTTAAGCTAAAATTGTCACTCTAGGTAGTGAAGGTGAACTTGCAGAGGATACAATGCAACTTGTATTCTGATCAGCTTTTTATTTTATTTGAGGAAAATCTCTCTTGTGTAATAACTTGGAGCCTCCTCCATTGGTGAGGAGTGGGATGGGATTCATGGAATGCTGCTTCTGCTGGGAGGTCTGCTGGGGGTCTTGGCCCTGCTGGGCTGAGGATATTTGGTGGCTGGGTGGGCTCAGCAGCCTGTCCTGCAGGAGCCCTGTCCTGGGACAAGTGTGAGCAGGGATCCAGCTCCAGCCTCCCCCAGGAGGCTGTGCTGGAGATGGAACACAAACCTAGCATGGAGGGCAGAGCCAATTCTGCAAGGATGGATGCAGCACCAGAGCCTGCCTTTTCCCGTGGAAAATGACTTCTTGTGGTGCTGTAATAACATCATGTTGGCAGGGATGCTGCTCCTGGAGATGGATAACCAGGGAGTTTTGACCTCCGTTATTAGATTTGTAGCTTCAACTAAAAATTTAGCTCTAAGGAGTGTTTCCAATTTAAAATTAGTCTCCTCAGGGAGCAGCTCTCCCTCTGGCAGTAACTCATTCACGAGGAACTCAAAAATTAATTTATTGTTAAAGCTGGGCAGGGGAAGGGAAAACAAAGAGGACTAAAAGCATGACAAGATGATAAACACCCAATTTGGGATTCTCCCTGAAATGTGCTGATAGGAGCTTAAACTGCTGCCAGAGCCTCACTGAGGGGTGTGGTGGGTGTTGGGTTTAGGAGTGCAGTGGTGAGAGTGGCACACTGGGTTATCCCCCAGCTCCTGGCAGGATGGAGGGAGGACTGTCTCCAAGTGCCACATTGGTGTTAGGTGCTGACACTGATGGTGTAAGGTGCTGACACTGACTTGGGAGAGGATGGAGGGATACAAAAGCTGTTAATCCTTTTTAAACAGGGTCCTGGGTGCTGCAGGTGGAGGTTTTCCAGCCATGGCGGCTGGTTCATGAAGAGGAAGTTCAGATAAACATCAGGAAAAAATTTATTTTGTGGGAAGTATTGTTAAATATTGTAAGGGGCTGCCCAGGGAGGTTTGGAATCCCAGGAGTGTCCCAGGAGTGACTGGAGGTGGCACTCAGTGGTCTGTGCTGGGGACAAGGTGGGGATGGGGCACAGCTGGGACTCGATGGGCTGGGAGGGCCTTTCCAGCCTCAGGGATTGTGTGGTGGGGAGGGGGCTGGTGCTGGGAGGGCCGCCAGGTCTGGAGCTGGGACCTGCAGCCAGCCCCTGAGCACAGGCAGCATCCCTGCTCCCTGTTCCCAGAAATGGTGCAGGCTGTGCTTGTTCCTGGCAGGATTCCTGCTGGAGGAGTACAGCTTGTTCCTGTGAGAGCGAGGTGGAGCAGGCAGTGCTGCCATCCTAGGGCACTCACTTACCTGGGTGCTGCGTGGGGAGCATTGGAAGGGGGCTCCTGCCTGGATGTAATTCCTGCAGCCTGCAGGGAGGGATGGACTCCATGGATTTCTGTCTCTGCTGTGTGACTGGCTCTGAAATCCCCAGCTAAGCCATTGCTCTCCTCCTTCAAGGCAGTTCAGGTGGTCCCTTCCTTCCCTTCTCTGCCCTGGGGAGCCTGACCCAGAGGAGCATTTTCCTGCTCCCTGTCCCTCCTTGACATCTGGTCAGTAAGCAGTGCAGAAGAAATGTGCTGGAGGGTGAATAGCTGGTTTTAAACAAGGAAAGGAGTAAAAAACCCCAAATTCCCTACAGGTTCTGCCTCTGCTCTCCAGGCTGCAGGATGGAGCTCCTGCATGAATCAAGTTCCTCCAGCAGTCTGGGAGCAGAACTGTTGGAGTGGGATGAAAAACTCACGTGTGAGCTCTTCCAACTGCCTGTTTACACTAAAACAATGATATTTTGGTTATTCCACTGATTTTTATTTCGAGGGTGAATTGTGTAACTGAAGAATCCATGATTTCCATAGCACACAAACTCACCATGGGATTTAGTGTCACCAAGGTGGGGCAGGTGGGGGAATTTCTTGCACTCCAGCAGCATTTTTGAGAGGAATAAAATAAATGGAGGCAGGAGCAAACTGTTAAAAAAAAGAAGGTTTTTGGGCAAAGCTGTTGAAGAGCCTTCAGGGAGCTGTTCCTCTGGAAACAACCTTTGTGGTTGACCTTGGAGCACTCTGCATTCTGGGCATCCCTGGGTTGAGATTTGCAGCCTGGAGATGGGGCTTAAACCGCTCAGGACCGCAGTGGTGTTTCCTGGTGATACCCAGGGGGTGGAGTTCTTCTCAGTCAGGAAGGAAAATCCCCCCCAGTATAACTGGAAGGTTTTTTTTCTTATTGCTATGTAAATATTTTTTCTTTGATTCGCACAGAGCAAGAGAGAAGATCCAGAGAAGGTTTAAAGTGCTGAATGTGTTTCCTTTTGGAAGTTCTAAAAGTTTTCTGACAATATAGGCACAGGTAGATTGGCTTTTCCTGGGAGGGAGGAGAGGACCAGGAAGGGTTGGAGAAGAGGCCCTGGCATAGGTTTCCCAGGGAGTTTGTGGATTCCCCTGGATCCCTGGAAGTGCCAGGCTGGATGGGGCTTGGAGCAGCCTGGGACAGTGGGAGGTGTCCCTGCCCATGGCAGGGGTGGCACTGGATGAGCTTTAAGGTCCCTTCCCACCCAAACCTGATTCTGTGATATTTCAGACATGTTCACTCCTGTGTGTGTGAATTTATGTGGGGTGGGTTTTGGGCACCATACTTTAAACAGCAGGAATCTGGGGAGTTGAGGGACACCCCACCCCTCTAGGAAACACTGAAAATACTCACATTTTATTAAAAGCCCCAAAAGCAGCAGAGGATGAAGATGTGTCGAGTGTTTTCCAATACAATGAAGGTATTTGTAGAGGGAAGTGGCACTTCTCCTTTGTGTCCGCAGGGGGCAGAGACAATCCCTGCAGTTGGAGCAGGGAGATAATTTGAGGGTTGGGAATAACTCTGCCTAAAAACCACAACAATCCCAAAGCAGGAACACCTGGAATCAGCGCACCTGTTTTATTTTGGAATATTTGGGCATTTCTGGAAAGAGTCATTCAATGCAATACTGGAAAGAGTATTTCGAGGCAATATTAGATTATATACATAAATATATAATATAAATATATTAAATATATTATATTTAATATCTCATATTTAGTGTATTACAAGGTATTTCAGTGCAGGCACAAGTCCCTAGAAATATTTTAGGTGGTTTTATCACCCTAAGATTTGAAGCAAGGACTTGAAATTGGGCAAGGAATGTCTGTGTCACTCTTGGCATGCAGCTCTGCCCTGATGTGCTCCAGAAGAGACCCCCAAAAGGGGTTGGTTTTGGGCTTTTCCACTGGAAACCTGTAAAAGGTGAAATTCCCCAAGTCTCTGTTTTATCTGAGCCTGTTTTCCATGTGCTGGGGCAGCGCAGCTGCTGTGGGTGAGGTGAGGAGAGGGAGGAGGAGGAGGAGGAAGAGAAGGAGGAGGCACTCCCAGCCCTGAGCCCGGGGAATGAGAGCCGCGGAGAGGGGAAGGGAAGGGAGGAAATGAGGATATGGAGCCTGCGGAGAGCGTCCCGGGGGAAGGCTGGCCCGGAATCCGAGCTGTCCGGGGCTGCTCCCACAGCCCCCGGCCCCGGCCCCGGCCCTGCCTCCCCTCCTGAGCGCTGGATGAGGAAGAGGTGCTGTGGCAAACGCAGTATGTAATTCCCTAAGTACAGCCTGGGGGAGGCTCAGGGGGCTGAGCTTTCTGGGTACAGCGGGTGGGACTGGGCTCCTGTGGGATGTGCAGTGGTTTGGAAGTGTTTGGGAGAGCCCCTGGAGTTGGTCAGACACTTGGATTGATTATAAATGGATGAAATGATGGGCTCCCATATGGGAGAGGTCCCCAGAGGGTCCCTGTGTGGGGCAGCCCTTCATCCCACGCTGCCCCATGCTCAGGCTGGGGCAACCCTGTGGGGGAGGAATGAGATGGGATTTAAGGTCCCTTCCCACCCAGCCCATTCCATGTTTCTGCCCGGTGCAGGGAACCTCTGAAGCAGGGAGAAGTTATTGTAACTGCTCCAAATAAAGCATTTCCAATCGATTTTAGTGGATGAGCTGGAGTTTGAGGTGGTTTGGTCCAGTAATCCTGGCAGGGCTTTGTAACAATCACCTGATGTTTTTATCGGTTGGTTTGGGAGGTGGATGTGGCAGAGCTGTAAAGATACTAGAAAATGAGGGATTATGGAGGCTTTCAAGATTAACTGGATAATGATGAAGGAGATAACAGGCTGAAGAGTGCAGCTGGGAGTGTTGTTGGGAACGCTCAGGAATGGGAAAAGAGAACTTTTGACATTCTCCAGTTTGTTTTGGAATTCCATCAAACTTGGAAAAGAATTCAGACTAAACCCAAACTGCAGCCGTCCTCTGACCTACCTGCCTTGTCTTCTTCCATGCAAAGCATTTGGAAGGTGGAAGTTGCATTTTCAAATGGCTTTTAAAATTTGATACCATTTCTGGAAGATGAATGGTCTGGTGTTGCTGGGAGATGCATGGTGTGGGAGTGTATTGTGGGATGCTGTGTGTGCCATGAGGAGATGGATGGTCTGCTCCTGGATCTCCTCATTGACTATGTTTATCCCAGCCTTTCCCTGGCCCCTCATCCAGCCCTGGATATTCCACACCCTCACTCCTGTTCCCACCTGAGTCACCTCCTGAGTTTCAGTTGCTCAGCAAGAAGTAACATCACAATTCCAGCATTTCCCTTGGAAAAAAGGAGAAAGCTCATCCTGACACAGGGCAGGGAGCCTTTCCAAGCACCTTCTGCTGTTCCTGGGACCCAGGTAACTCTGGATTTGCAGCAGAACAAGCGGAATCCAGGGATAAACCTGCAATCTGTTGATAAACAGGGAACTTGAGGATTGATTTTGAAATGTTCAGATGAGTGATTGGGGTGTGACTTAAATATTGGCAGGAGGAGGCTGGGGGCAGCTGGCAGAAAAGATGCAGAGCTGTGTCAGTTTGGGAGTGTGATCCTTATGGAGGGGATCTTAGGTTTTTTATCCATGATCCTGCCTTGATTTCCTGCAGCAGGAGTGGAGTTGAGTAGAGCTGAGTTGTGTCTCCTCCATCCCTGCTAGTCAGGGGCTGGGAATTAGGATATAATACAGAATATAAACGTGTGTGTATGGCCCTTTATAAGTATTAACTCTGGTCTCTGTGTCAAAGCCCAGATCCTGCCTTCAGCTGGCCCTTGGATCTGATACCAGAGCTGGAAATGCTTGTTTTGAGCTAAATCCCATCAAGACCTTCCTCTCCTCTCCAATTAAAAATCCAGTCTCTTGTGGTGGTCATTTTCCCCTCAAGAACTGCTGATTCTTACCCAAACCATCAATAAATATGGCAATAATTTAATGAAATCTTTGTGTGTATGTGCACTGCCAGCATTAGTTTCCCTGGCTTGAATGCACAGAGTAAAGATAGTGTGATCTGGCTGAATTTCTCCTTTTTCCACACAGAATTCTTGCACAGTCCCTGCTTCTCTATTTAAATGTGTCCACAGAAAGTGGTTCCAATTTAAAAGCTGGAATACAAACGTTTCCTTCTTGCTGTAAAACCCTTGTAATCCAGCTGGAGTGGGGAAAAAATGATCAAACACAAACTATTAATCCCTGTGGGTCCTGGAGATTCCCAATTCCCACTCCACGCTCTGGGTCCCACTGCACGCAGGCAGCAGCTCCCAGCTGCAGCTGCTGGGCTCTGAATTGGGACTCATGCCGCATTTTTCCTCTGGAATTACTCATTCCCTCGAGACTGGGCAAATTAAAGCTGGAAAAATCCGGTGGTTTTGGAATGGAGGGGTGTGAAAATGGATCTCAGGGAGGACGGGGCTGGAGGAGCCTCTGGGGGTTTGTTATGGAGCTGTTGGGATGTGAGGTGTGGCCGAGCGACTGAAATGGATAATGGACTTTCTGATAAAAAAATAAAGGAATTCTGATCTTTATTTTAAGCCAATGTCCTAAAAATAACCTCCAGCAGCACTTAAAGGAACAAGCTTCCAAATCTCCCCCTCCCTGCCCAAAAAGCCAGCATCCCTCTGGGTTTGGGGCTGGGTATCCAACAGCGCCGGTCCCAGCCGAGCCTCCCCGGGCTGGGGCTGCTGCCGCCGTTCTCAGTGCGGTGTTTTTGGAGGTTGCGGCTGTTTCCCGGCAGGGATGGAGTTAAGGGCTGCTCCGTGGTGCATGCTGGTACGAGGCTGGTTTGATGATGGAGCCGTAGTGCCCTGCTACCGGCATGTGCTGGGAATGGATGATGGGAAGTGTGGCACTGGAATAAGGACATTTCCCTGGGCCGTTCTCTCTCTATTCCTGTGGGTTTTCCTCCGTCCCAAAGCTCGCAGCCATGTAGGAGGCAGCCTCGGCAGAGCGATCCGGCGGTGGGGATGAAGGGTAGGGGCTGCTGGGAGACAGGATCCCTCCGCTCCTTCTGCAACGCCGGCTGCCTGAATAAATTCCACAAGGGTTAGTGGCCTTCCCGGAGCTCTGGATGCATCCCTGGGGCTTCCCTGCTCTGCTGGGGAGAGATGGAGGGGCTGCTCTGCTGGGGTGTCTGCCCGGGCTGGGGAGGGGGTGTTGGACCCCACGATGAGCAATATTAGGATTGCACGTGTGAAATCTGCCCTGCAGGCATCATGTGCTACAGCCTGCTGGGTTTGGTTGGAGATGGACAAAGTGTGGGGCTCTTGCTTTATCAGGTGTTTAAAAAATCCAGAATCCAGATTGACTTCAGTTCTAATATTAAAAATCCTTTAAATTTGCTGGCAATTTGTTCTATTCGGGAACCTTTAATTGCACAGGGTATTGGGCTGTTTGTCATGGGTAAATCAGCCCCTGTGTTGGTGTCAGGATGTATTTTTTTTACTTCTAAGTCCAATTTCTTTGAGTTGAGATGGAATGAGAGTGTTGCTGTGTCGGTCCTGTGCTGCTCCCTGCCCACGCCATGGTGAGAGGCAGAGATGTTCTCCAGGAACACTGAGCTGTCATTTAAGGTGTGCACCAAAATGTCCTGTCTGTTACTGCCCTCTGTGTCATTCCAGGTGTTTCCCAGTAGAGCTCAGTGCTGGGTGTGCAGGAGCACTGTCCTTTATGGGATAAAGGATGCTCTGCCCAAATCTGCACTGCTTTGGGACAGAAATCCCCCTTTTGGTGTTTTTTCCTGAGTGGGATGAGACAGGAAAAGGCTGGCAGTGGGTTCTGCCTTTCAGCTCAACTTTTGTGTTGCTTCGTGGCAGCACAACAATTCATGGAGGTGTTCCAGGCCAGGTTGGACAGGGCTTGGAGAACCCTGGGACAGTAGAAGGTGTCCTTGTCCATGGCAGGGGGTGGCACTGGATGAGCTTTAAGGTCATTCCCAACCCAACCCATTCCATGATTCATCAGTGGAGGGACTGAGCCAAATCTGGTGTCTCACAGTGAACGCTGATGGTGAGAAATGAGGACTTGCAGGATGTTCTTTGCTTTCCTTGCAGACCAGAGACAGCTTCCATGATCTTGGGCACTGGCAGCTCATCACATGCCATGTTTTATTTCTGTCCCTGCTGTGTTCCAAGGGTCTGCCTGCAGGGACCTGGGAACACCTGGTGATTCACACTTGGGCCTTGTGATGGTCAAATCCAAATGTTGCTTCTTTGATGTAGTTTGGGATAATGGCAGGACAAGGGGGAATGGCTTCCACTGCCAGAGGGCAGGGATGGATGGGATATTGGGAAGGAATTGTTCCCTGGCAAGGTGGGCAGGCCCTGGCACAGGGTGCCCAGAGCAGCTGTGGCTGCCCCTGGATCCCTGGCAGTGTCCAAGGCTAGGTTGGACACTGGAGCAGCCTGGGATAGTGGATGGGTTTTAATGTCCCTTCCACCCAACCCATTCCATGGTCCCATGGTCCTGTGTCACTCTGCTCCCTCCTGTGGTCCCATCCTGCTCTCAAGCATCACTTCACAGTAAATTATTTTATCTAAATGCAGTTTCCTTTCCCCAGAAAAGGGTGAGGAAAGGAGGAATGCAAATAGGTCAAATCAAAATTCAAGCAGTTGAGGATTTACAGCTGACTTCAGATGACCAAAGCAAAAAAAAAAATCTTTTTTATCAAATCCAGATTGTCCCCTTCCCTTTGCTTTCCTTCTCGAGCTGTTTTTCCAGCTGGGTGACGTAAGGACATGCGTGTTCCAGGAGTTCTGTACAGAGCTTTACATAACAAGGCTTCAGTGGAGAATAAAATGCCCCAAACCAGAATTATTCTCATCAAAAGCTGAAACCAGCCTTGTGTGAAAATTCGGGGGAAGGTGAGTGGTGAGCACTGGAGAAATGGGGAATGGACTTGGGAACTGCAGGGAAGAACCTGGGGAGAGGTTTCTGAGGGTGTATGAGGTGAGGTTGGGGTATTTCCATGTCTGGCCTGGTCGTTTTCTGCCCCCCAAAGCATCTTTCCCCATTTTATGATAGTATTTTGGGAAAGCTTTGCAGTGACATGAAAAAATTTTCCCAGTCTGGTGGGAGAACATCCATTTCACACATGTGGAACAAATTTGACAAACCCAGAGGCTTTGGCCCTGTGACATGACAGGCAAATATTTCTCATGTTTTAACAGCAAACTGAACCTGAAAGCTGGGAAAATGTTGGCTTTTAAAACCAATACTGTAAAAACTGTGATGTGCAAAGTGTGTTGCTCTGGTAAGCACATTCCCCATTGGAAATGCAATATTTTGGATGGGAAAATACATCCCAAGGAGGCTTTGCTTTTCATTTGGAAATCCTCATGCTGTGATCTTTTTTTTTTTCCCCTACCAAAATTTTGTCCTTAAATCCACTTATCTCCTCAAAAGGAGCTGTCTGAATTATGTTTTAAATACTGATGACTTTTAATGAGCAGCCCAGGGAAAAGCTGGGCCTGGCTCTGCTCAGCAGGAGATTCCTTGGGAACAGAGGAGCTCAGCCTGGAGGCTTTGGGTGGCTTTTTTTGTGCTTGTAAGATAAAACCAATTATTGAATCTTTGGGTTGAATGATTCAATATTCCAGAATGATTGGGTTGGAAGGGTCCTTAAAGTGCCACTCCTGCCATGGTCAGGGACAGCTTCCACTATCCCAGGCTGCTCCAAGGCCCATCCAGCCTGGCCTTGGGCACTGCCAGGAATCCAAGGGATGGCACAAATTCTGCCAGTGCTCTTTTGATTATACAGAGACAAAGGAAGGTGCAGATGGTTTTAAGATGTTTTGTTCTGTGTTTGTGTGTAAAGGAGCTGGTCTGGTTCAGTCAGAGCTGACAAGATCTTGGGTTTTGGGTTTGTAGCAAAATTAAGGGGGAAGGAGTGAGGTGCTGAAGTGTTTAGAGAAAGAGGAATGCAGACACTTCACTTGCTGTGCACAGAAAGGTCTGTGGGTAGCTAACAGATTAAGATAATTAGCTTATCATTAGTTAATTTTGAGGATCTCAAAGCTCTTGCCAGTAGAAGCAGCGCTGTTGCTGCTTTCAGATGTCGTTTCCATCAGGAATTTCCCTCTCCAGCTCCATGCTGTGTGTTTGGTGCTGGGTTTCTTACCATGCCCAAATGCAGTCTGTCAATATTTGGTGGTGACATGGACGATTATCCTCAAAGGAATGTCAGATCCTGGGCTGCACCTGGCCCACGGCTTCAACACACAGAGGGGACCATAAAAGAGATGGAAAAATGCATTTCTCTCTCTATAGACATGCAGAGTATATTTATTTCATGGCCCAGTTAGGAACCATTTAAATGAGTGTTTAAAGTCTGCTCAGGAATGAGCTGGATTAAATTTCCAGGAGGACCAAGCACATGTGGCTGCTGGAGCATTGGTGATGGACAGGCTGTGTCCTGCTCCCAAAGCAGACATGTTGGTTCAGCCTTTATCCAGATTTATTTACAAATTTCTGGAGGTGGGGAGCTCTTTCCTGAGGGTTTTGGCATGAGGAGGGGCTGAATCCATTGGCTGCATCCTGTTTGTTCTGCTGCTGGGTTAAGAGTCTGGAGTTTGGGCTGGGGCTGTGCCTGGCTGGAGCTGCTGGGGAATTGGAGGTGTTTTGTTGCAGCTTTAGCAGTTGTGGCTGCTGATTTATTTGTGAAAAGCACTTAAAATCTGTAATCAGGGCTGGTGGATTCACCTGGTTTAGAATAAAGCCTGGATTCTCCACAGCTGAGTCACGGGTCACTCAGGGTACATTGACATGGGGCCCTGCCTGGTTTCCTTTGCTGTGGATGGTTTTTCCAGGTGAAATAACGATGTAGGAATGTCCATGGAGATGTTTGGAGATGTTTCATGTTGTGGAATCCTTTCATTTCAAGAAGTGGGAGCTCAGGGAGCTCAATGTGAGCTGGGATGTCCAGGTGAGAAGTGAAAGGAAACCTTCCCCCGTGACTGCCCTTGAGCCCAGGGCTGGAGGAGGTGGATGTGTTGGTATCTCTGGGCACTGGGCTGTGTCAGGGGGGATTCCAGCTGGAGATCAGGGAGAGGTTCTTCCCCCAGAGGGTGCTGGCACTGCCCAGGCACCCCAAGGAATGGGCATGGCTCCGAGGCTGCCAGAGCTCCAGGAGCCTTTGGACAGCACTGCCAGGGAGGGACAGGGTGGGATTGTTGGGGGGTCTGGGCAGGGACAGGAGTGGGACTGGATGATCCTGTGGGTCAGCCCAGGGTATTCTATGTTTCTGTTCCCTGATTCTCACTGGGATGAGCTCGTAGGGCAGTGAGTGTCCCTAGGTCCATCAGGGAATGTTGCAGTGCCCGGAGCTGGCCAAGCCCATCCTTCCCAGCAGGGAGCCCTCAACGCTCAGCAGAGCAGCAGATCGTGTGCTGAGGGCAGGGAATGTTCATCTTCTTTCCAAAGATGCCCTCCCTGCCCTGTTCCCTTTCATTTTTAGCAGTTGTGAAGGTGGATTCTTGCCCACAAGCACATGTGGCTTGGCTGGGAGAGGATGCATGCCAAGGATGTGTAGGTGCTGTGGAAATGGTTCAGGGACACAGTCTAGGGTTGGGCCTGGAGGTGTTGGAGGGTAGTGGTTGGACTCAATGACCTTAAAGGGCTTTTCCAGCCCAAATAATCCTAGGATTCCATGACATGGATGCACTGCCTGGGAGCTCCAGGCACAGGCACAAGGCAGGAGCTGCTCTGTACCTCGGAGCTGATCAGCAGCAATCACTAATAAAGGGAGTTTATTAGCTGTATCTTAATTACAAAGCACAGTAATTAGGGAGGAAGTGGCCGTCCTGACAGCCTGATGGTGTTAATTAGAGACCAGAAATGTTCTTATAGATTGGAAGGGAGATGAACTCCCAGCCCCATCAAACAGCTCTGCAAATAGAGGCCCTGGCAGCAGCAGGAGTGGATTTCTTTATCTCTTTTCCCTTTTTCCCCTGATCTCTCTGCACTGACAGCCAGCACAGGACTTCGTGGGGAGAATGTGCAGCATGGAGTGCCCTTCCCCCTGTCTGTGCCGAGCTGCTGAGAGATTCCAGGGATGGATTGGTTGTTCCGAGGAGCTTTTGGCAGTAAATCAGTGACAGCACCTGCTGTGCAAGGAGCAGAGCATGGCCTGGCCCCAGCCCTTCCTGCTCTGTGTCCTGCTGCTGGAGCAGCTGTCAGTGCAGCCAGTGCTGCTGTGCTGATGCTTCCTGCAGGGATCAAACCTGGATTTCCATGTGCTCCCACAGCAGGGACGGAGCCTGCCCAGGAGCGGGCTTGGGGTTGTCCTGGCTGTAAAGGAGGTGGGTGCCAGGCATGGGGCCCATGTGGGATGGTCCATGGCTCACCACAGGCAGTGAACTGTGACTTCCTGCTCTAACCTGGGACATGTGACAGTGCCCAGGCCTTGGGGACAGGTCTGTTGTCCTGTGACACTTGTGAAATCACCTGTCCTTCCAGGGGAGGTGACCTGGGGACAGAGGGGCTGGAAAGCTGCTGGTGGGAAAAGCCCTGGAGGTGCCAGTGACAGTGGCTGGACATGAGCCCAGGTGTGCCCAGGTGGCCAAGAGGCCAAGGACACCTGGGCTGTGCCAGCCCTGGGGTGGCAGCAGGAGCAGGGCAGTGCCCATCCCCTGAGCTGGCACTGCTGGGGCACCTCCAGGGCTGGGGCAGCTCTGGGACCCTCCTGACAGGAGAGACCTGGAGGGGCTGGAGCGTGTCCAGGGAAGGGAACGGAGCTGGGAAGGAGCTGGAGCCCCAGGAGAGGCTGAGGGAGCTGGGAAAGGGGCTCAGCCTGGAGAAAAGGAGGCTCAGGGGGGACCTTGTGGCTCTGCACAACTCCTGACAGGAGGGGACAGCCAGGGGGGTCGGGCTCTGCTCCCAGGGAACAGGGACAGGAGGAGAGGGAACGGCCTCAGGCTGGGCCAGGGCAGGCTCAGGGTGGATGTTGGGAAAATTCCTTCATGGAGAGGGCAGTCAGGCCTTGGCAGGGGCTGCCCAGGGAGGTTTGGAGTGCCCATCCCTGGAGGTGTCCGGGGAAGGCGTGGATGTGGCACTCAGTGCTCTGGGTTGGGGACAAGGTGGGGATTGGGCACAGCTTGGACTTCATGAGCTTGTAGGCTTTCCCTGCCTGTGGGTTCAGAATGAGCAGGATTGAAATCCAAAGGCAAAAGGGATGGAAGTTGGGAGCCCTTTTGGGGCTGCTGCTGCCCTGCTGCCATCCTCCCTGAGCCTTAGCAGAGCAGGGGGGCTGGGAGGCTCCCAGGTCCTGCACGTCTCTGCTGTGCCTTTGGCATGTCTTGACCTTGGGGAATCGAGCACGGTGCATACCTGACACCCCTGGATCCTCTTACCTCGGGTAAGCTGAGCCCTGCCGGCCCGGGAGGGGTTCAGTGCCCATCAGGATGTGTCCTCTCTCTGTGTCTGCACTGCAGCTCAGCCTGGGTGCTCCTCCAGAGCCTGGAATGAGCTGAGCTGGGGGCCTGCAGGGATGTGCTGAGCCCTGATCCCGAGGCAAGGGAGATGATAGCTGCTGGATTTGGGAGAAGGGAGGCTCAGGGGCTCTCTCTGAGCTGCTCTGGATGGTCTGGCAGCAGTTTGGCTCTGGCTGCCTGTGTCCCAGCACACCATCCCTGCTGTTGTACTGGTGCTGCTGGGTTTTGCTGTTCCCCTGTGATCCTGCACAGCCATGGGTGTGACAGGGACAGAGCCAGCCCTGTCCCTTCCCTGCCTCCCTCTCCCTCTGCTCCCCCTCCCTGGGAGTGAGGCCCTTGTCATCTCCTTCTTGTTCCCAGGGTCAGTGAGCAAGGAGAGAGCTGACAGGAGTGTAGGAGTGTCCTTTGCACATCTCCCACTGCTTTGCAGGAGCAGGAGGAAGCCTGGGGCAGGATGTGTGTTCCCTGCTGATGGGAGACTTCCAGAAAAAAAAACCAAGAAGCTCCTGGTAAAAAACATGAAATAAAAAAATCCTGGGCTGGATTCACTGTGGTGAACCCCTGGGAGGGGTCCTGGCTACACCAAGGATGATATTATCCTCAGGGATGGGAGCTCTCCAAGGCTTCCCGAGTCTCCTTCCCTGATGGATGTCAGAGGAGAGGCCAGCCCATCTGTGAGCTCCCCTCCTCGCCCTGCTGACATTGGAGATGGACCTGGGGCTGGAAAATGTTTAAGCATCATAAAAAATGGATGTTCAGTGATGCAGGAGGAGACATCCAAGACCTGTGATGGTGTCGGTAGCATCGTGCCAGGGTTTGCTGTGATCTGTGAAAGAACAGGGTGTCACCCCCCAGCTGTGACACTGCTCACTTCTGTGAGCATCTGCTCTGAAAATATCTCATTTCCTTAAAAATATTGGAATTTTTGTTATTTCTGCCCTTTTCTGGGATTGTTCCTGGCTAAGGAAGCTGCTTGTGCCTGACCTGGTGTCCTGCTACTGCCTGTCACCCCTTCAGCGACTCGGGGACTTCTTGTCCCCAAGCTCATGGTGCCACAAGACTGTGGCAGCTGCTCCATTTCAGTGTGGGGGAGTAATGCAAATCTGTAGTAATCACTGGATACTGAAGGATTCAGTGACTAAATGAACAGAAACAATTAATTGACAAGTTTTGTACATTTTCTGACATGCTTTGGGCAAGAACAAATGACTGAATTATTTATTGTGTCCATGAGCTAAATATTCCCTTGGAGATGGTCCTGGAGCTGCAGGCAGGGCAAGTCCTCCCTGCTGGGGTGTCTTGGGTCAGGTGGGGGCTGTGGATTCAAAGGGTGCAGAGAAATAAGAGCAGGGGCAATTGAAAGTGAAGGGCAAATGGGAGATGTTCAGGGTGTGGATCTTTCAGAGGCTCAGAAAGGGACACGGAGGTCTGTGCCTCTGTCCTGCTGATATGGATCTATCCAGGGATGAGAAACGCTTTCACAGGCAGCGTTGGGAGGGGTGGTGGGGAGGGTAACTGGATATCCAGGCTGACTGCAGGATTTTGGAGTGATGGGGCCTCCTGCAAGGTCACCATAGCTCCCAGAATCATGGAATGGTTTGGGTAGAAAGGGACCTTAAAGCCCATCCAGTCCCACCCCTGCCATTGCAGGGACACCTTCCACTGTCCCAGGCTGCTCCAAGCCCTGTCCAACCTGGCCTTGGACACTGCCAGGGATCCAGGGGCAGCCACAGCTGCTCTGGGCACCCTGTGCCAGGGCCTGCCCACCCTCCCAGGGAACAATTCCTTCCCAATATCCCATCCATCCCTGCCCTCTGGCAGTGGGAAGCCATTCCCCATGTCCTGTCCCTCCACCCCTTGTCCCCAGTCCCTCTCCAGCTCTCCTTGTCCCCAATCCCTCTCCAGCTCTCCTGGAGCCCCTTTGGGCACTGGCAGGGCCTGCTGGGATCCCTGGACATTTCCTGGGCTTGCAGAGGAAATGAGGAGCTGAAGGTGATGCTGCAGGCACTGTGTGCTTGCCTCCTGCCAGTGGGGCCAGTGTCGGCCTCTCCCGCAGGGATTCCTGGCAGGGAAACATTTCCCAGGTGTTACAGTGTCACTCACTGTCCCTGGACCCAGCTCTGCACCCGAGCTGCTCCTGGAGTTCAGCACTTTGTGTGTTGCTGCTGTTCCGAGCTGGAGAATGAAAAAAAATCTATTTTTATCAAGCCATTATTTTAAATTTTTTTGATTTTCTTTCCTGGCAATGAGCAGTGCTGGTGAGCCCCCAATTATCTGCTAATGAGCCGTTATTTCCCTGCAATCACTCCTTCCCCTCCATGGTTTTGCTCATTGCTATTCACAAGTGCCCTGAGGGGACAGGAGGGACATTTGGCCGTGTCCAGCAGGACTAACTGTGACTCTCCAGTGCTCCCACAAAAGCATCAGATGGGTTCATTTGATCTCCTCCTGTGTTCCCTGCCAGCTCTGCCCCTCAGTCTCTGAGATTCTTGTTCAGGAGCTTTCAGGGCTGGATCTATACTTTTCCATAGGGATTCCCTACTTCTTTTCCCACTGGAAATAGGGAACAGAGTATTGTAGTCAAAAGGCAGAGCGAAAAACCAGCCACCAATCTAACACCTCCTCCAAAAGCCAGCAAAGTGGCATCTTCCAAAGCTCTCTTGGCTCCTCCTGAGAAGAATTTTGAGAAGATTGTGAAGAAATCCACTGGAAAGACTTGTGGAAGCAGCACTGATGCCTGCCTATGTTTCAGCCCACATACATACATACATATATATGTATATATATATATATATTTATATTTATAGAGTCACAGAAAGGTTTTTAGGTTGGAAAAGCCCCCTGAGAGCATCAAGTCTCAACTGTTTCCCAGCACTGCCAAGGCCACCACTGACCCCTGTCCCCAAGTGCCACATCCACACAGCTGTTCAATCCCTCCAGGGATGGGGATCCAGCACTGCCCTGGGCAGCTGTGCCAGTGCCTGACCACCCCTTTCAGTGATAAGAAATATTCCCAAATTCGACCCTGAGCCTCCCCTGGCCCAGCCTGAGGCCGTTCCCTCTCCTCCTGTCCCTGTTCCCTGGGAGCAGAGCCCGACCCCCCCGGCTGCCCCCTCCTGTCAGGAGTTGTGCAGAGCCACAAGGTCCCCCCTGAGCCTCCTTTTCTCCAGGCTGAGCCCCTTTCCCAGCTCCCTCAGCCTCTCTTGGGGCTCCAGCCCCTTCCCAGCTCCGTTCCCTTCCCTGGACACGCTCCAGCCCCTCCAGGTCTCTCCTGTCAGGAGGGACACAGGGACAATGCCTCCCCCCACTCAGGGCTCTGTGTGTCACAGCTCCTTTTCCAGCTTTGCTTCCCCAGTATCTCGAGTTGTTCCTTGAGGATTGTCAAAATGTCTCCAGTTGAGTTCTCCCACTTGTGCCCAACCCTGTCCTTGCAGTCACTGTCCCTTTGGGATGTGTTTCCCAGCCCCAGGGGTGCCATCAGGGCTGTCCTTTCCTGTGACACTCTGGGAATGCAGGATCTCAAACTGGCCATGGTCTGCTGAGGACTTACCCGAAATCACATCATGTCTTAAATTTGCCTTCTCTGTTTCTATAACCTTGAATTCATCTGCTCTTTTAGCTTACTTTTCAAAGTTCCATTGGAATTTGTAAGGTTTCAGGAGTAGCTGTGAGCAGTGGCTCCAGGGCTGCCTGTTGGGTTGGGTCTCTCCACTGAGGCCGTGTGGAATCTTGGATTGATCACATCCTCCATTTCATCTCCATTTCTTCAGTATGTTCATCCTGTTTGTAGTTCAAACCCTACCTTTTGCTGTGTTTCAAACTCAATTTGTGTGACTCTGTAGCCTGAATTTCAACTAATTGGGGTTGTTTGGGTGTTGGGAAAAGCCCATTTGTGCTGGGAAGTGCATGACTGCAGTCCAGACAAAGTGCAGCCTGTGCTGCTCAGGATTATTGACCAGGAACATCATCATTTTGTAATTGCAACAATAAAATGTTCAATAGCCAGGCTGGGAATGCTGCAGTGATGGGAATGGAGATGCTTTGTGGTTTCCTACTGCCCATTTTTGTATCCTGCTTAATTTCGTAGAATCATGGAATAGTTTGGGCTGGATGGCCTTAAAGCCCATCTCCTTCCACCCCTGCCATGGGCAGGGACACCTTCCACTGTCCCAGGCTGCTCCAAGCCCTGTCCAACCTGGCCTTGGGCACTGCCAGGGATCCAGGGGCAGCCACAGCTGCTCTGGGCACCCTGTGCCAGGGCCTGCCCACCCTCCCAGGGAACAATTCCTTCCCAACATCCCATCCATCCCTGCCCTCTGGCAGTGGAAGCCATTCCCTGTGTCCTGTCCCTCCATCCCTTGTCCCCAGTCCCTCTCCAGCTCTCCTGGAGCCCCTTTAGGCCCTGCAAGGGGCTCTGAGCTCTCCCTGGAGCCTTCTCCTCTCCAGGTGAGCAGGGCCTTTGATCTCTGGGTTTACTCTGTGGATCCCCATCGCCGGGTGGGCTCTCCCCACCTGCTCCCACTGAATGTGACTTCAGGATGTGTCCCAGCTTGTCACAAGCAGCCAAATTTCCCTATTTTTAGGCTTCCATTTGCCTGTGCAGCTCTCCCTTTGCATTAGTGGGGAGAAGCAGCAGCCCTGCCAGGTTGGTGGTAATTGCTGAGCGATCACCCGGATTTGGAATGATTTATGAATGATTATTTTCCCTACTATTTTGATGATTAATTCTCAGTGTAATTCTTTCTAACCACCAAAATTCTGCCTGTTCCTGCATCTGCAGCTGCTATAAACCTCATCCATCTCCCTGGCAGCCAAGCCAGGCTATTAAATATAGATCCCTGCTCCATTTAATATTCATAGCGATTAAAAGTGATGAAAGCAGCTGTGTCTGCCAGAGCCAGGCTGGAAATTGCTCTGCCTCAGGAATGACGGGTGAGCAGCGTATCCCAGAGATCCGGATAATTCCACACAGGAAGGGCTGGTGATTCTGAATCATGCCTTTGCTTGGTGTTGGGATAAATGGGGAATCTGGAAAGGAGGTGGGATTGATTTCTGTGGATTTACTGTGAGGAGGTAGAGCTTGGAGTTTTGGCTGGGATGGCTGCAGGATTTGCTGCTGGCTGCTCCTCGTGGACATCTTCTACTCTGTCTGTGGGAGGAGAAAAGGCTTTTCCCAGTCAGTGGGATACTTCTCATACTTTGAGATCCAAAACTCCCAGACAAGTGTGGGAAAAGGCAGGAGAAAGTGTGCAAGAGGTGGAACTGGAAATAGAGGGATAATCCACGCTGTGCTGGTGGTGGGACGATCAGGGCACCTGAAGGCAGCTTGTTCCAGGGACTGGGAGCAGCCAGGGTTGGGACTTCCATGCTTCCAAGCTCAGCTCCCCTGGTAGATGTGCAGGTACTGCTGCCCATAGAGAAATCAGCTGCTGAGTTGCCCCACTGTCACTGCTGTGGTCTCTGGTGGCTTTGGGGCAACCCAGGAATCCTGTTTGAGTATAAGTCATCAGCATTCCTTCTGTCCCATCAGAACTTTCCCTGTGGACAGCACTCAGGGATCTCTGCTCTGGCTTGACTTCACTCCTGCAGTATTGATCCTGCACTTCCAACCACCCATCAGCTCATTGCAGCTGCCTCCAGGACAAAGCTGGGTTTAATCTCCAGCCTAGGGCCAGTCCTGCCTTTGGGAGGCTCCAGAGGCTCCAGTGGAGTGGTAGGAAAGCAGCTCAGGCTTGCAGGAGGACTGGGGAGGGATTCACAGTGATGTAGGAAGGACAAGGACTGTTGCTGAAAAGGAGGATTCTTGGGAAGGGAAAGTTTTCCACTCCCAGGGAGAAGGAAGGTGAGGGATGGAGGAAAGCGAGGGATGTAGGGTGAGGAGAGCTGTGCTGGACTTGGAGAGGAAAATAAGCAGGGGTGAACTGCCTGCCCCAGCCATGGTGTAGGGCTGAGGAGCTGTGGTGTTTTGGGCTGGAGATATCACAGCCAGATTCTGGATGCAGTTTGGGAATTTTGGAATAAAAGGTCTAAGGCTCTTCCCAGCTCTGCTCATCCACGGGCAGCACTGGAACAGCCCAGTTGTGGACAGCAGCTCCCTGGGATTGCTCCCTGATAGTTTTGGGGTGGGAGCTCTGCATGGCAGTGCCTCCCATGGGATCCCTGTCCCTGGGATCCCTGTGGACTGCACTGCAAGGTTCCAGTGTGTCCCCAGAGCATGGGGATACTCTGGTGTTGTGCCTCCAGCCAGCAGCTTTCCTACCAGCTCTGGAGAAATTGCAGGCAATGGCAAACATTTACCTGAGGAAAAATTTCAGGATGTAAAAACAGGGTGAAAAGGGAGCTCTGCCTTGGTGGCTCTGCTGGGATGCTGCTCCAGGCACTGAGGTTTGTGTTCTCTGGGTTGAGAAACAAGCCTGAGGAGGCTTATGGCCGATGGCTGCCGATCCATTTTCCATAGATTAAATTGCATCACAGCTCCAAAAATAATCTCCTCAGCTTAAGGGGAGGCTGCCTGTTCCTATAGCAACACTGCGTGCCCTACAAACCAAACCCAGCCCGGATCGCCAGAGCTGCTCCCGAGTCCAAACAAAGCATCGGGGCTCGGCCTGGGGAGCACTTGGATTTGGGGGTGGAGGTGTAAAATACCAGCCTGGGGTGTTTCTGGAGAGGGGATATTTGAGAAGCTGCTGTGGTTTGAGTCTCTGGGATTTGAGCCTGTGCTTGCAGATGTTCCCCGAGCCCATCGCGAGGAGAGCGGGAAGCAGCAGCTGCATTAGCGGAGCCTTCCCGGAGCAAGGAGGAAAGGAGGAGGAAAGGAGGAAGAGGAGGAGGAAGAGGAGGAGGGTGTTATGTGGGTTACTGCAGTGCCTGGGGCCAGCCCTGCTGTGCCACACTTGTGTCATGGTACGGGGAAGAGGGATGGGGTTGGAGTTGGGTGGTGATGGCTGCTCCCTCTGCTCAGCCCAGACCCACTGCTCTGGCCCAGGGTCCTGGAGGTGTTGGCACCAAGCCCTGCACAAGGCCAGGGCAAAGCTTGGCTGCAGGAGGGAGAGGGGGATGAATTCAAATCATGAATAGTCCCTCTGTGCCACTGGCGAGCACAGGGAAATCTCCAGAGCACATTAGGAACACAGGAATCTTAGGAGGGTGCTGTGGAGGCTGGGCTACCTCATCCACAGCACAGGAGCCAGAGGAACCTGGCAATTTGTTGTAAAATTTTTCCTGCCAGCCTTTCATATTTGTTTTCCTTAGGAGCTTTTGTTCCCTGGGGAGGAGTGACAGGAGTTCCTGCTGAATGTCTGCCTTTCATTCCGAGCAGGAGGAGGAGCAGGGTGAGCCTGGGTGAAGCTCCTGAGCTAGGGATGTGCTGCTTCCCGAGAGGATCCAGGGCCACCTGCGTCCCAGCATGGGACTGGGAGCCCTCTGCCACTCCCTGAGGGTTTGCTGCTCTAGGGAGGATCTTTATTCCATGGAGAGCAGATGGCAGAGCTGGAGCACCAGGGGGGATGAGGGTCAGGTGGGAGCACTGCTGTTGTCCTGCATGGAAAGAGGGGATCCATCACTGAGCCCTTCCCTGTGCAGGGACAGGGTGTGCTGGGGGCTGGAAACCATGGATTAAAGCACTCTTTATGTTCTTGGAGGAGCTCCCTGTGGGGAGGAGCAGGGAGCCCTTCCTGGCTCCTGCAGGGCCTCCAGGCTTTTTGCTGCTCCTGGACATGGTCCCGATCCACTTTGGCCCTGCCCACCTGGGGGATGTTGGTTTGAGGTTTAATGGGCTTTAGGAGCTGCTGGGAGCTGAGGATCCAAAAGGACCAAGCTGGGGGAAAGGAGTGAGGGCAGCATCCAGAGATAAGGATCACAGAGCATTGGAATAGAACCCCAGAATCTTTAAGGTTGGAAAAGTTCTCTGAGGTCATTGAGTCCAGCCATTCCCCAGCACTGCCAAGGCCACCACTGACCCCTGTCCCCACGTGCCACATCCACACAGCTGTTCAATCCCTCCAGGGATGGGGATCCAGCACTGCCCTGGGCAGCTGTGCCAGTGCCTGACCACCCCTTTCAGTGATTAGAAATATTCTCAAATTCGACCCTGAGCCTCCCCTGGCCCAGCCTGAGGCCGTTCCCTCTCCTCCTGTCCCTGTTCCCTGGGAGCAGAGCCCGACCCCCCCGGCTGTCCCCTCCTGTCAGGAGTTGTGCAGAGCCACAAGGTCCCCCCTGAGCCTCCTTTTCTCCAGGCTGAGCCCCTTTCCCAGCTCCCTCAGCCTCTCCTGGGGCTCCAGCCCCTTCCCAGATCTGTTCCCTTCCCTGGACACGCTCCAGGGATGGATGCTCCAGCCCCTGAGCATCCTCCACCTCAGCCAGTTCTCACTTCCCCTGTTTTGGTTCCTCCTCATTCCCTGTGTGTTTGGAATCCCCTTCAAAGCCATCACTAAAATTCCTTCTGGGCTGTGCCAGAAAATGTTTCAGTTGGATTCTGCTGGGTGTTCCTCACCATTACCCTGTGGGAGTCATGTTTCCCCTCTCTCCCTCTTCCCTCTCCTAAATGCTCCCAAGTATTTAGGAATCTGTGTTTTTGCAGCTTCCAGGAGTTTATGTGACCCTCAGTGGGTACTGTTAGGACCCCCCCCCCATTCAGGTTGAAGTTGCAGTGCTGTGATCTTGCTGGGCCCACTGCACTTTGGCTTCTGCAAATCCCCTGTGGTCCGTCCTTGAATGAGGAGCCCTGGATAGACTCTCTCTGTGGGTATTTCCTGACCTTCAGGGTGTTTTCCCAGCCTTAGCAAAGCCAAATCGTTTTTTCCCTGTCTGAGCTGGTACAAAAGCTGGAATAAGGGCAGGATCCCCAAAGCTGTGGTGTTTGGCTGGGCTCCAAGCAAAGACCTCCAGGCAGAGGCTTGCTGCTCTTCCACCTTTCTGGCTGAGTGAATCCTTCATCGTCAGCAATAGGATAAATATTTCTGCAGCTCTCTACTCCAGCCCTTCCTGATAATCTCCAGCTGTAACTACAGGAGTTGGTGTGTCTTGTGCAAAGGTTGGTCAAAGGTTGGATGTGATGGTCTTTTCCAGGTGGTCTTTTCCAGCCTAAATGTTCCTGTGATTCAGAGCAGCTTCGCTGAGAAGTGCCCTGATGGGGGAATGAGGGGATACCAGAGCCCAGAGCCCTGTGTTGTGCTGTGTCACAGCATTCCTGTGGCAGTTTGTCCTGCTGGCACAGCTGGAGAGCTGCTGGGGATGCTGGAGAGCTGCTGGGAAGCTGCTGGGGGTGGCCTGGTGGGAGCAGGGCTCCTCCACTGGCATCTGGGGCTGCTGCTCCAAAGCTGGTGCAAATCTGAGTGGCTGCTGCTTGCTGCAGGAAACAGAAGGATTCTTGTTTCTGTGGGTTTGGGATTTGGTCAGCTTTCCTGGGAGCTCCCAGGAGAAAGATGGAAGCACCTTCAGAGCCAGTGTCAGAGCTCCACCTTGGGAAGGGCAGTGAGGAGGTTTGGGTGCTCTGTGTGATCATTTCTGCTTTCAGCTACTCTGATTTGACTGTAACTGTGACATTGGATTTCCTACTTCCCATGCTTTGATTTGAGATAATTGCAACAAATCATGTTGCTTCAGATATTTATATATTTATATATATATATATATATATAATCCTGCTCTTGTGGAAGGTGTCCCTGCCCGTGTCAAGAAGATGGAAGGAGGTGATCTTTAAGGTTCCAACCCAGACCATTCCATGATTCTGTGATTGCAGTTGCCCAGGCAGGAGGAGGAAGGTGGTATGCTGCTGCCCACCCTGCCAGCATCCCACAGCAGCAGCTTTGGGACAGCAGGAGCTGGTGAGGGACGTTCAGCTCAGCCAGCTCAGCTGGAATGAGCAGCATCACTGGGCTGACCCAGGTTCCTTCCCTCTTTTCCTGGGCTTTGAGGCATTTATATAATTCTGCACACTGATGAAAAATTGGGCCATGCTGTGTTTCTGCCTCAAGCTGAGCACTCGGGCAGGGACTGTTCCCACAGCCTCGGTCAATGGGCAGGAAATAATGTCCTGGCAAAGTGCAGAGCCCCTCCCTCTCCCTGCTCTGCCATCCCTGCGAATTTGGCACTGCCCAGGCTCCCCAGGGAATGGGCACGGCCCCGAGGCTGCCAGAGCTCCAGGAGCCTTTGGACAGCACTGCCAGGGATGAACAGGGTGGGATTGTTGTGGGGTCTGGGTGATCCTTGTGAGTCCTTCCCAACTCAGGGCATTCTGTGATTCTGTGAAAAATCCCCAGGCTGTGATCTGGGTTTGCACCTGGGCAAGGTGATGCAGGCTTTGCTCTGGAAATCCCAGAGCACTGACAGCCCATGGGAGCCAGGGCTTTGGGGCAGCATTTTGTGTAAGGCAGGATAGGGGGAAAATTAAAGGGAGGGATTTGGGGGTTAAATGTTGCCTGGGGATAGGCAGAGAGGTACTTTCTCTTGCTTGGCAATTTTTTTGCAGCACTTGTAAGCAGATAAAATTGTCTTTGTGAATTGTTTTAGTCATCTGCAAACAGAAAATTGTGAAATTTGGATTGTCCCCTGGAGTCCCTCAGAGGTGGGTTTTGCCATGTTCAGCCTCCTGTTGGCAATGACAGCTGAGCCAGCGGGGTTGGCTTTTGCTCCTGGGAGTTTTATAAAACAAGGGACTTTATTATAAATTGGCTGTTAAAGTCCAGCCTCGTTAGTGATCAGATCCCAGAGCTGTGGAGAAGAGGTTCTGCCTTCTGGGGTGCAGGCAGCTGGCACAGGCTGCTGGGGTGCTGTGGGCAGAGCACAGTTTCTCACCTGGAGAGAGAAATGGTGCAGGAGGCCAGAGAGTGCCCTGGAAAGGCCCAGGGGCACAGCTCAGAGCAGCAGGAGCAGCCTGGTGTCCCTCTCCCAGAGAGTGCCTGGGGTATGGAATGCTCTGTCCTTGGAAGCACTGGCTCAGGACAGGTGCAGTGACAATGTCCAAGCCCAGGGAATGTGCCCACCCTGCTGGAGACCCTTTGTGTGCCGCAGCATGGAAGGCACCATAGGAATACTTCAGACTTTTGTATCAGAATATGGACTTTGAGGAGGTTTTGGTTATTTTCTGTACTGGTAGAAAAGTGGTTTCGATTTTCTTGCCAGATCTTTTGGAGTTGGCCTGTGCTGTGAGCCTGTGCCATTGCTGTGGTGCCTCTGTGCACCCTACTGGGATGGTGTCCTTGGAATCCTGCCTGTTCATATTCCTGTTCCCCTACCAGCTATACTGGAGACTTCCCTGATTCTGGGTGTGTTTTCAAACCTCTGCTCCTGTCCCCTGTCCAGCCTGTCTGTGGGAGCTGGGCAGCTCCCAGACAGCTCAGCTGGCAGCTCACCTTCCTTGGGAAGCTCTCAGCTGCTTTCCCCTGGGTGTCTGATTGTCCTTGGTGGCCGCTTCCTCTCCTGGCTCCAGCAGCTGCTTCTCGTGTTTGTCAGTTGGGTTGCAGAGGGACCAGGTGGTGACACTGGGAGATGCTGTCCTGGTGCTTCATGGAGCCACCTGGGGTTTGCTCTGTGCCCTGTTTCCCTTGATTTTCTGCCTTTGTCCTTGGGCAGTGAGGTTGGTCCTGCTGTGGAGGATCAGCGCTGTCCCTGAGCTGTGCCTCCTGTCCCATCACATCCAGTCTGGGGAGATTCACCACGAGTCCTGGTGACCCTGTGCTGTGCTCTGCTCCTGCTTCCATCTGGGCTGATGTTCATGTCACATTTATCCAGATCCTTGCCTTTGGATCACAGTAATTGAAGGGTGCTCTTCCTCTGCTTTCCTTTCTGTGGATTCAGTCTGAGCAGTGCCTGAACGCCTCTCCCAGTACCCACAGCATTTCCAGAGCTCCTATCAATGAGCCAGGAATAGCAGCCAAACACCCACCTGCCAGGGAATCACAGGTTTCCTTCTTTCCTCACAGCCCTGAGAAGGAGTGTGCTGCTCCCCTGTTACACCAGAGCCATCCCTGAGCTCCGTGCCTGGATTGTTTGGAGAATGTTCTCACTCCCCCAGTGCCCCCAGACCTGGCAGAGAAGCTGGAGCCGGGTTTTGCTGGTGCCCATCTCTCTGAAATCCAGAAACAGAAGATTGAGGGAGGGGAGATACAGGAGCAGCTCCCTGCTCTGCTGCCTCAGTGGGTTTTGGGAGCACCTGGAAAACCCTCAGTTGGACTTCAGAGCATAAGGATGGAGCACAGCCCCTGCCCAGGACCTGCTTCTCTTTCTTTATGTTTGCTTTGGGTGCTGTCACCTCCTGGGGCTGATCACCTCCTTCCTGAGGGAGTGTGTGGGTTGATCAGAAATGCTGTGTTACCCTCCCTGAGTAATGCTGTAAATGCTGCGTTAGCCCCACTGAGTGAATTTGGGTTAGTTTCCTGCTTTTAAGTGTTCTGGAGTCGCAGGAATTTTTACTGTAGCTGAGGTGCTGATGGTGGAATTTTCTGCTCTCTGAAGACATGATGGTAGTTTTGGGTGAAGTGTCAGTTTCCTTGGTGTCTCTGTGACCTTTCCCTCAGGTGACACAGTTCGCCCTGCCCCAAGCAGAGCTGGCAGAGCCCCCAGTGCAGGCTGGATTGACCCAGTGAGCCTGGGAAGGGCAGGTTTGGTGTGTGGCACCCCTTGTGCCACCCCACCACCCAACCCTGAACCAGATCTCAGTGATAGCCACAGGAGCGGCTGCTCAGGGCTCTGGGTGCCGCCTCCACCACGTGGTGGCCACGACCCCCAGCCTGGCACTGGCAGGAGGCCCCTGCTCTCTGCTCCCTGGTCCCTGCCCGCGGCGCTGCCAGCTCAGCGGCTGGAGGTAACCATGGAAACGCTGTTCTCTCCATCCCTCCCTGTGCAGATGACTCGGGTGACGAGGAGCCCGCCTCGCAGTCAGACAAGAGCGAGCTGCACGGCCCCCTGAAGACCCTGTCGAGTAAGCTGGAGGACCTGAGCACCTGCAACGAGCTGATCGCCAAGCACGGCGCGGCCCTGCAGCGCTCGCTCAGCGAGCTGGAGAACCTGCGCCTGCCGGCCGACAGCGGCGAGAAGATCAAGGCGGTGAACGAGCGCGCCACGCTCTTCCGCATCACCTCCAATGCTATGATCAACGTGAGTGCCGCTTCTCCTGCCCTTCCTCCTCCTCCTCCTCTTCCTCCCCCATCCTCCTGCCCTCCCTGTTTGTTCCCCGTGCCTCGGCTCGTGTTACTTCGGGGCTCGGCATGGCCGGGGCTCGGCACCGTGGTGAGGGCATGGGAAGTTGGGAAGATGCAGCTGGGAAGAGGGCACGGGTATGGACCCCACTGAGACACAGGTATGCTGCATGCTTACAGCCTGCTCCATGTGGTAGGTTGTTTTTGTAAAGCTGGGAAATGTGGATGTTGGGAATGCTGAGGGGCTTTTTCCTGCTCCATGGATAGAATCCTGCCTGGCACAGCACTTTAGAGTCTGCTGCCTGCTGCAGGCTGATACCCACATCCCACATGCCTCACATCCTAGTTGCTTCCATGAGGCTGCTGGTGTTGCACACGGCTGTGGGATTTAACCCCCTTGGGGTCTTGTGCTGGCTCTGCTCTCCTGGCCGGGTTGTCGGAGGTCAGGAAGCGGTGCCGGCACCGTCGCTGCTCCTGCCTTGTGCAGCCTCACGGTGCTTTTGGTGTTTTTTTGGACAGAGCTCATGTTTGGAGTGTGGCTCTGCCTCCATCGCAGTGAGGCAGCCTTTCCTGGAGAGCCTGTTTACCTTGGGGAGCTGTGAGAGAGAGCAAAACTGAATAAAATATTTAAAGAAAATAAAAAAAAAAACAATCCCAAGGCTTCACCGAGCTGGAATAATGTATGAAAGCAGAGCTTGGGGAATTGTGAATGGAGCAGTGCTGTTGCTGTGCTGTCCCAGCCCTGAGCAGAAAGAGGTTGGGTGGTGTTTGATGTGGGCTTTAAAAAATAACAATAATTCCCAGTAGGAGCTGGAGGGTACTCAGAGCCCCATGGTCACAGCATCCTCCCCATTCCCACTCCTCAGATTCTGTAGCCACACGGGGAAAGGGCTTCCTGAGTCTCTCTTTTGTGTTTCAGAGCAGTTTGGGAATGCTTGTGCAATGCTTTCCCCATGCAGTTTGTCCAAGTTTTGGGAATGGGGTTGGCAGCGTGGTGGGAGGTGCCAGCAGACCCTTGGTGCTGCCCAGGTTTGCTGTCAGGAGGCAGAACAGCAATGGGATGTGGGCAGGGAATTGCCAGAGAGAGGATTCTCCAGCAGCCTTTGGGAAGGGATGAGCAGAGCAGTATTTGCTGTGTCCAGCCCAGAGTGGAGGAGGAGGAGGAGGAGGAGGAGGAGGAAGAGGAGGAGGTTGTAGTGGTTGCAACTTGATAAAAGCTTGAACAGGGCTGTCTGGAGGGTAAGAAATTCCACAAAAACCATTGTGCCGGGATACAAGAGCAGGAACGTGGCTTGTCCAAAATCCCTAGCAGGTAAGAGGGGCTTGGGGGTGGCAGACACATTCTCACAGCATCCTTTGGTACTTCAGCTTTGGATGGGCATCCTGAGGGCATGCCTGAAGGAAAGGCTGTGCCCTGGAAGGAGGAGGGTGGGAGCAGTGGGGCAGCTCCGGGAGTAGGTTGTGGCTCTCCCAGATCCCTGCTGAGCCGGTTGTTTTGGGAGGAGATGACAGAGCTGTGGGCAGGGGAACACTTTGAAGGGCTGGCTTGGAAAAGCAGGAGAGGGACAAGCAGTGAGGGGGGGACCAGGAGGGAGGGGACCAGGAGAGAGGGGACCAGCCTGACCCCCCCCTGTCACAGGGACTTGTGGCTCCCAGCCACACTGTCACCTTTTCCAGCATGGATCCTTTTCTGTGCCTTGATTCCTCCTTTTAGAGGGACTGATGCCTTCTGGAGCTGCAAGGAGCCTCTCCTGGGGGGATGGGGGGAGCTCTGTGCAGTGCAAAGGTCCCAAAATCTTCTGTATAGAACATGAAACATCATTCCAGGGATGCACAGCGAGCTTCCTGGTAAAAATACACCGTGCTCGTGCCCACCTCCGTCCCTGAGCACATATCAAAAGGGTGCTTTTGCCGGGCCAGGAGTTCCTCGCAGGAGAAATTAAAGTGTCCTTGCCTGCCAGGCTTTTCCTGGGGAGATCCCAGCCAGCAGCACTGGGCTGGTGCTGGCACGTGGATGCTCTGTGTCCAGAGCTGCAGCACCAAACCTCATGGATCTTCTCCATGGAAGTGGGTATGGATCTGTGAGGTTTGGTGCTGGGGCTGTGAGCAGAAGGGGTGGGTATTCTGGGGAGGGGTGGATGCTCCTGGGAAGGATTGAGTGTTCCAGGGAAGAAGAGATGAATGCTTCAGGGAAGGGAGGAGTGCTAGGGGAAAAAGGGATGGGTGCTCCAGGGAAGGAATGGGTGCTGTAGGGAAGGGATAGGTGCTCCTGGGAAGAAGGGATGGGTGCTCTGGGGAAGGGATGGATGCTCCAGGGAAAGAATGAGTGCTCCAGGGAAGGAAGGGGTGCTCCTGGGAAGGAAGAGGTGCTCCAGGAAAAGGAAGGGCGCTCCAGGGTAGAAGGTCTGGGCAATCTGGGGAAGGGATGGATGTTCCAGGGAAGGAATGAGTGCTCCAGGGAAGGAAGGGGTGCTCCTGGGAAGAAGGGATAGGTGCTCTGGGGAAGGGATGGATGTTCCAGGGAAGGAATGGGTGCACCAGTGAAGGAATGGGTGCTCCAGGGAAGGGAAAGGTGCTCCTGGGAAAAAGGGCTGGGAGCTCTGGGGCCGGCGCGTGCAGTTCCTGTGCAGCTGCCTCTGATCCGATTATGTAAATGGCCCTGGAGCCGCGGGGAGCGCAGCGAGCACAGGAAATAAATAAATAGAAATGGAAATGCAAGAGCTTTGCTGCGAAGGTGACCTTCCCTCTGTGCTCTGGGTGCTGCCCCAGCCGGCAGTGGGTGCTCCTCTCCAGAGGTTGGGAGCATCACCTGGGCAGGTGTTGTTGGGAGTGATGGGGAAAGGTTTGGGCAGAGGCAGAGTGGCATGTGCTGGGCTCTTGTGTTACAGGTGAGGATTTCAGACGTGCTGGATTTCAGACTGGCTGTTGCAGGGCTTAAACTGAAGCCAGAGTTCTGTGAGCCTCCTGTTGGCTCTGCTCCCTGTTGGAATCTCAGCAGGCAGAGTCCAGGCTCGCTGGGATGGAGGAGCCCGGTGTCAGCAGGGCTGGGCAGCAGACATGGAAAGCCAAGGCACAATCTGCCACAGGGGAGGAGTGGGAGGTGTGTGAAAATAAGAAGCAACAAATTACTGGGATGAGAGGCCCAGAGGATGAGGAGCAGTGCGCTGAGTTGTGTAGACTCATCCAAGAGTGGGGAAAGCTCCGTCTCGTTGTTCAGCAGGAGACAGCAGGCAGGAGGGATGTGTGGATGCACTGAGGAAGCCAGTTTGGGCGTCAGGAAGAGCTCAGAGGGCTGTGGGTGGTGATGGAAATAGGTTTTTAATGGGAATGGGGATGCTACAGCAGAGCTTTGTGCTTCCTCAAGGAACGGGAGCATGGAGAGCAGCAGGGCTTGCACTTGCCTGTGTCATTCCTGGGTTAGTTTGTGTTTTCCCTTGAGATTTTGGAGGAGCAGGGGTGCAGGAGGGTTCTGCCAGACCAGTGCAACAAAGACAAGAAAGAGTGAGAGGAGCAGGGGTGTGGTGCTGGGTGGGAGGTGCTGCTCCATCAGGATTTGGTGAGAATGGACCACCTGGAGCAAGGAGTCCCAGGAACAAAGGACTTGCCTGTCCTTGAGAGGCACTGCTGGCCACCTCAGCCTGTCCTGCAGGGATGCCAGCACCTGCATTGAGGCAGGCTGGTTTCCTACCCAGCTTTTCCTTTCCTGTGGGAATGAACCTTCTTGGAGCAGCAGCACCTGAGACATCAGCACAGAGCACCCTCCGTCCTTCAGGCTTGCCAGGAGGGCTTCCAAGAGTGTGAAACAAAGCTGGAGCCAGAGCGAGATGGACAACAGCATGTGCTGCTTCTCCTGCAGGAAAGGGCTGCCAGGCTGTCAGTTTAAGTCCCTCCAGGACACCCAGCAACATCCCAGAGGCTGCATCCTCCAGTCCCAGCAGGACTTCTTACCGTGGATTCCTCCAGGGCTGTGCTCTGGCTCAGCAGCACTTTTAGGGTGGCCCTGTGCCATGTGCTAGTGGCTCAAGGAACCACTGGCCTCTCCCTGCAGCCACACTGGGCTCCTGGGGACTCTGAGTGGCATCTGCCTGGTGGAGTTGGTTTATTTGGAACCCTTTGGGTGCCTGTGCTGGAATGAGCTGCCTGGGCAGAAGATGTGCTTCCCCAGAGTTGCTTCTCTGCCTCCAGTTTCCCTGTGGAGCACCAAGCCCTTTCTGCCCCATGGGAATGCTGCTGGGATTGATCCATACTCCCTGAACTGCTTCCATATTAACTCAGATGGTGCTGAGTTAATATGCAGCTGTTCTGAGTGGCCTCAGGTTGCCCAGCACAGCCTCCAGCCCAGTGTGTGAGTTCAGGGTTTATCCAGTGGTAGATGATGGATACACCCTGTGAGTGTGTCTGTGTCTGTTTGGAAAACTGCTCAAAGCTGGGAGGCTGAGAGTCCCTGGGATCACCTCCTTGGAGGGACCATGGGGCCAGGGTGATGCTGTTGGTCCATACCTTGGGCATGTCCCTGTGCTGAGCTGCTTCCTGGTGTGGATGAACATATGGTCTGTCCCTTGGGGTCCCCAAACTCGTCATGGCACAGGCAGGATGATGGAACTGACATCCTCCATCTGGGCAGCAGGGAGGACCCAGCAGCCTGCTGGGTTGCTCCCAGTTCACCCCAGTGCAGCCAGTGGGCTGGAGGAACTCTCCCTGTGCATTCAGGGGTTAATTCCAGCACTGCAGTGAGAAAACTCCATCTTTAACCCTTGGATTTGCTTCTTCAGGGCAGGGATTCCCTCTGTGACCCCAGGCAGCTGCTCTGCTGCCCAAAGTCCCAGCCAAACCCCACGGGGGGCCAGGGCTTGTCCCCGTGCCCATGGCAAGGGTGATGGCGCAGGAGCTCTCGCTGGCATGTGGCACAGGCTGTGTTAATTATCCGTGCTGCGCTAACGACGCGCACTAATCAGCGCCTTGCAAACCATGTCACCGACCCAGAAAAGCCCCGGCAGTGGGATTAAATCCCTAACCCAGCCCTAATCTCCCTCGGATGAGAGGGCTGCAGTGAGGGCTCCGGGTGCCCTGCATGCTCCTGCTGTGGAGGCGCAGCGCTGACCAGGAGATAACTGGTGGGTGTTTGCTCTTACTGGGGGGAGGGTGGGAGGGTCCCTGGCAACCTGCGGCCTGTCTGTGCCTCAGTGGGGCTAGGGGAGTGGAACCTGACATGGGGAGATGGGGAGATGGGGAGATGTGGAGTGAGGAGAGGTGGAGCCTGGCTCCTGCTCTTGGAGCTGCTGTGCCTTTCCCGGAGCATCCTGTGATGCTTTTAAATGTAGAGGTGTGAGGGTATCTCTGATCAGATGTGTTCAGACAGGCAGTGCCTTCCTCCCACTCCCTCCTCATCATCATTCCCTGGGTGCTTCCAACTGGATTTTATCCAGAGTGTGGGTACTCAGCCCTCGTTTGTGGTTGTGGGGCCTCCATGCTGGCCAGGGCTTTCAGTGGGTGATCCTGCTCACCCTGCTGTGGGGGTTTTCACCTTCCTTCCCCTTCTTCTGTCTCCTCCTCCTCCTCCTCTTTCTGTCCCTCTGACCCTCAGGAGGTTTCAGACTGTCCAGGGCTCCCCACAGAACCTTGTACAAGAAGAAAGAGAATGAATCTGTCTCCAGCACCTAAGGGTGCCTCTTGCAGCTCTTCCCTCTTGGTTTTTGGCTGAGAGGGATGACTTTTCCACGGAGGAGAGCTGGGAGTGTTTGTGCCGTGCTGCTGGGTCAGCAGGGCTGTGTTGGTGGGCCCAGCACGGCCCTGCACCGTCAGCAGTGCCTGGGCTTGAGCAGCAGCTCTGCTGAGCTGGGAGCCAGCCCAGGCAGGCATCACCTCTGCCATTAACCTGGAGGCTGGGGCAGGATGAGGCCGTGGGGAGGGCAATTATCAAAGCATTGTTGGGTGAATCCCTTTTGGGTCACAAGGGTTGTGTTTGCCTCTTCCCTGGGCTGCTGCCCTGAGATGCTTCACTCCAGCGTGTGTCAAAGGAAAAAACACTAAAATGGCCCCTCTGCTCTCCTGGATTTACCCAGGAAGAAGTTACAGCATTGGGAGATGAGGGGATTGTGGGGGGCTGCTGCTGCTCCTGTAGCCCCTCTCATCCCGTGGGGAGGTTTGCACGAGGCTGAATGTGAGGGACAATCCGAGGCAGCTTCCTGCAGATCCCGGGGTCAGAGCTGCCCGCGGGCAGTGCCAGCTGCTCCTGCTGCCGAGCACTTGGACAGATGCTCCTCCAGCCTGGGATCTGCTCCATCAGGGGATGAGGAAAGCAGCCAGCCAGAGCCTTAGGAAATCTGTCATCCTGGGAGCCATCAGCAGGACAGAGCTCTCCGGGCACACCAGCACCGGGGTCGGGGCTCCGGGGGCCTGGAAGGAGAGATTGGCTGCTCTCCTCATAGTGACTCTGTTGTGCAGTCCTGGGAGGGTCCCCTACTGCTGGGGTTGGTTTGGGGGCTTGGGCAAGTGAAAGAGAAGGAAGAATGTGCAGCAGCCACCTGGAGTTACCTCCCTGCAGGGAAAGAGCCAGTGCTGGGAGCTTCCCAGGGAGGGAATTTTTGACACAAGTGGCAGTGGGGAGGCCCCGCTGCTGTGCTGGCAGGTGAGAGCACCAGGACAAGCCTGAGGCTTTTCATGGCTAGAGGAGAGCAGGGAAGCTCTGCAGGGATACAGTTCTGGGGTGGCCACTCTGCAGCAGGAGGTCCCAGCACAGTCTCAGCTCCCAGAATATCTTCTGTACTGGTCCCAGCATGTCCCTGACACCCTCTGGCATGGCCAGGGGAGGCTGCTGGGTGCTGCTCAGAGAGGTTTGGGGTGGAAGGGTCGGCACCCCAGCATATCCAGCAAATTCCTGAGTTGTTTTCTCACCAGAAAGCAGACTCAGATCCTTCCCGTGGCACAGCTCCAGGCTGGCACTGCCTTGGTCTGTAACCTGTGGGCAGCATTGGCTCGTTCCCTTTCCCAGAATCACACGGAACGCATCCTCCCCTCCTCCGAGTGCTGCTGGTTCTGGATCCTGATTCCTCCTCCATGGAGGCTCCGTGGGGTTGGGATTAGAGCCTCTTAGCACAGCCAGCCGGTGGATTTGCCACTGTTTCCCACTAATCCCCTCTTTATTGCATGGGGTGAATTCCATGGCACTGACGGCGGCGCTGCAGGTGGGGTCTGCATGCTGTGCCAGCCCCAGTGCTTCGGGATGGGCTTTGGGATGAGCTTAGCTTTGAGGAACCCCTGGGCAGGGTGGATCTGATTGGAACACTGGTGTGTCCATGGCTTTTAAGGAGGTGGCTAAAAATAACATGGTAAGGTGGAAAAAATTCTCAAGATTCACAACCAGGAGACAAGATCTGATCCCACCACAGTGGGGATGTCTCCATCTTGGACATACCTATCCTAGACTTCTCAGTCTTGGACTTCTCTATCTTGGACATCTCCATCATGGATATTTCTGACTCCTAGGGGATCCATGAACCCCAGAGAGAAGCAGGCACTGCTAGAGTACAAGGTGCCACATGGAATGGGACCATCAGGGATTTTGGGAGCACCTTGTTCAAGCACTGGGGGTCTGGCTGAGCTGCTGACAGTGGCATCAAGGGATGGGCTGGAGCCTGCTCCAGTGTCTTCCCACTTTCTGTTGGGTCACTAAGGTTCTTTCCCATGTCTGTGCTTTTTTGTAGCACCTATTTCCCCTGGATGCAGAGGGAGTGGGATGATGTTCTATGTTGAACTCACAGGGTTTTATGCAATGTCACCTTGGTTTCTCAGGGTGTCACAACATGCTGAGGCTCAGCCCAGCTCTCCCCACCAGCCCTGCCCCAGGCAGGAGCAGTTCCTGGTGTTTCCACATCCTGCTTCAGACAGCCAGACACTGGCTGAGGGTGACACCAAGGATTTGGGACAGATTTGCTGTTATTTAAGCAGGCTGTGTTGATGTGGTGCTGAGCAGCACCTGGCCTTGGGCCCTGGCACGGCTGTGGGTGCCGTCGCTGTTGAGCAGATGACCACACTCCAGACCATGTCTCGTTGCCATCTGACTCTGTGGGATGATTTGGGATTCAGGTTGGCTCTGTCCTTATATTCCCCCTTTGCTTGCTGCTCAGAGTGGTTTTTGGGGGAGGAAGGACAAATGAACCCTCTCTGGCTGCAGTGGCAGATTGTGACTCTGTGTCTCACCTCTCAGAACCCAAATGGCTTCAGCCTCATCCCTGGAAGTGTTCAAGGTTGGACAGGGCTCGGAGCAGCCTAATGGAAGGTCTCCCTGGCCTTGGAGGGGGTGGAAGGAGATGAGCTCCAAGGTCCCTTCCCAGCCAGCCTGTGATGCTGTGATTCTCTGGTTTGTGCTCTGCCTGGCTGTGTGCAGAGCCAAGCAGAGGCTCCGCAGTCGCCCTTCCCTCGGGGGGCTGTTTGGCAGCACGCAGCAGGCAGCTGTGTCCCAGGGTTTTGATGACTCCAGGAAGGAAGGGAGCACTTATCTCCCAGGCACTCTGAACGGCAGAGCTCTGTCCCTGCTGAGTGGAGTGACGGCTCCTGCTCTGCAATTCACCCAAGAAACAGAGATGATTGAACGCATCTGGCACTTGCCTCCTCTCCTGTCGCTCCTGGGCCATGAAGTGGTCCTTGTCCCATGCTTGAGGAGCAAGAGGTGTTTGTCCCACAACAGCATGCACTTCCCTGCTGGATTTTTCCTGCCCAAAGGTTGGATTTGTGTGGCTGATGCTCTGGGATGCTGGGACAGGTGGGATTGCAGGTGTGAGCATCCAGCATCGTTGTGCTGGAGACAGGGGATGCTCAGCTGTGCTGGGGCTGCTCCAGGGGTTGTCAGACTGTGGTGACCCCAGGCAGAAATTCTTCCCTGTGAGGCTGGGCAGGCCCTGGCACAGGGTGCCCAGAGCAGCTGTGGCTGGCCCTGGATCCCTGGCAGTGCCCAAGGTCAGGCTGGACAGGGCTTGAAGCAGCCTGGGACAGTGGACGGTGTCCCTGACCATGGCAAGGGGATGAGACAAAATGAGCTTTAAGGTCCCTTCCAGCCAAACCATTCCATGATTCTATGAAGTCTGGCAGGCCTTGCTGTGATCATTTACCCTTTCAAGCTAATTAACCTCATCTCTTTTTTCCTTCCATCCGATTTTGACTGTTTGCTCCACTGAGGAAGCAGAGATCCCCGAGGATGTGTGACACCACCACCTTGGCAGGACGTGGGTGACCTCTGGTGATTGTTTTCCACTGCATGAATAATCCTGGGGCTGTTAACGACGTTCCCATTAGCCAGCAACAAGCTGTGAAATCGGGATATTTGCCGTGACAAATGTGTGAAAGGTGCTAAATGTGCCCTTGGCAGCAGCAGCTGCTGGGTACAGGGAGGGACCACAGAGCTGATGGCACCAAGTCTTTGCTCCCCGGCAGGATCTCCTTGGCACTTTGCCTCTTCCTCCAGGAATTTACAGGAGCCTTGGTGGTGTTTTTCTATTTCTTTTGGCCACTTTGGCTGTGCCTCCTTATCTTGGCTGGGATTTACAGTTCCATTGGCCAGTGCTGGATTAGGACCTGCCACAACTTTTTTCCAGCCATGGAGAGGAGGAGAAACCACCTGTGTCCCTCCTTGCCACACGGTTGCAGGTAACACTGGGGTTCCCTGAGATCAGGGACTGCGCATGGATGGAGCTTGCTTTTATCTCTGGTCACTGGTGACCTGTCAGCCTGGCTACTGCTGTCCAGCCCCGCCTGTGCTGTGATGATGCTGAGCCAGAACAGCCTTCGGAACTTCAGGATTTGATCCAGCTCTGGCCCTGGGGCAAAATCCAGGTCATGTTCTGTCACCTCCTGTACCTGCTGCCCCTCTGCAAGTGGGAGGCAGCAGTTTGGATGCAGTGAAGGATAAACCCAGTCTCCTGATGGGGTCAGAAGCATGTGGGGATGAGCACAGCATCCTGTGCCCTTTCCTCTTCTCTGCTCTTACAGAGAGGACCTCTTACTTCCTCTTACTCTGAGGACCTTGAGTACCTCTGTCAGAGAGATCTGTACATGGTATCAGTTCTCCCCGAGTGCAGTAAGGAAATTCACTAGGGAGGGAGGACATTCCTACCTGGAACAACAGCACAACGCTCATCAATTTGGACTCAGCCTAACATCTTTATTAGATATAATGAGAGTTAAGTTGCTTAAAAAGAGAGTGTGGATCCTGGGAGGACTTTGAGAAGGGTGGGGCCGCCCAAGGCTGTACCTTCATGGCCTTGACTCCTCAGCCCTACAGCTCACTGGAGAATCACTTTTCCTGCACTTTGATCCTTCAGTCTGGGCTCTGTGCTCTCCTTTGGGTTCAAGGAGCCTCTTCCTGCTCTCCTGTGTCTCTGTGCCAGCCTCACGTGGATTTGTGGCTGAGTCTTGCTTACATCCCTGAGCAACTTCAGCTGGAACTAAATTTAGCCACCTCTCCATGAGATTTTATAAGCTGGATTTTGAGGTGTTGCTTCTGCTCAGTGGCTGGGATTGTTTGTACCTTGGGAACACCAAGGCACAGGATTAATGCTGGAATGAGTGATGAGCTGGGATATTTGTGTGTGAGCTCCTCATCTCAGTGCCCTGCAGTCCTTGTTCCATACAGGGAACTGTTCAGGCTCAGGACTGAGCTCAGTCAACAGAGACTGGAAAAAAATATCCCCTGATCCCTGTTTGGTGCTGCTCCCACCTTCAGTGAGCATCCCTGTGGAACTTGGCACTGTCTGGCTATAGGGGATGTAAACCCAAATTAATCACTTTCATTTGCTTGGCTGCTGGTGGCAGCAGTGCAGGCTGAGTTTGGCAGATCCCTCTTGCAGGATATTCTCCCCTCTCCACTCCTGGCATCACTTCTTTCCCAAGGAGCAAACATGATTCTTGTTTGGGTTGATCCGGATCCTTTGATCCTGGTCTGGATCAAGCCATTATCTGAATTACAGAGGAAGAGGCTGCAGAGAGGGGCCCCTAAGCCTTTCAAAACCAGGGAGTAATCCCTGTACGTGTCCCAGCTCCTAAATCCACGTGGACATCATTGTGGGATGCAGTGTGGACCATGCATTGTCCTGAGCTATTCCATGGAAGCTCCGCAGCCCATGGTGGGATCTGTGGCCTCGTGAGGACCATCCTGCTCATCTTCCCAAAACCTCCCACGCTCTGCAACGCTGATAACCATTCTCCATCACTTAGATTCTTTTTATATGGCTGTAAATGAAGCCCAGTGGTGCAGATTTCTATTTGGGATACAGCATGGAATCCTCCTTGAAGTGTTGGGATGGGAGATTCCGAGGTGTTACCTGCTGTTTTTCATTAGGATGTTGATTCCCATCAGCTACTAGAGCAAGTTCTCCTTCCAGCTCCCAGCCCTGCTTCTCAGTGGCTCCTCCATAATTACCTCCTTTCCCCCTAATTCCCTGTTCCAGCCCGTGGTTAATTGTAGTAGGATAATTACAGGTGATCTCGTTTTAAAGCGCTCAGCCCCTGAGCTGGGAGCAGCCGTCAGTTCCCACCCTCGGTGCCAGACTGGGCATTTCTATGCCTGCTGCCTGTGGAGCTGGACCTTTGGAGCAGATAATGAGCTTTGCTGGGATGGAAGGGTCATGGCCACATCCCATTACTTGCCCTGGTTTCATCCTCTTAGGCCGGTGCATCTGTGGGACACATGGAGCCAGCGGCCAGCCTGGGATGGTGTCACTGGGAAGGGCCAGGGCTGAGTCCCCATGCGCTTTGGGCCATGGGTGGCTCCCAGAAGGATTTTGGGGTGGGGAGGAGCTGAGTTGTTTCCAAAGGAGGAGGGGAAAACATCACCCTGAAAATGTGGGGTCTGGTCTGGCCCTCTGAGAGCATCGACCATTCCCCAGCACTGCCAAGGCCACCACTGACCCCTGTCCCCAAGTGCCACATCCACACAGCTGTTCAATCCCTCCAGGGATGGGGATCCAGCACTGCCCTGGGCAGCTGTGCCAGTGCCTTCCTTCCAGGAAGGAATTTTCCCAGTATCAGCCCTGAGCCTCCCCTGGCCCAGCCTGAGGCCGTTCCCTCTCCTCCTGTCCCTGTTCCCTGGGAGCAGAGCCCGACCCCCCCGGCTGTCCCCTCCTGTCAGGAGTTGTGCAGAGCCACAAGGTCCCCCCTGAGCCTCCTTTTCTCCAGGCTGAGCCCCTTTCCCAGCTCCCTCAGCCTCTCCTGGGGCTCCAGCCCCTTCCCAGCTCCGTTCCCTTCCCAGGACACGCTCCAGCCCCTCCAGGTCTCTCCTGTCATAAAGGGTCCCAGAGCTGATCCCAGTTTTGAACACATGTAAGATGGAAGCACAGCAGGAATTTGGGGGAACAGGACCCTGAGCCCTCCTTGCCTTCAGTGGGAAAAGCATCAGAGGGATGAAGGAGGGGACACATGTAGGGTCTGGTCCCTCCATGTTCAGGTGTATGTGAAGCAAAACTTTAAAGGAAAAATGTCTTTCTCTGGATGAGTCTCAAATCCTGCTCCTATCCAAGGGAAAGGTTTGATGAAGAACTGATGAATTGGACAAATCCTGGTAAAATCAGAGCAAGTCGTGGAAGCTGAAGCCCTGAATCTTCTGCTTGACCAGGAGTTACCTTGATCCTCAAGTGCCACCTGCAGCCCAAATGTTGAGTAACCAAGCCAAGAGCTGGATGAATCATCTGTGGAACCCAAATAGCTGGAAATAGAAAATAAGCAAGTCCTGGGAATGTTGGAAGTCTGTCAGACATCCAAAACTCTCTGGTTTGAATAGGTTTGAGTTTTTCAGCTAGCATTTATCCATTGGACTTCCTTGGTGTGACAGGGAGTTGCACAAGCACAGTTAATTTCCCTTCACGCTGCCAGCTCCTGGAGAATTTCCATAAAAATCCCGTTTCCCTACTTTGAAACATAAGAAGACGTCCAGTGTGTCTCATCTGGCAGGGATTTGGGGCGGGAGGAGCAGCCCTGCCTCTGTGCTCAGCTGCACGTGGGGCTGGTGGCAAAGGAAGCGGCGAGGCCACGGGAACTCAGGGTTTCATCCAAGATGGAAAATAACCTAAAAATAGAGCTGTGAGGGCCAGGCTGTGCTGTGAGGCCATTGTCTGGGATGAGGCAGTGTGGGAAAGCCAGCAGTGTCCCCGTGTCCCGGCCCTGGGCGGATGTCCTGCTCCCGGAACTCTCCTGCTGGGTGTGAGGCACTGCTGGGGCTGGGTGATGCCAGTCCTGGGGGGCTTTGGGAGCAGGGTTGGTGCCAAGGGGTTCTCTTGCCAGCCTGGATTGTGGTGTCCCAGCTGTCCCCTGCCTGGTGGCACAGGATGGGGAATGCTGTGTGTACTGCGAGGCTTCACTCGGAGCACTCCCTGAGCCTTTCTGCCCTGTGCCCAGCGTGTCTGCGGGGTCCCCATGGCTGGGGGGTCCCCCGGGCTCGTTGGGGAGGGGAATGGGGAGTTCTGGCCATGGTGGATGTGTTACAGGGGCCAGGCCAGGCCCTGTGCTGTGTCCTGGGTGCACAGTTCTGGGGAGGAGCTGAGCATCCTTCGTCTCTGCCTCCCTGGAGCACAGGGGTTGCTGGCTCCTGGCTTGAGTAAACCAGATCAGCTGTGGCTGCCCCTGGATTCCTGGAAATGTCCAAAGCCAGCTTGGACAGGGCTTGGAGCAACCTGGGGCTAGTGGAGGGTGTCCCTGCCCACGGAACTGGATAATCTTTAGGTCCCTTCCAGCCCAAACCATTCCATAATTTTATGATCCTCTCCTGTCTGTGGCTGTCACCCCAGAGACCACTGTCCCATCCAGCTTCTCCACATTTTTAGATCATTCTGAATTTGGGCATGAAGGTGCCACTCAAGACCTCCGGACTTGGCTGAGGACTGTGAGAGCTCCTGAGGACCACAGTGGGCTCAGGGATGGGGACAGGGACAGGGACAAGCTGTGGGCAGGTTCTGGCAGGCCATGGACAGCTGTCTGTGTTGCAGCCACCTCCTTGGGGTGGTTCAGCTTTGGACGGCTGGAGCTGAACCGTGGATGTGGGGACAGAGCACAGCGCTGGGAGTTGATAGAACCACGCTCCTGGGAGGGGGGCAGGAGTGGGTGTCGGGGAGCCGGCCCGGGGTCGCCGCGTGTTGTGACACCTCCCAGCTGAGCTGTCCCTCCATGCCACAGGCCTGCCGCGATTTCCTGGACTTAGCCGAGAGCCACAGCCGGAAATGGCAGCGGCTGCTGCAGCATGAGCGGGAGCAGCGGATCCGGCTGGAGGAGACCATCGAGCAGCTAGCCAAGCAACACAACAGCTTGGAGCGCGCCTGCCGCGGGGCGCCCGGCCTGGCCGCGGGCACCGCCAGCATCCCCAGCACCGCCAAGGGTGAGCGCCGGGCCGGGGCTGCTCGGGGATCCCTGGGATGGGGCTGTTAGGGGACCTCTGGAATGGGACAGGGCTTCTCGGGGATCCCTGGGATGGGACACAGCTGTTAGGGGGTCCCTGGGGTGGGACACAACTTTTAGGGGATCCCTGGGATGAGACAGGGCTTCTCAGGGATCCCTGGGATGGGACAGGGCTTCTCGGGGATCCCTGGGATGGGACACAGCTATTAGGGGGTCCCTGGAGTGGGACACAGCTATTAGGGGGTCCCTGGAGTGGGACACAGCTTTTAGGGGGTCCCTGGGATGAGACCGGGCTTCTCAGGGATCCCTGAGATGGGACAGAGCTGTTAGGAGACCTCTGGAATGGGACAGGGCTTCTCGGGGATCCCTGGGATGGGACACAGCTGTTAGGGGATCCCTGGGATGAGACAGGGCTTCTCAGGGATCCCTGGGATGGAACGGGGCTGTTAGGGGATCCCTGGAATGGGACAGGGCTTCTCAGGGATCCCTGGGATGGGACAGAGCTGTTAGGGGATCCCTGGGATGGGACAGGGCTGTTAGGGGATCCCTGGGATGGGACACGGCTTTTAGGTGATCCCTGAGATGGGACAGGGCTGTTCAGGGACCCCTGGGATGGGACACAGCTGTTAGGGGGTCCCTGGGGTGGGACACAGCTTTTAGGGGATCCCTGGGATGAGACAGGGCTGTTAGGGGATCCCTGGGATGGGACAGGGCTGTTAGGGGATCCCTGGGATGGGACAGGGCTGTTAGGGGATCCCCGAGATGGGACAGGGCTGTTCAGGGTCCCGTGGGATGGGACACAGCTGTTAGGGGATCCCTGGGATGGTTTAGGCATTCTGCCTGGCTGCTCCCAGCAAGCTGCCAGCAATGGGAAGGGTGCTCAAGGCAATGCCCTGTGTCCCCATGGCATTTTTCTAAATGGTTCCCATTAGGCCATAATTATTCCTAATTGTCCTTGCTCAGGGACTTGGATGTCCCCAGGATTCAGAGAGGAGAGAGGGCTGTGTCCCCAGCTCAGTCATGCTATTCCAGGCTGTTCTGGGAGCTTTAACCCTTACTGGTGGGCGCATCTCCAGGTGCTGGAGGGCAGCCATGGCACTGGGAAAAGGCTCAGGGCCCCCTGGCACTGCTGAATTGGCTGTGTGGGGTGGCAGTGGAACAGCCAGGGCTCGTTTGCAATAAGATCCAACAGCTTTGCAGATTCCTGCCAAATGTCCTTCCCCCAGGGAAGCATTAGTTACAGCCACAAAAACTGCTCATAGTGCCTTACTTTTAAAGGAAATACAGACCCAAGGGAGAGAGCAGTGGCTGCTGGAGGTGGGGGATGATGTTGGTGTCAGGCGCTGCCCTCGTTCCCCTGTGGCCTCAAGGGAGGTTTAGTTTCGATATTGGGGAATGTTTCTTCATGGAAAGAGTTGTTCAGCTGTGTCCCCATCCCTGGAGGGATTTAACAGCTGTGTGGATGTGGCACCTGGGGACACCGGTTGGTGGTGGCCTGGGCAGCGCTCGGGGGATGGGGGGCTTGATGTTCTCAGAGGGACAGACCAGCATAAACAATTCTGAGGGGCAGCTGGGGCTGGCAGGGGGAAATCGCTGCGGGGACAGGCACAAATCCGCCTGAGGTGGTGACCTTGCTCCTCTGGAGAGTGGGAGTGAGGCAGGGAATGGGATTGTCCAGGATGGGCAGGAGCAGGGAAGCTGCACCGGGACTCTGCAGGCTCCGCAGCCATGGATCCCTCCCAGCGCGGCGCGGGAATGTTTGGAAATGCGGGGCTGGGAAACCTCTCCAGCATCACCTGAAACACGTGACTTTTTTTTCCTGCCTTAATCCAAACCGGATTTCCCGGCGGACGGGGCGGAGCCACATCAGACGGGATTGGGCATTCCTGTGTCACCCTCAGGCGGTCTGGGGGCATTTTCGGGGATGCTCCCGAGCACAGCAGGGTCGCCTTGTGTGCCTGGGTTGGGGTGCAGGGCACATCCTTGCTTCTAGGAGCTGGAAATCGGTACAGCATCTTCGGGGTGGGGAGCGGGATGCAGAGGGGGGGTCAGGCTGTGAAGGGAGCCCGTGAGGAGGGGACACAGCGGCGGGGGCTCTGGAGGGGACAAGCAGCACGGGATGTCTCAAAGCCTCTGTGCCAGCAGGGAGTGTGCAGTCTGCCAAAGGAGAGGCCAGTGATGAAGATGAGGAGACGGAGTACTTCGATGCCATGGAGGACGCGCCAGCTTTTATCACTGTAACCGCAGACCCCAAGCACCACAGGTACCACCCCCTGCCTGCCTGGGAATGCGGGAAGGGCTGGGAAGGGCCGGTTTTCCTGCAGCAGCCCCTCCCACGGGGTCACTCTGTGGGTATATCCTTCAAAACTTTCCCAGCTTCTGTCCAGAGGTCCGTCCTGCATCCAGCTGCTCCTGCATTCCTGGAGCAAGGCTGAGGATGGCCCCCAGTTGTAGTGAAGCAGGAGAGGAAGGACAGGTGTCAGCCGGTGCTGTAGGAAGGAGAGCTGAGTCCTCTGCCCCTCAGCTGATGGGAGCAGGGACTTGGAGGGAAATCCCTCAGAGTGTTGGGCAGAGGCAGGGAGCACCTTGCCTTGACAATCATGGAATGATGGGATAGGTGGGGCTGGAAGGGGCCTTAAAGCTCCTCTCATTCCATCCCCTGCCATGGGCACGGGCACCTTCCACTATCCCAGGCTGCTCCAAACCCCACCCAGCCTGGCCTTGGGCACTGCCAGGGATGGGGCAGTTGCAGCTTCTGTGGGCACCCTGTGCCAGGGCCTCCCCACCCTCACAGGGAAGAATTTGTTCCCAGTATCCCATCCATCCCTGCCCTCTTTCTGCTGTCTCCTGCTCTTCCTCCTCCGTGGACATTTGGGCTGGAGGAACCTGTGGTCTGACCCATGGTCACATCACTGGTCTTAGTGACAAAAGCAGAATCTCTGTGCCCCCAGGGCTGTGGCTGAGAATCCCTTCCTGATCATCCTGTCCTTAGAATCCCCTCCTAATACCTGTGCACAGCCTCTGTCACCCCAGTTCCTTCCTGGCAGTCCCCTGGGGTGATGCATGGAGATGCTCTGGGTGATGCTGCACCAGCCCTGGGTGTTCTCTCCCCTGCTCTGCCCTTACCTGTGCTCACCAGCTGCTGTTCCTTCCTGCAGGCGTTCAGGCAGCAACCTGAGTGGGGCCAGCGAGGGCCACCCTGAGGACTGGAACCTGGAGGACAGTGTGAGTTGGCTGGGCAGGGTGGGAAGGGTGGTCCTGCTGGGATGAAACCAGGGGAGAGGGGATGGTTGTGAAGGGATCCTCCATCTGGGTCCAGATGCTCTGTGGTGGTTCCTCTGTGAGTCACAGATGTCAGCAGTTATCAGCTTCCTAAACATTCTCCTGAGGGAAGCAGGAAGGTGTTGGGGGACAATTGTACCCATGTTTCCCTGTAGAACAGGCTTCCAGCAATGCTCCTCAGGTGTCTCCTGAGCTGTGGTTGCTGTTCCTCGGGGATGCTTGATCTGGTTGGGTCCAGCTTAAACCTGAGTTCCTTCTGTTGCTTCCACAGGTGTTTGAGAGCTCAAATCAAAGCAGCTACAATGAGTCCACGGGCAAAGATCTCCTGCCAAGGAAGAGGAGAAGGACTCGCATTCCTGACAAACCCAACTACAGCCTTAACCTCTGGAGCATCATGAAGAACTGCATTGGCAAGGAGCTCTCCAAGATCCCCATGCCCGTAAGTCCGAGTGTCCCTGGCACCAGGGCTGGCACAGGGGTGTGTTTGGGCAGCTCTTGGCTGTGCACAGGGCTTGGGTTACAGCTGTGGATGGTCCTGCTGGTGCTGTGGTGGCACAGCAGCCCCAAGCAGGGACAGGAGATTGTCACCAGGGACTGGATTTTGTGCTGGCAACTGCTGCATACTTATAATGGAATTGTGAAATGGTTTGGGTGGGAAGGGAACTTAAAGCTCATCCAGTCCCACCCCCATGGGACACCTTCCACTGTCCCAGGCTGCTCTAAGCCCTGTCCAGCCTGGCCTTGGGCACTGCCAGGGATCCAGGGGCAGCCACAGCTGTTCTGGGCACCCTGTGCCAGGGCCTGCCCACCCTCCCAGGGAACAATTCCTTCCCAATATCCCATCCAGCCCTGCCCTCTGGCAGTGAGAAGCCATTCTCTGTGTCCTGTCCCTCCATCCCTTGTCCCCAGTCCCTCTCCAGCTCTCCTGGAGCCCCTTTAGGCCCTGCAAGGGGCTCTGAGCTCTCCCTGGAGCCTTCTCTTCTCCAGGTGAGCAGCCCCAGCTCTCCCAGCCTGGCTCCAGAGCAGAGGGACTCCAGCCCTTGGAGCATCTCCGTGGCTTCCTCTGAACTTGCTCTAGCACATTCATGCTCCTGGGCAAGCTGGAGCAGAGGGGACATTGCCCAAGTGTCCTCTCCATATCCAGCTGGTTCAGAGGCATGGAGAGAAGCAGGACACTGTGAATCATTGAGGATTCATGAAGAAGGGACTGTATTGCTGGTGATGTTTTTCCCAGTGTGATCCAGGAGAGGACACTCAGGGCTCAGCCCCACCTCCACCAACCATGGCAGGGCTGAGTTCCACCCCAGGGGCTCAGAGAGCCTCTTTTTCCTTACAGAGAGCAGCTTTTTGGTGAAGGTGGTGCTGGAGGCAGGTTTTGGGTGCTGCTGGTTCAGCCCTGGGGGCAAAGGCTCCCTGTGATGGCCAGAAAGGGTTTGCTGGGGGGGTCTGTGTGGAACAGCCCCCACATGGGCTGCACAGAGCCATATTCATGGTCCATCCTCTGTTGGGTAACGAGCAGGGAACGCATTCCAGAGGCTGGGGTGCTGAATTGGTTGTGTTCTGTCTCTTCAAACAGAGCCTGAGTGAGAGCTCAGAGCTCTGGCTGAGAGTGATGAGCTGTCACTTCCTTGTGCTATTTCCAGCTGGGATGGACAGCCCAGCACCATCCAGTTCTGCAGCAGCAGCAGATCAGGGCGTGATAGGCACAGGAATAAGCTCAGGATGTGAAATCCCAGCAGCTGCTGGTGCCTGGAGAGAGAAATTTATACTTCTATCAATCAGATCATCCTGGAAGCTGCTCAAGTCCAAACCTGAGGGCAGTGTGGAAGAGAGGAGGTTTAGATTAAATATAAGACACAATTGTTCCCCATGAAGGTCTGAGGCCCTGGCACAGGGTGGCCAGAGCAGCTGTGGCTGCCCCTGCATCTCTGGCAGTGTCCAAGGCCAGGCTGGACAGGGTTTGGAGCAGCCTGGGACAGTGGAAGGTGTCCCTGCCCACGGCAGGGGTGGCACTGAAGAGCTTTGAGGTCCGTTCCAGCCCAAACCATTCTGGGATTCTTTGAAATCTTGAAGGATCCCACAGTTACTATGAAATGAAAAGGAAGGTCCTGCCAGAGATGCACCAGGATCCACCCCACAAGCTCAGCTGCATATGGACATTCTTTGGGGAGATTCCTGATTAATTAAGAGCATTTCTGAGGTTGTCTGAGGTCTTCTGAGATCCATCCTCTTCCCGGGGATGTGATGGACTGACAAACCTCTTGTGCAAAGAGCTCCTTGACTCTCCCTCTGAATGAACAAACCTGCAGCACTGAAAAGGAAGAAAACAGTTGTAGGAATTTGGAATTTGGGTGGATTCATCTTCTTCCCCCATGAAAGGGTTTTACTCCCTGTTGCCTGAGCAATGCTGAGGATGCAGCTGCTGGCTTTGTTCTCTGCATCTCTCCCGAGAATTATCCCAAGTGATTTGCTTTTTATGTGGATTTGATGCTGCTCTTTCTCCCCAGCTCCCTCTTTCTCTGATGCCGTAAGATCCCTGCCACTTGCAGGCTAAATCCCTGAGTGGAAAATCTAAAAAAAGCTAAATCCTGGAATCTGGAGTTTGTTTTTTCTACTATGAAATATTTAACTTGGCTTACAGAAGTGGTTCTTCAGCCATCTGCTTCTCTTAAAAAATATTTCTTTGTTTTGATCTGAAGCTAAAAAGGCAGAAGACCTTTCACGGCTCCGTATTGCTTTCACTTGTTTTTTAATTTCAGTATTTTCAGAGTGAAAAATAGGGGTATTGTCATGGGGCTGGAGTTTCAGGAGCATGGAGACCCCAAAATGGGGCTTTTCCAGGTTTTCTGGGCACCTGGGTCACCTGGCACACAGGGATGGAGGTGATGAGGGCAGGCCAGGGAGCAGCACATCCCTGTCCTGTGGCCAGTGGGATGCTGGCTGGGGGGGCAGCAGGGGGCTGATCTCATTGTTGAGGCTCATTTTGGGGTCAGGGTGACAGCCTGGGCTGATCCCTGATTATCCCACACGGCCATTGGCTCCCCCACACCCCGAACCTTGGCGCTGCCCGGCACAGAGCAGAGCACATACTCCCTTTCCTTTGGGCTTGGTGGTGCCTCTTGGGAATCTCTTTCCCCAAAAGCTTTCTTAACCCGGCTTTTTTTCCCCCCTTTTGCTTTCTTAACCTGGCCTTTTTCCCCTGCAGGTGAACTTCAACGAGCCCCTGTCCATGCTGCAGCGGCTCACGGAGGACCTGGAGTACCACGAGCTGCTGGACAAGGCAGTGAAGTGTGAGAGCTCCACAGAGCAGATGTGCTTTGTAGCCGCCTTCTCCGTGTCCTCCTACTCCACCACTGTCCACCGCACTGCAAAGCCATTCAACCCCCTCCTGGGGGAGACCTTCGAGCTGGACCGCCTGGAGGAGCTGGGGTTCCGGTCCCTCTGCGAGCAGGTGAGGCCTGGGGCTCCCTGGGGTCATCCTGGTGCTGCCATCCTGCTGGGGGGCAGCCACCAGCACCTCCCTGAGCCTTCTGTGGGCTCTTCTCCCAGAAATGGGACGAGGACAAGGTGGTTGGTGGAGTCCCCACCCCTGGGAGTGTCCAAGGAAGGACTGGATGTGGCACTCGGTGCTCTGGGCTGGCTGACAAAGTAGGTAGATTTGACTGGATGGGCTTGGCCCTTTGTCCCCACCTTTGGAGCAGTTGCTGCAGTGGTGCCAGGCTCTGCCACCAGTTCTTTGCAGGACACCCAGGGGTAGACAAAGCCCTCCCTGGCAATGGGTGCCCAAACTTGTCAGACACCTGTGGAGCACTGGGTTGAGGCAGGACAGCACCTTCTGTCAAATCCCATCCCATCCCATCCCAT
>WBNO01005897.1:0-12730 GCA_013400575.1 Peucedramus taeniatus | reverse complement strand
CCAGGGAAGTGATTGTTCCCCTGTATTAGGCACTGGTGAGGCTGCACCTCATATTGTGTTCACTTCTGAGCCCCTCACTTCAAGGAAGATATTGAGGTGCTGGAGCATGTCCAAAAACAGTCAACGAAGCTGGTGAAGGGTCTGGAGCACAAGTCATGAGGAGCGGCTGAGGGAGCTGGAGTGTGGGGAAAAGGAGGCTCAGGGGAGACCTTATGTCTCTTTACAACTACCTGAAAGGAGCTTGCAGCAAGGTGGGGGTCTCTACTCCCTAGTAGCAAGTGATAGGACAAGAGGAAATGGCCTTATGATGCACCAGGAGAGGTTTAGAGTGGATATTAGGAAAAATTTCTTCACTGAAAGGGTTGTCAAGCATTAGAGTCACCATCCCTGGAGGTATTTAAAAGACATAGCTGTGGCACTTAGGAACATGGTTCAGTGGTAGACTTGGCAGTGTTAGGTTAATGGTTGGACTCAATAATCTTAGAGGTCTTTTGCAACCTAAATAGTTCTATGATTCTGTGACCCAACAAGATGCATGCCAGGGTCCTGAAGGAACTGATGTAGTTCACAAGCTGTTCTCCATTACATTTAAGAAGTCATGGCAGTCAAACTGCATCACCAGTGACTGGAAAAAGGGAAACATTGCACCCATTTTTAAAAAGTATAAAAACAAGGATTCTGGGAACTACCCACCAGTTGGCCTCACCTGTTACCTGTAAGATCATGGAGCATGTAAAGGAAACTTCCAAGTCTTTCCATTCAGGACAGTCTCTGTCAGTCACACTCCAAAGGCCAGAGACTTTAACTGCTGGGACTGAAGCCTCTTCGCAGCGGCGGCTCCAGTGAGCTGAAGGGAGCCCCTGCACACCCCACTTACATGCAGTCAGACCAGGCTTCCTTACTGGTTTGACCCCAGGTTTCCCATAGCAGTCTCAGATGTCTCGTTCCATAAAGCAATTTATTCACTGCCCAGCAACACAGAAACAGACTGAGCTGGTGCTTCCAAGGAGTCTCGTGAATGGTCAGACTGGGTAGTTTCCTTAACAGAGCAGATCCTCCTGGAAGCTACATCAATGACAGGGGGAACATTAGACACAGCTAACATGGCTTCACCAAGGACAAATTGTGTCTAACTAATCTAGTGGCCTTGTATGATGGAGTGACTGCATCAGTGGAAAAGGGGAGAGCTACAGATGTCATCTACCTGGACTTATGTAAGGCCTTTGATACAGTCCCCCAAAATATTCTGGTCACTGTTAGATGGTGTTGTGGTTTAACCCCAGCTGGCAAATAAGTACCACACAGACACACAGATGCTCCCTTCCCCACTAGCTGCATGAGAAATCGGAAAAAAAGTAAAACTTATGGGTTGAGATAAGAACAGTTTAGAAATTGAAACAAATTAAAATATAATAATACTAATATCATTAATGATTATAATAACAATAATAATAATTGTAATGAAAAGAAGAGAGAGACAGAGATAAATAAAACCCAAGAAATACAAGTGATGCACAATACAATTGCTCTCCACCTGTTGCCCAATGCCCAGCCTGTCCCTGAGCAGTGATTGATCACTTCCAGCTAACTTCCCCCCAGTTTATATCCTGTACATGCGTGGAATATCCATTTGGCCAGTTCAGGTCTCCTGTCCCAGTCATGCTCCCTCCCAGCTTTTTGTGCACCTCGCTAGCAGAGCATGAGATCTGGAAAAGTCCTTGACTTAGGGTAAGCTCTGCTTGGGAAAAACCAAAACATCTGTGTGTTATCAATATTATTACAAAATCACAGAATCATTTAGGTTGGGAAAGACCTCTAAGATTGAGTCCAACATTTAACTAATCACCACCTTGTCAACTACACCATAGCACTAAGTGTCACATCCAGGGTTTTTTTAAAACCTCCAGGGATGGTGACTCCATCACCTCCCTGGGCAGTCCATTCCAATGTTTGCCAACCGTTTCTGTGAAGAAATTCCTCCTGATGTCCAGCCTAAACCTTCCCTGGTGCAGTTTGAGGCTATGTCCTCTCATCCTATCTCTAGTTGTCTGAGAGAAGAGGCCAAGCTCCACCTCACCACAACCTCCTTTCAGGTAGTTGTAGAGAGTGATAAGATCACCCCTGAGCCTTCTTTTCTCCAGGCTAAACAACTCCAGCTCCCTCAGTCACTCCTCATATAACTTACTCGCTAGATCCTTCACCAGCTTCCTTGTCCTTCTATGGACTTGCTCCAGAACCTCAATGTCCTTCCTGTAGTGAGTGGTCCAGAACTGGACATGGTACTCGAGGTGTGGCCTCACCAGTGCTCAGTAGAGAGGAACAATTACTTCCCTGGTCCTGCTGGCCACACTGTTTCTGATACATGGCCTTCTTGGCCATCTGGGCACACTGATGGCTCGTGTTCAGCTGGCTATTGACCAACACTTCCAGGTCATTTTTCACTGGGCAGCTTTCCACCTGCTTTTCCCCAAGCCTGTAGTGCTGCATGGGGTTGTTGTGACCCAGGTGCAGGACCTGGCACTTGGCCTTGCTGAACCTCATACAATTCACCTCAGTCCATCAATTTAACCTGTCCAGACCCCTCTTTGTAGGGGTGATCTGCTCCAAAACATTCCACCTTGGGTGGATCCCATCAAGTCCCATAGACTTCTGTATGTCTAACTGATGTAGCAGGTAGTGCTATATTTGCTAGGTGGAATGAGTCCCACAACTGGAGTGCTGGGATAAAGGGCTACAGGCTGTTTAGGAGGGATAGACAGGGCAGGTGAGGTGGGGATGTGGCACTGTATGTGAGGAAGAGGTTTGATTGTACGGCCCTTACAGTTGGTAGTGATGTGGTGGAGAGCCTCTGAGTGAGGCTTAAGGGGATGGAAAACAAAGGAGATATTACAGTTAGTGTTTATTACCGATCACCCAGTCAGGATGTAAGCAGTGACAAGTTATTCTGTAAGCAATTAGGAGAAATCTCTGGATCAGTAGCCCACGTCCTTATGAGAGATTCCAACTTCCCGGACATCAACTGGGAATATCATCCTGCTGTGGCAAGCAGGCCTTGGGAAGTCTTGAAGTTTGTGGGAGGTAACTTCTTGTCACAAGTACTCTGTGAGCCAACTAGGAAAAATGCCCCCCTAGACTTGTTGTTTGGGACTAGAGAAGGACTCTCGGGAGATGTGATGGTTGGTGGCTGTCTTGCCCACAGTGATCAACAGTTGGACTCAATGATCTTAATAATTCTATGATCATGGAATGTTTGAGTTTAAAATTTTCAGTGTAGTGAGAAAAAAAACATCAGCAGAGTTGTTACACTGGACTTTAAGAAAGCAAACTAAGCTATTGAGATACATAGCAGAGTACCCTCGGAATCTGAGGGCTTAGGGACCCACAAGTTCTGGTCAGTTTTAAAAGGTATTTAAAAGACATATAGATGTGATGCTTAGGGACATGGTTATTTGCTTTCTTCTAGTCCTCATGAACTTTCTCTGATCACCATGCCATTCAAAGATAATTGAGAGTGGCCTCACAGTGAAATCAGCCAGCTCCCTCAGCACTCATGGGTGCATCCAATCAGGTCCATGGACTTATGCCTCTCCAATTTTTTAAATGTTTCCCTAACTGGGTGGTCCACTATTGAGGAGAATTTTTCCTTGCTGCAGACTTTTCCTCTGGTCTCAGAGGCTTCAGATTCCTGAAGGTAGTCCTTTCCAGTAAAGACTCAAGTGTAGAAGGCATCCTGTACCTCAGCCTTTGTCATCAGGTTCCCTGCCTCCATTCAGCACCAGGCCCACGTTTTCTCTGGTCTTAATTTTTTTCTGCTGATGTACCTGTAAAAACCTTTAATGTTGCTCTTCAGTTTCAACTCCAGGTGGGCTTTGGTTTTCCTAACCCCATTTCTGCATACTTGGACAGTGTCTCTGTATTCCTCCTGGGTCACTTGCCCCTTTTTGCAGCTCCTGTGTGCTTCCTTTTCATGTCTGAGTTTAGTTGTGAGCTCCTTGTTCATCCATGCAGACCTGTCACCTTTGCTTGATTTCCTGCTCATTGTGATGGACCATTCCTGAGCCTGGAGGAGGTGATCTTTGAATATCAAACAGGTCTCCTAGATCCGGAGTGCTCTCCAGGGCTATTTCCCATGGGATTCTTCCAAGCAAGTCTCTGCACAGGCCAAAGTCTGCTCTCCTGAAATTTGGAGTTGTTATCCTTCCATTTGCCTTTTTCCATCCTCTCAGTATACTCAATTCCACTATCTCATGGTCAGTACAGCTCAGACTCCCCCCAAGCTTCATATCACCAACAGTTTGTAAGAATTGTAAGAAAAGTTTCCTTGTTTGCAAGAATTTGGTCCAGCAGTGCCTCCTTTTCAGCTCTGTTTTGCCAATTACAAGCTCTCTCTTTTCCTTAACACTCTGCTTACCAACTCATTCCAATACTCCTTCACTTGACTGTGGGTCGTCATCTCCATCCCCCGTTATTTCTAGTTTAAAGTTCTACTCACCAGGTTGGCCAGCTTGTTGTTAAATATGGTTTTGCCCCACTTGGTCAGGTGGATCCCATCTCAGTCTTCAATCTTTAAAGAAGGGTCCCCATACTCATAAAATACAAATACCGATTGTCATTGCCAACTGGGCAACCAACTGTTGACCCACAGGATACTTCCCTTCCCCCTCAAGCTCTTGCTTTTCACTTGAAAGACCAATGAGAAAACTATCTGGGCCCCCATACCCTTGACCATTGCCCCTAGATGCATGTAGTCACACTTTATATGCTCCAGGTCTCCTCTGGCAGTATTGGTGCCCACATAAAGATTTGCAAGGAGTAATAATCCAAGGGTTGGACAAACCTTGTCAGTATCGCTACAGCATCCTGGATCCAACCCCCATCAAGCAATAAATCTTCCAACACAGCAGGTCAGGTTGGCAGATGTGGGCCCCAATCCCTATAGCATGGAGTCTCCCATTATTATTAGTTATCATTTCCTTCTGGTGCTGCTGCATGGCTCAGGCTTAACTAGCTCTTGGACAGAGTTCCCAGACCCTCATCTGCTGTGACTGCATCTGTTCTTTGCTGGAAATATGCAGGTGAAGCAGGAGCCTTCTTTCTGTTTCCAGAAGTCACAGGCTTCCAGCCTTTGTCATTTCCTAATCCAATTAACCCAGACCACCTGATCCTCCTTCAATACAGCTGAGACTTCAGGCTGCAGGGTCTTGAAAAAGAGCCAGTATATCTCTTTCTCATCTTCTCTGATACTGCACAGTCTGCTGACCCCTTCCTGCACTTCCTTGGCAACACAGATCCTGTTCCACTGCACACCTCTGCAGGCAAGGAAACTATACCCCTCTGCCTCAGCAAGAGACCCCAAGCACTTGCTGCATCTTCCCTCTGAAGTTCGGTCTGGATTGAGGCCTCTGACATTATAGGGATAGTTGCTCTGATGGCTGGAGGTGGTATTATGTGACACATTAACACCATTGCTGAGGACATGAATGCTGTTCTCTCTTCTGACACAAGTACTGCATCTGTTGTCTGCCTTTGTTAGCTATGCTGTAAGAAGCAACTCAGGAAAATATTTGCAAGTACTACTTTGTAGAAATACCCCATCATAGGCAGGTTTCTTTTTTTCTGGATAATTAGAAAGTTACCAACAGCAGCTGGCCAAAAAAAAAAAAGAGAAAATGTGTTTAATTTTGTAAGGATGCAAACTGATAATTCTATTTTTGAGTTTCATCTTTTTTTCTTTTCCTGATTTTCAGTATTTGGGGAAACCTACTCTTTCACATAACTTCCTAATAAATATTACCATAAAATAAATTAATAGTGAAGAAAACCTTTTGAAAAGCAAGCTCTAAGTAAAATTTGGTTAGTTGAAATTTTTGTGAAAACATTTCAGTGCCCACAAAATAAATGAAAAACTACTGTGTGGGAAAAAGCCAAATTTCTTTGTTTAAAAAGAAGCCAAACACTTTATACTTCAGTCAGGAGTAAAATTTATTATTTAATGATTCTAGCAAAAGACCAGAGCCACTGTGTATTAATGGCAATAGATCCTTTCCCCTGAGAATGGCCTTTTTCTCTCTTCACAAGTGGCAGGATGAATAGCACCAAACTTGTTTGGGAGTTCCTCTTCCAGACAGAGAAGTTATGTTCAAGATATTTTTCATGTTGTATCTATTAATTTCAGCAATTACAAATACCAGAAAGACTGCAAAATCTTATTTATGTAGAAGAAATATTTCAGATGAAAAACCCAAACTTTTTGAAGGCTTATACAAAAATACATGTTTTCTTTTTAACTTTTTTTTCTGTATCCTTTAATGTGTGTTTAGTAACAGTTTGTAAACTATCTGAATGAGCTTTTATTTTTTTATTCTGCAGGTAATAAATTAACATGAGCAAATGCTTTTTTAATAAGCAAGTGCATACAAAAATGTTAATGTAGAAACATGTGGGTTAAATAATTGACAGTGAAACAGTGTTTGCTCTTTGTCTGGAAACTTCAAGAAAGAAAAAAGAAAAAGCCTATTCCATAGAGCTAATTCAGAAGTTTTATAAGTCCAAATTAAATTTCAGATGAGCATTCACATTTGGGGACAGTTACATAAACCAGTTATCACTACAAATTTGAAGAAAATAATGCTTTCAAATATAAAATATTTATTTTTTAAGCAAATTGGCTAACTTTGCTAGAAGAAGTTTTTATTTACAGGATTCATCAATTACTCAAGCTGAAAAAGGGCATTTCTCATATTAGGTGACTTCCATGAGCAATTAATTCTTACTCTACCAAATGTGCTGTTTTGCCTCATAAACAAAATCCACTGTTTGCTTGCACTGTTTCTTCTTAGATGTAGTAAAACCAAAATCACTTATAGATAGTAATATTTCCCTTTTCTGTTTTTTTCTTCTTTATTACTGTAGCAGCATTCATTCTTCACCACCAAATTTTCACACTAGTATGAGCAATCCTATCTTGTTTGTTTAATACATTCTTATATATTCCTTATTGATACTGTCATTGAACATTGCACATTGCATTTTGTTCTTCAGAAAAACATGTTGGCAATGGTTCAGGGTACTTCAAGCTTACTTGAGGAAACTGAACTAGTGCAATAGTTGTCGCTTCCTGTGGGGTTTTGCTCTTTAAAAGCAAAAGCACCTAGGCAAAAAATTGATGGCAGAAAATTCATAATGAAAGTTTTCAGGAGATAGGAAACAGTTGTTACAATTACTGATGTACCTGTAGGAATGCCAAAAAGAATTTTCACTGCTGATCATAAGTTTTTTGAAGGGGTCTTAGGTGAAATGGTCAGTTCTGTTTGTTAAACCAGAAACTAAATAATTATTACATAATATAGAATCAAAGAATAAATCGAGTTGGAAGGGACCTCACAAGGTCTCTAGTCCAACCTCCTGCTCAAAGCATGGTCAGTGCTGAATTCAGACTTGTTTTTCAGGGCTTTACCCTGTCAGGTCTTGAAAACATCTAAGGATGGAAGCTACACAAAGCTCTCTGCGTGATCAGTTGCACTGTTCAACTGTCTTCTTGGGTTGCTTTTGCTCTGCTTTGTTGTCTCCCTAGCAGATAGGGACAGCTCTGCTGTTCAAGTCCCTCAGGAAAACTGGAGCCTGTAAACATGAAGCTTGTTCCAGGTACCTGAAGGAGACCTGTATTGGCTTTATATGGCAAGCTTTTGGTAGAGGTGGGGGGTGCACAGATGTCTTTTATGAGAAGATACCAGAAGCTGTCCCCATGTCAGAAAGGGACACTTTCATCTGGCTCCAAGATGGACCTGCTGCTGGCCAGTCTGAACCAGAGACATTAGTAGCATCTCTGTGGTAACATATTTTTTAAAAGAGTGAAAAGTGGGTCACAACAGCAGCCAGGAGAGAGGAGTGAGAATATGTGAGAGAAACAACTCGGCAGACACGAAGGTCAGTGAAAAAGGAGGGGAGAATGTGCTCCAGTTGCTGGAGCAGAGATTCTTCTGCAGCCCATGGGGAAGACCATGGTGAAGCACATTGTCACCCTGCAGCCCATGGAGGATTCCACACGAGAGCAGGTGGGTGTACCCCAAAGGAAGCTGCAGCCCATGGAGAGCCCATGCTAGAGCAGGGTCCTGTCAGGAGCAGCGGTCCTGTGGAGAGGAGCCCATGCTAGAGCAGGTTTTCTGCTGGAACCTGTGACCTTGTGAGGAGATGAATGCTGGAATGGTCTGGTTTTGTAGGACTTCACCCCATGGAAAAGACCTATGCTGGGGCAGTTTGTGAAGAACTGCAGCCTATGGGAAGGATCCATGTTCAAGAAGGTTGTGAAGGACTGTCTCCAATGGGTGAGACCCCATACTGGAGCAGGAGAAGAGCATGAGGAGGAAGGAGAGGCAGAGACAAAGTGTTATGAACTGACTGCAACCCCCATTTCTTGTTGCCCTGGGCCACTTGGGGGGAGGAGGTAGAAGAGTTGGGAATTAAGTTGTTCCTGGAAAGAAGTGAGGTTTGAAGGAAGTTTTTTTAGATTTGTTCTTATATTTCACTATCCAACTCTGATTGGCAATAAATTCAATTAATTTCCCCAAGTTGAGTCTGTTTTGCCTGTGACGGCAATTGCTGAGTGATCTCCCTGTCCTTATCTTGACCCATGAGCATTTCTTTGTATTTTTCTCCACTGTTCTGTTGAAAAGGGAGAGTGATAGAGCAGCTTGGTGAGCACCTGGCAGTCAGCCAAGGTCAAGCCACCACAAGACTTCATCTACTTTTTCCTTATGAGGTAGGCTGTATCAGATACCCACAACATCACCCATGTTATGTCATCTAACCTGGACCCTTAAGCTCTCAACTGGCTTATCATCCATCCCTAGGCAGAGCTCTATGCATTGCAGATCCTCTTTCATATAGAGCACCTTCTTGTCTTGTTTCCCCTAAAGATTCTGCATTTATCCATTGCAGCACTCCAGAGAATCCCATAGTTATAGTTGCACAAAGTCTAGTTGGAGGCCAGTAAATAGCAGTGTACCCCAGAGGTTAGTACTGGGTCTAACACTGTTTCACTGTCTTTATTGGTGATCTGGATGATGGGGCAGAGCATACCGTCAGCAAGTTTGTTGATGACACAAAACTCTGAAGAGTGGTTGATGCATCACAAGGTTGTGCTGCTATCCAGAGGGACCTCGACAGGATGGAGAAATGGGCTGACAGGAACCTCATACAGTTCAACAAGGGGAAGTGCCAAGTCCTGCCCCTGGGAAGGAACAATCCCATGCCAAGGGGGCCAACCAACTGGAAAGCAGCTTTGCAGAAAAGGACCAGTGGGTCCTGGTGGACACCAAGTTGAACATGAGCCAGCAGAGTGCCCTTGCTGCAAAGAGGGCTAATGGTATCCTGGGATGTATTAGACAGTGTTGCCAGTAGGTCCAGGTAGGTGATCCTTCCCCTTTATTCAGCACCATTTGAGTGCTGTATACCTGGGGTCCTGTATCTAGTTCTGGTCTCCCCAGTACAAGAGTGACATGCACATACTGAAGAGAGTCCAATGAAGGGCCATGAATTGGCACTGCTTAACTGTCAAGGTGAAAAAAATTCTCCTCTCAAGTCAGGATCCCTCTTTTTTCAGTTTATGCCCAGTGTTTATCACCCTCCTGCCATGCATCATTGTGAAGAGGCTGAGTCTGTTCTTGATACCTTGTAGGTATTGAAAGGCTTCTATTAGGTCCCCCTTAAACTTTCTCTTTTTCAGGCTGAAAAACCTAGTTCCCTCAGCCTCTCCTTATAAGGTATGTGCTCCAGCTCCCTGACCGTGTCAGTGGCCCCTCTACTGAACTTACAGTTTATCAACATACTTCTTGTAAACATAGGGATCCAAACCTAACTGGATAAGTCTCTGAGCCAATAAATGCAGTAGTTCTCAATGTGGAATATTTAAATACTGAAGATTAAAAAGGTTTCAAGAGAGGCACCTTGCCATCCTTTTAATTTTATTTTTATTCTTTAATGTTTAGGTGCCTTGACTCAGGCCATTCGCAATTTTGCAAAAAGCCTTGAAGGTTGGCTTTCCAGTGCCATGAACAATATTCCACAGAGAATGATACAAAGCAAGGTAAACAGTGGACTGCAGTTTTCTTCTCTTTCTGCAATTGTACACTAGATGTCATTCAAGATCTAAAACCAGCAGCATTTTAACTTTTATTCTAAATGTCATATTTAGGTTAAACTTCAAAGAGAAACCATGGGGTTGGAAATAACTTTGTTTTGCAAAAAAAAAATCATAGGAAAAACTGTATTTGTTCCATTATATGTGAATTGCAATATCTGAGGGCTCATAAATTAATACAGCAATTTTAGAATTAAAATAGACAAAACAGAAGATGGGTTGATAATACAATATGTTAAGATAAATGGATTTCTTCATAGGTTGCCACTGTAAGTGCCTTTGCCCAGACTTTGAGAAGATACACATCTCTCAATCACCTGGCTCAGGCAGCTCGGGCTGTGCTTCAGAACACTTCTCAGATCAACCAGATGCTCAGTGATCTCAACCGTGTGGATTTTGCCAATGTACAGGTACCTTTAGCTCTAAAACCCAGACTTTAAAAAAATTATTTCCACACATTAAAAAAAAAAATATTGTTAGTTCTTATTTTATCAAAAAAGCAAAGTGGGAACATTTTTCTGATCTAGATATATACAGTGATTCAGTCAAAACTTTCCAGCTTCTGCTTTGGCTATAAGAAAAATAGAACCTCAGAAACATTATCTATTTCCATTTTCTCTGAAGGCTTCTTATCCTTCAGACCATGCATTCTGCCAGTTTTTATTTCATGCAGATGAAAGTGTAGACTACATGTGTTCTTAGAATGAACAGCATGAACAATACCTGAAGATGAAATCCTGGATAGCATAGCTTCTGATCTTTCATTGAAAAATACTGATCATAAAGCATTATTTCTAGTACAGAAGGTTTAATTATTTTTAATATGTTTCATATTTTTATTTAAAATACAATATCATTAGTATACTTTATTTGTTTGTGTTTACATTTCCAACCTTTCTTAAGTAAATGGTTAGAACTAGTTTCCAGTTATCTGTAAAACATCAATTTATTATTTTTCATTTGGTTTAGAAAAAGGTTTCCCTTTTATCTCTTTCTTCTCCTTAGAAGAAACAAGTTTTTTTCTCCTGTTGCTCAACTAACTTACATGGCCCAGATTACTGGTAGTCATACATTTGTCTTCTTTCATGAACAAACATTTTAAAACATTTTAACTTAAAAGAAGTTCAGAAGTTCACTAGCACAGTTGAATTCTTTTTGTTTGTTGCAAAGATCTTAGAATAAATAACATTTAACACAATATAGTTATATTGCATAATAGTGTGTAAACTACCTAAGATTTAGTATGTAACCAAATATATGGTATATTAAAAATTGTTCTGTGGTAAGATATAGAGTCTATGAAAGTTGAGATGTTAACTTGGCATGTGATAGCTAAAGTTTAAGAATATGGTCTTTGTTAAATCAATATTGTTTTTTCCATTTACCAGAAGTATCCATATTGGTCTTATTAAAACTTTAAAATTTAATATAATCATATTCCATTATAATACTGTGAATTGCTCTTTATTGTATATAGATTGTGTTTGTCCAATTGTGTGCTATTTATATCACTCATTAGGCAATGAGTAATATATCGCAGACTGTGGATAAACACAACAATCCTTTTTTGCCTATAAAAGAAAGCTCTTTTAAAGTGAGGTGATTAAAAAATGTAACAGAAATTTTATTTGGTCTTAAGTCCTTTGTCGTAATTTAGGAATGGTATTCCCCAATTTAGTGTTCCCACTGAAACACCCCAGACTATGTGCCACTCACTCACTCCTCCCCTCCCCCTGTCAGGATGGAGAGGAGAATTGGAAGTACAAAAGGTAAAAAACATGGGTTGAGATAAGAACAATTTACTAGAAACAGCAATGAGATAAGAAAGCAAACAGTAACAGTGACAATATTAATACCAAAAGTGTATAAGAGAGGTGAGCAATTTACATGGAAACTTTCATCACTACACCAAATGGAGTCCAACAATACTCGACCTCTGCCACACTACCCCGACCTGGAAGGGACCCCTTTTTCCATTCCTGGAAAATTACATGAGACAGTATAGAATAACCTCTGGGTCTTAGACATGCCCCCTCTTGACTACAGCAAAAATTAACCCTGTCCTGGCCAGAACCAGGACATCATCCACCCCTACACCTTCCAACTGTATATATATATATATATATACATACATATACATATATACACAATCACAGGTGTCATTGCCATAGTCAATGGCCATCCCTCCAAGGTGTCTGTTGAGTTCATTTAGTCCATGACTGTGGGTTCTATCCATCCTAGATGTCTTCCAGGGCAGGAGAGCTGGTGTGCTGTTGGCTGGTTGAAAGCTGCATCAGGAGCTCATGACTGGTGTATCTGGAGCACTCCATCTTCATTGTCCATGGTAGTTATGACATACAGTGGCAGTGTCATTCAGCAACCAGTATTATACAATTCAACATTGCAGACTGTTCTCACCCAAAAATCAAATCCCCTTGAGGTACAACTTGCCTTGATCCACCTTGTCCTTCAATAACTTCTGCAACTCGCCATGTAGGACTCCATATGGCAGCTTTCTGTTTTCAGTGGATCCTTACAATACAACAGGAACTGTCAGTGAAGAGAGTGTATCGCTTTTCATTTTCTGGTAGC
>WBNO01005896.1:11900-29342 GCA_013400575.1 Peucedramus taeniatus | reverse complement strand
AACACATCCCAGATTAGAATTTAAAAAGACAAATATAGAACTAAAAATGGAAGTAATGTTAAATATTAAGATAGATTTATATATATATGTATATGTATATATAAATATATATATATATATTTGTTCTAAAAACACAGTGATAGACTAGACTGTTTTGGGTTGGGGTTTTTTGGGCTTTTTTTTTTTTTTTAATGAATATAGAGCGCAAAGAACAAAGGTTTTTAATGATGAGAGAAACTTTTAAACCACTGTACCACAGGCAGGAAATGAGATATTTTTGGCAACAGAAAAAGTGAGAGCCAGTGATAAAGGGAAACATTAATTATCTAATACCTGTTAGAAAGGAACACAGACACAATGTCTTACAGAAATTAGAGAATACAATGGGGAAAATGTGAAATGGAAGGTAATTTAGGAAACAATTGTCTCCAGCCTCAATTGCAACTGACAGGAGGTGTCTGAGGATTAGAAGGTGTAAGCTACTAGTGATGGTCACAGGAGGTTTAGGCTCAAAATTATAAAGAAAAAGAAAGGAAGAAAGGCCCCGAAATAACAAGTTAATTTTTGGGGTTTTTTTAAGTTGTTTTTTTTGGTTTGGTTTTTTTTTTTCAGAAGTTCGGTCCATTTTGGGATCAGATTAATGACACAGCAAGATTTGACTTACCATCAAAAAATAGCCTACCAAATAAGTCACAGTTATTGAAAAGAAATGGAAATTCCTAGAAATGGAGAAACAGCATGAAATTATATGGTTAAAGGTATTTAAACATATTTGATACAACTAGATGGGCCTTGAACACTTAATAAAATAACCAAAGTAGTATCTGAATCAAAGTCATTCTGAGATCCTGTAGAAGGGAGAAGTCTCAGAGGATTGAAGAAGGGCAAGCCATTGCATTCCACTAGGAAAGGGAAGACTTGAGAAACCACTGACCAGTCATAGTACTTTCAGTATGTGCAAAGATACTGGGAGAAGTTATTAAACAGCCAATTTATAACCACTCTACAGGAAAATAAAAAGCTGATGAAAAACAGCCAACACAGCTCTCTCAAGAGTAAATCATGTCAAAACAATCTAATTTCCTCCTTTGACACAGTAACTTTCATTATAATGGGTAAGAAGGAAGTAGAAGATGAGATCGCTTTACTTTAATAAAGCTTTTTACGCAGTGCCACAAGAGACCTCGTAGGGAAGTCAGAAAAATACAGCCCTATAGGCCCAGCCTGAATAAAAGATTTAAACAATATTGAGGATGTGTAATGCATGCTAACATAAGGGATGAAATTACTACACAACACAGGATAAAAGCAATAATTAGGCCTTGGCATTCCTGAGTTCAACCACTAAACTATTTTCTGTTTATGTCCTCTGATTTCAGTGAAGGTGTTTGTTTATTGCAAGTGTTGAACTTAGGCTGAACTGAATCTATGGTTAGAAAAAACATTTTACTTGTAATTACATGGAGGCTGAGATTAATTTTTTGAAGTATCATAAAAAATAATAACTAAATGTTTTCTATTAATTGTTAAGCAAAATGACTCACTCAAAACCTCAGCCAAAATTAGCAACAGAATTCATCCAGAATAAGGAAAAATCCAATCTGAACTTGCTATGTCACTAATGGGATCATAAAAGTCACAATTTGAAGGGCCCAATGTGATGTGGTAACAGGTAACTGTGATTACCCCAGTGGCCAACCATCAATGGAAATTCAGAATGACAATCCGAAAGAGAAGATTCCTCTACTGGCTCACATAATACAGAGATCCTTCTGAATAACAAAAAACTCTAGAACACTGGCTTCCACCAGTCAATTTAATGCCATATGACTTCAAAGGTTTTATAATTATTTTATGGCAGTAGAATAATTGATGTAAGTAGGGATCTAACATGTATGCTGTAACAGCCCTCTGGATTATAGTGTAAATTATTATTAAATCAACTGATAATAACAGTTATTATCTACAATCATAGGCAGATCTTAATAAGCCATAGCTTATTCCAAAAAAACAGATCAACAAATATGCCTGGTAAGTTGATAGTTACAGTTGTGTAAGTCAAATATGATTAAGTTAACAAGAAGAAAGCAAATACACTAGTGTTCTCCTGAACAGGCTAAAAACCGAGTTCTTAGAGTTCAGTGTCATGAATAGAAGACAGTCAGCCAGGAGAAAGGAAGGAAACAGAATCAGAATATGTGAAAAGTTACAAATATCAGACATGGAAGAATGTGATATTCTATCATTATCAGTGAAATTCTGAAACCTAAAACTTCATACAAGCAAGACACTGGTTTTCCTGATATCTAACAAAATTGAAGTTCTGCCCGACCTCCTGACGTTTTATTATTTGTAATTATATATTTTATTATATATTGGTTTTTTTATTTGAAATATAGTTGTGCTGTTAATACAAAACCTAAGTGTTCGAAAGGGAAATATCTTCATTTAAATTTGGTTAGCAAAAGAGAACCCTTAACCATACAAACAGTATGTATGCCTATTTGTATACATGTATACATATAATCTACCTAAGCAACCTGGATGCAGGACTTGAAATGATATTAAGTAAATTTAAATATGATACAAAATTGGGAGGAGCTGTTGACTCCCTTCAAGGCAGGGAGACTCTGCAGAGACGCCTCAATAAATTAGACACAAGGGCAATCACCAACCATACGAGGTCTAAGAAGGGGAAGTGTTNCACAATATAAAAAAAAAAAAAGACATTAATTAAGCTTTTAGAGAGCGTCCAAAGGAGGTCAACAGAGATGGTGAAGGGGCTAGAGGGGAAGCTGTATGAGGAGCAGCTGAGGTCACTTGGTCTGTTCAGCCTGGAGAAGAGGAGACTAAAGGGGAGACCTCACTGCAGTCTACAATTTTCTTATGAGGGGAAGAGGAGGGGCAGGCACTAATTTTTTCTCTTCGTGGTGACCTGTCATATTTGAGATGGCTATAGTTGAGACAGAGACAATACAAAACAACACACTCCCTTTTCAGAAGGCTTCAAACCCCGTTTTAGTCTACCATGGATGCTTTTTATAAATTCTTAAAAAACTCTTAAGTTTATACTTTACTCATTGTTCAGGAAAGACAAAGTGCTTATTGGCATAGACAGTTGCAGGTTTCTCTTATTTATCCTTCTCTCTTTTCCATGGCCTTCTCTCATTTCCATGTCCTTCTCTTATTTCCATATCAACGACCTTGGTAGGAAATTCTTTCAGGGGTAAACAGGGATCCTCTTATCAAACTTCTCTCTGGCTCATAGAAGTCACTGTAAAACCTCTTCCACACAGTGACCAGTGGCCAACAGGACCCAAGGAAATGTCCTGAAATTGTGTCAGGGGAAGTTTAGCTTGGATTTTAGAAAAAAGGTTCTTCACCCAGCGGTGGTTGGGCACTGGAACAGGTTCCCCAGGGAAGTGGTCACAGCACTAAGCCTGGTAGAGTTCAAGACTCAAGCATTTAAAGAATGGTTTCAGCCACAAGGTGTGATTCTTGGGGTGTCTTGTGCAGGGCCAGGAGTTGGACTTTGATAATCCTAGTGAGTCCTGTCCAACTCAGAATATTCTGTTACGCTGTGATTCTGTGATATGTGTATTTACATGTACACATGTACATCTAAATTTTAAATAAATATATGCATATGTACATAGATTTCTGCACATACATACATGTATAGACCTCACAATCCTAAGTTTTAGACTAACTTGAGTAACTTGGGTTACCAAAGAAAGGACAGCGCTTGAACTGAGCCTTGAAAAAATAATACTACTCTGGTTCAAACACTGTTTTTATAAGCAAATTTTGAAGTTAAATTCTGTAGATAACCTTTTGTTAGAAGATGTACTTGACTGGTTGTTATAGCTTATAGAACTTCCCAAAGCATAAGGAAAAGTACTAGAGCAAGTGAGGAAGGGAAATGTCAGAGGGTATCAGTTAATCACATGCATACAATGAACGAGTAAAAGACATGAAAAAGATAAAGGATAAGGGCTATGCCTTTACAAGCACTGAAGAAAAAAGTAGAGTAGAACCACTCATGATGTCCAGTCCCTTGAAGAAAGCACAGCCACTCAATATCGATCTATTCTCTAAAATCATGCTGCTCTCCAGTATTTTTCAGTGCAATAAAAGAAGTTCAACAGCCTAGATAAAAACTACTATGAGTGCACAACAGGTCTTATTCAGCTAACACATATTTAAAATGCACTGAGACTGCGTGAACATATGATGCGAGATCCTTGCAAAGGCTTGGGATGAACCCAGTTCAATCACTGCTTTCATTAATGATTCAGAGAACAGAGTGTGAAATGCTCTTGGACATTTTGCAGATATGACCAAAACAGGAAGAGTAAACACTTTCAAAGACCGATCTGAATCAGATGGTCAAAATCACTCTTGACTCCAGTTTACTAAGATCAAATTAACAAAAAAGAAAAGCAGTAAAATATAAACCAGAAGGTAAATTAAGATTGAGAGACATAAAAATAGAAAATATCTGTCTATAGATTTAAGGGACTGAAAATCATGTCAGTGATACAATACTGTAATAAAGAAAACTAAAAAGGCAAGTATAAAGCTGAGTTACAGGATATGCTTCACCTTACAAGTACTGAAATTATTCCCTTCTCGTTGGTTTTGCTAACATCACATTCTCTTTAGAATATAGCAGTACTTTTTATGAAAAACACATAAAAGAATAGCTAAGGAGACAAAAAGCATAGGAGAATGACAAAATAGAAAATGCTGTGATACAAAAGGTAACTGGTTTTATTTTTCTTTTAAAAAAGGAAAAAAAAAAGAAAAAAATAGAAGAATTAAGGTATACATATCTTCCAAAATGCTTAGATGGTTATAGCAAAACTGCTCTGAGTCAATTAGAGCTTTGGAGAATAGCTGTCTGGATTTTTTCCTTAGTCCAATTTCCCGAGTGAGCCAACAGTGAAGAGAATGTGCTCCATTGACTGTTAGAAAGAAATAGTTCTGACTGGTCCTCAACATATCACAAGATTATAAAAGAGAATTTTGCAGAATCTGCAGCAAGAAAGAAATATTATGAAGCTGATTCTGAAGAGATGGGCAGCATAACAGACTTGGATGGTAAAACTTTAGACACCTGGAGGCAGTATATTGTTTCAGACTTCTCCAGTTCTACGTGTTTATGGTTTTTAAAGGCTAGAACTAAGTAGCAGACCTGCTTTTTATAATAATTTAATAATATTCAAAACACTCAGAAGAATACAATTGACAGATTTCTAGCACATGAAGAAAGGTTTTTTTGAGGCAACAATTAAGATGCTGTAAGAGCCTGATAACAAGAGAAAAGCTTCAAAAAGTGTTTCAACCTTATGTCTGCTTCTCATAATCACTCTTGGACTCCTGAAAACTACGTGTGGGATAGACTGTGAGTAGCCCATCTCGAGGTCCATAAAAAGGAAGGTGAAACTGCTGCAAAACATCGAGGGGAAAGCGAGGGGCAGAATCCCTGACCTTCACCTTCACTCCCTGCCCCCACCACCGCCTGCTGCAAGACAGCCTGAGATCCCCAGGAGCCAACACTGCCTGCTTGAGGAGACGCCCCCAACCCTGCAGCCCTGGGCAGGAGTCACAGTGAGCTGTGGAACCCCCACCCTGCTCCTGCATCCCGCGGGGAGAGCACCGCGAGGGGACCGAGGTTCGGCCGCAGCCATCGTATGCTGCACCTGCATCCCGGGGAATGGGCTGCTGCATCCCAGCCAAACTGCTCCCAAGACCAGAGAAAGACAAAAACTGCTTCTCTCCCTTCTCCCCTGTCTCAGCAGCAACAAAGATAGCACAATGTGGTGGTGACCTATCCTGTGCTTTTTAAAGTAACCTTAGCTTTCTCTAACTTTTCTCTACTTCTCTCTTTCTTTCTCTTTGCCTCTTTTACTATTAAATAAAAATATATATTAATTTTTTGGCATCAACATTTAATCTCATTTGGTTTTTATCTCATTTTTGGGGGGAGTATTTATAACCTTCAAAGTTCTTTCCATTTTATTCACAGATAGTTCTCTTTACTCCTCTGTGATTAAACCAGTTTGTAACAGATGAAATTTACTTTAATTATGTTCAAAATACTTCCTATGTAGAACAAACTTGTGTCAATATGTTTAAGTAAAAAAGTCCATAATTCTCTTCATGCGTTATCATTTTTCATACACCTGTGCTTGTCTGAAAGACTGTGCATGGGGCACACTTGTTCCTCAGAGACCTGTAAATCCTACTATGAGGGAAGTTTGAATGGGAATGCATAGGCTTTTAAGTACCAGAAGAAACAACAGAACAAAAAATTGGCATGTATTTACGATCAGGACATGCCTGACCACAATAAACTGGTGAGCACTGAGGCAGGTATGTTTGCAACAAGACTACAGTACAGATGACTTTTCAGTAGAAGATCTACACTATTACAGAAGATGGATGGAAATCTTTCAAGTGTGATTCCTCTTCTTGTGATTTCAACTGAAAAAATACTTGAACCACAAGGAATGGAAAATAAGGCAATAGGTACTAACCTTGTTTTAAGATTTACAGGCAGTGAAGAGGGAGATATAAGACCTTGGGGCTGAAATATCAGGCCATACAAAGTGTTGACTTACAAGAAATAGGTAATATTTTAGCCAAAAATCTGCTCATTGTTACCAGTCAAGAAGAAATTAAGAGATGACTCGATAGCTGCCAAACTTATCTTCTACATCCCTACAAGTAATGGTAATCTAACTGATTGAATATACACCTTTTGGTACTAGTATAAAAGAACGAATAAGTAGAACATGTGAGGGAATGGGTGGGAATGACTGAAAATATTTTTCTTTAAAACAAAATATCTGTTCCAAAAGTTCCTGCTTTAAGTTTTCTTACCTTTAATTCTTACATTACTTCTGGAACTCTAATTCAGGATAAAGCCAGAATGAATCATAGAACCATAGAATCTTAGAATAATAACCTGTGTTGGAAGGGACCATTTAGTTCCAAACCTCCTCTCAGCAGAGCAGAGGGACAGAATCCCCTCCCTTGCCCTGCTGGTCATGCTGCTTTGGATGCAGCCCAGGATGTTTGGTTTCTGAGCTTCAAGTGCACTTTGCCAGGTCATGTCCAGCCCCTCATCCACCAGCACCCCCAAATCTTTCTCAGCAGGGCTGATCTCCATCTGTTCATCTCCTAGCCCATGTTGATACTGGGGGTTGTCTTGACTCAGGTGCGGTGCCTTGCACTTGTTAGATTTTATGAGATTTCCATGAGCACACTTTTCAAGTTCACCCAGGTCCCTCTGGATAGCAGGAATGTCAACAGCACCACTCAGCTTGGTGTTATCTGCAAATTTGCTGAGAGTTCACTTGATCCCATTTCTATGTCATTGGTGAAGATATTTAATCAGTACTGGTCCTAACACAGATCCCTGACGAACACCACTTGTCACAGGTCTCCATACAGACATAGAGCCATTGACCACTACCTTCTGGATGTAACCATATAACCAAGTCCTTATCCACCAAACAGTCCACCCATCAAATCCATCTCTCTCCAATTTTCAGAGAAGGATGCTGTGGGGACCATGCCAAACTCCTTAGAGAAATTTAGACAGATGAAATCTCCATCACAGGAGGCCACTAAATTAGTCAGTCAAGACTCGCCCTTGGTGAAGCCATGCTGGCTTTCTTGAATCACCTCCCTGTCCTGCACATGCCTTAGGATAGCATCTGTTCCATTATCTTCCCAGGCACAGAAGTTAAACTCATAGGTTGGTAGTTCCCTCTCTTCTACCCTTTTAAAAGATGGGTGCAATGTTTCCCTTTTTCCAGTTACCTGTGACTTTACCTGACTGCCATGGCTTTTCAAAAACCATGGACAGTGGCTTGATATCAGCCAGTTCCCTCAGGACTCTGGGATGCACCTCATTTAGGTGCCATGGAGGTATGTGCAATCAGACTCTCTAGTGGTCATGAACCTGATATTCACTTACAGTGGGAAGCATTCTGCTCCCCGTCCTTGTGTCCTGAACACCTGCTCAACAGGTGGGGAAAGAGAGATTTCCACTGAAGACTGAAACAAAAAAAAGTTGTTGAATATCTCAGTCTTTTCATCTGTAGTTACCAGTCTGGCAGCCTTATTTATTGTGGGGGTACATCTTCTTTGACCTTCCTTTTCTACCTGACCTATCTGTAGAAGCCTTCCTTATTAATTATTTTTTCCCTGCCAGGTTCAGCTCAAGCTTTGTTTTTCCCTTCCTTGCCTCCTGCCTACAAAACCAGACTGCACCCCAATACTCTCCCCAGTGTACCTCTCCCTTCTTTCACTGCCTGTGCATTTGCCTCTTGCCCTTTACTTCGACCAGCAGGTGCCAACTCAGACATGCTCTTGCCTTCCTTGCCTGATTTCTTACGCCTGGGCATCATAGCTCTTGCACCAAATGGACAACTTCCTTAACAATCTGCCAGCTCTGTTCTGTTCCTTTGCCCCTGATGGCAGCTTCCCAGAGTGTTCTATTCACTGTCTCCTTGAAGAGCTGGGAGTTTGCTTTTCTATAGTTGAGGGGCCTGACTTTACTCTTCATCTGACCCATATTCCTCATGACTGTGAACTCCACCAGCAGATGACATTGCAGCCCAGGCTGCCTCCAGTCCTAATGTCCCCAGTTAGCTCACTTGTGTTGGTGACCATGACGTCCAGTATTGCCTCCACTGTGGTAGGTCTATTTATTACCTGGCTTAGGAAGTTATCCTACATGCATTCCAGGAGTCTCATCAAGCTATTTATCCAGCAGATGTCAAGGTTGGACTAGTAGGTTGGAAAGAGGCAGAAAATAAACATAAAACTGTAGTTTTCTGCTTATGCTTGAGTAAATAGATTTTGAATCACAAATTAATTTAAATTAATTTTGGGTTTTTTTTGCTTATATTAAACTTAGTTTTCGCTGTTTACAGAATGTATGTTTTCTTTATTTGTGAGTGTATTCTAGAGGACTTTATAGCTGTGTGGAAAGATTGTTAGAGAAACTTAATTTTTGGGTAATAATCCAGAAACAGCATAATGGTTTCATAAACAAAACTTGTTGCCACTTCCCATACTTTTTGGGAAATTAACATTTTTGCCCTACATACATGTTATTTACTGAGTTTAAGTTATCCAACATGTGAAATTAATTTATTTCACTAAAATGAACTTTGGAATATTATCTCCTTCAGCAGCAGAAGTTTAATTTTCTTTAAAAGAGCCAGTAATTTTAGTTGCTCTCTTTTTTTTGTTTATTTGTTTTCCTGCTGTTTTTACAATGTATAACATACCATAGGTGTTATGCATAAATTCCACATCACAAATCATGTCCTCTCTAAAAGTCACAGTTGCCCACAAGAGTTTGAAAAGAAAACTTTCTTTTTGCAAGCAATGCTTAGGTAATTTTATACCATGTAAAACTGGCCATTCATATTCAGGAACTCATAGTGAGTTCCCTAACTTTAGCTTCTCAGTCAGTAAGTCTGTCTTGGCAAACATATTTTTCCTTTTCAAAATTCTGATGTAGGAGAGCCAATAATAACTCTGCTCTGTATCTAGAAACTCATTGCAAATTAATTTGGAGTGCTGAAGTTTTCTCTTGAATCTGATCTTAGCATTCTGCATAGTGTGATGAATACTGATCTTCAATGTGCAGCCTAGACAGCAATTTTTTCTGTGTATGATAATATTTCTCTTGGACAATGAGGTGAGATGATTAAAATGAGTCCTAGTGGCTAAGAGGAGCATGAAATGCAAGACTATTAAGTCAGTACTGCCATTGTGTTTGCAGGCCATACCCCTAAGTCAATTGTAATATGTGTGAAATAAAGCCATTAAACACAATTTATATTCAGTGGAGTAAAGCTGTGGAAATATAATGTGTGGCTCCAAGCTTTGCCTTTATCATCTCCTAAAATAGGCTTTGCTAAGTAACATTGAAAATTACTCTACTTTTCTTTTGGTTCCAGTTTGAGTTGGATAAAAGCAAGTCCTTTTCCACATTCCTTCTGACAGCATGCAGTCTACTGCCTGCCTGAAACTCTTATCTGCATTTATTCAGTATTTTCATTTTATTTCAAAAGCCCCATGACTTTGTTTTGGTCCTCCATGGAGACAATAGCATGCATCTCTCTTTCTCTGCAACACTTTAACAAGCAATAGTTGTGTATGTACTTCATTTTGCTTAGGATCTGTGGCAAATTTCAGCCATTTTAATGTCTTAATTCCCATGGGAGTAGGTACATAATCTATTTAAAACAGAAATAAAGGTGCCATAACATAGAGCTGCAAAATTATTTACAAGATGTAGTAAAATTCTTAGTAAATTGTTTCATTTTAAGAGCATTGAGATTTTTTAGTAAATGGAAGGAGAAATTGCAAAGTATGAAAGAACATGCAATTTTTAAATTCTACAAAGCTAAAAGCAATTTGAAACTGCCCAAATTCTTTAAGGAGATATAAAAAATTTTATTTTCAATTGTCTTCCTAAAATTCAATTAATTTTATATTCATAAAAATGAAGAATCCTGGGAATTTCAAGAATGATGTTAAGGAGGTATTTTTAAAACTGTCACTGAACTAAGACAAATATGTTTTTTTTTTATATCCATAATTAGTGTTATAAAGAAGTCAGAGTTCTTTAAATCCGACAGAAACACCAAATTCTCTTAACTCACACAATATATTCTTTTTCTATGGAGGCAATACCCCATTTCGATATTTTTATTTTGTGAATTTTTAATAAAGATCAGGATTGTTTGTAGAGATGAACTGTGGTACTATATGAATGTATTTTTATTTTTGCCACTATAGTTGTGTGCCAGCTTAACTTGGAAAAGAGGGAGAGGTCCAAAAGCACAACCCAGTTATGCAAGAGAGTAGTGATGATGATACCAGATACTTGAAATCTATCAGAACGTCACTTATCAGCAATTCAGTACATTTTTTCATTGATATGTTGATCTCTGCTCCTGGTGAGCCACAGCTGAAGCCAGTTTTTCCTGTATATCTCTCTTAAGCCCTTTTCCCTGTTGCATTATAGTGAAGATGAAGCAGTATCCCTTTGAAAAGTTCAGGATAATTTCTAAATATATTCTTGTCAACTCGATTAACAGTTGTATAATCCTCATCTATTATGGACTGTGCTTGACAGAGTATTTTTCTGTTCTGTCTTGCAAAATGCAAATCTATCTACTTGATAGATTTAAATAGGTACAACAGATGGGGAAAATACATTTTTTTCTGGTTTTGAGATACTTGTTAATTTTAAAAAACATGTAATTGAATATAGTGGTTTTTGTATAAAAATAGCATATGCAGAGGGAACAGTTTATTTTATTTAATTTGTATTTCATCGAGTTATGCTTGCTCCCTACATATACAGGAGAAAAAAATGACACTGAAATTCTATTCCTTATACACAGTTACCTATGCAATACAGCAATGACAGACCAGTCCTACAAAACAAACTGATGAGACTGCTAACAGTTCACACTCTCTCTTGCTGCCTGTAAAAGTCTGCCTACTCTCTTTTTGCAAGGTCTGGAATCTTTTGTATTTCTGAAGATAATCAGTCAAGAACATTTGAATTTTTTTTTTTAAAGAAACAAAATAAAATAAAGGTGCATTAGGAAAAAATTCTCAGCTGTTAATCTCAAACTCACAGTACTGTAAGAATATTGCATTTTTAACTGTTTGGAAATCACTATTTGCTTATTCATAGACTAACATAAAAGTTGTGATTTTATGACATTACTAAACTTTTCACTATTTTTTTTTTCATAGAATCATTAACTAAAAAATAACTTAAGTTGGAAGAAACCTCTGGAGGTCATCTTGTCCAAACTCTTCCTCAAAATGAGCCAATTTACACCATGTAAATTAAGGCTTTATTCTGTTGAGTTTTGAATATATTCACAGACAGACATTCTGCAAGCTCTCTGGGAAGCCAATTTCACCACCCTCATAATGAAAATAGATTTCCTTTTATATATTTAGACTTTTCCATGTTGTAAACTGTGTCCAGTGCATCTCATTCTAGGACAGCATGGCTCTCTGTATGTTTCCACTACCTTGTTAAAGGTATTTATGAGACCTCCCTCTTAACCTCTCTTGCTAAGACCAAATTCGTCTGTTAGCCCCACCTCATTAGTCATATGTCAAATGTCAAGTGCTCTAATTTCCTTGGTAAACATTTGCTGGTTTGGCTCCAGCACATCAATGTCTTTCTCAGGGTGAGGAGAACTAAGACTGGGTACAATACTCCAGATGTAGTGTCACAAATGTCAAAGGGAGGCAGACAATCAATCACTTCTCTGACCTGCTGGCAAGATTCCCCCTAACACAGCCCAAGGTGTTGCTGCCCTTCTTTGCTTCCAGGGTGCACTGGTGGCTCATATTGATTTGCTGCCTGCCAGGAACCCTCTCTTCTACCAAACTGCTTTCTGCTACTTGATGGCCAGCCAGTACTGGGTTTTTTTGGTTATTATGGTCATGATGCAGGACTCAGTGTTTACCATTTTAACACTTTATCAAATTTCTCTCATATCATGTTTTCTGTTTAAGCCCCTTTACACAGCAGTCCAACTCTCCAGGTCCTTTGTTCCAATTTGGTGTCATCCACAATGCTGCAGGGGGGCGGGGTTCCACCTAGTCAACAAGTATTTTTTCTCCCAATTAATTCCCAAATGCACTCTTAAACTCATCACCATTTCTTTGATCCAATCCCCATTGCACTGTATCTCCACTCCTGCCAGGCAGCTTTCTCAAGATAGTTCTCAGTCCCTGCAGAGGCTGCCATTGCACTGAGTCGCCGTCAGGAGCTCGGCTCCATTCCATCACATGGGCAGCAAGTCCCACTTCAGCTCTTCCAATGTGTCTTGTCTGGTTCTGCCTGCTGTTACAGGATGATGTGAACCTCCCTTACGGTCTGTATCTGTATCATGCATATCCTGGGGGAGATGTCTAAGACAAACTATGAAATCTCAGCAGACGGTAATATTTAAAAAGAAAAATTGGACCCTGGAACTTCAGGATCAGATGACTTTAGAGACCTTAAGTGCACATGGGCAATCCAACCTGTCAAAACTTAAATTTACTTGTATTAACCTCAAACTGAATGACACATGGTCTTCAGCATTATTTTTAGAACTATAATTGAGCTATAGATTTTTAAACTTTTCTTTCAATGGCTTTGAATAAGGTTGCACAAGTTACAACAAAACAGCATTGAAACAGCAATTAAATTATTATGTTAAAGAATTGATTGCCCATAAATATGAATTATTTTACCTCATGACAAAATTAAGAAAAAATAAAGATGCAATTATTATGTTCTTAAATTCACCCAATAATTTATTCCTTGTCTTCCAGGAAATGCATTAACAAAGTTAAAACTGATTTTAATCTTCTGCTTGAATAGCAGAAAAGTCCTGCTCCTTTGACTGAAATTAGGTTGGCATTATTGCAATAGACAAATACTTGTCCCAGGTAGACTGCTGAGGGTAAGAAAACACTCTCATTAACAGGCACTCCTGTCATTCCTGCTGCCACTGCAAACAGCATTGCACCAATTTTTTGACAGAAGTCTGGATTTCCCCAGAATAGCAACATGCTACTAGTACATTGAGCATAGCAACGTCTCCTTGGAATTGGTGTGAATACAATGGGTTTTGAATCTCAGTCCTGCAGACTATTGTTGGTATAACCCTAATGAATACCTCTTCCAGGGAAAATGAAAGCTTTGTCCCTTAGGCAGGCAGAAAGGAGAAAGATTTATCAGTTGTCCTTCTGCTCCCAAAATTAATATTTCTTTGATATGCCTTTCTTATTCTGATTGCAAAATTCAGTTTTGTCTAGTCTTTTGAGATCATAGAATCAATTCTTACTACAGTGGCCAGAAATTAAAAATCTAAGTCCTTTAAAGCACATTGATTTAATCACAGTAATAAAGCCAAATGGTTCCCAACCCTTGAGAGAAGTCCTAGGGTAAGTAAAGAAGGAATCTAGGCATGACATGTATCCACAGTCCTGCTGCAAACAGTAGATAACACTTGTGCTGCTGCTGACACTTTCAAGTAATAAATTAGCTCCAAGTAGTTCAGACTTCCCTTTCTTAGCTTTCTTTCTGCATTCATTAATTATTTCCCCAGAAACTTTTCAGACTTCTTACTAAAAGCTGACTGCTACAGCTTTCATGTAGCTTTTCCTGATATGTGATGGAACACTCCATAGCTTCTAAAAGCCATGAAAAATGTGCTCATTTGGGACTGAGGAAGCGAAGGAAAGAGAGAGAAACTGTGGAAAAGTGGGTTGAATATGCTGCTCATTCTGTCATTTCCCTGTGGGCTACATTTGGAGAGTAATTTTTACTCTCTAGTCCCATTCTAGAAACTTTTCCCACTGGACTAGATGAGAATATTTTTTAAATGTTGGGATGCCTGTTTTTTTTTGAAAAGATGCATTAGACTGCCTTATACAGTGTAAAGTTTATGAAAAGAGTCCATTAAGAGACCTGTGGAGGTGTAAGTGAGGATTTTTAAGCATGCAATGAGAACGTGACTCATCTGTGTGAGAGGAATAAAAAAGAATGGACTGTGGGACTGGTACAAAATTTATTTCTCTTCTGGTGAAAATGACGCCTTTTATGAAGGTAGCTCAGTATTTCTTTCCTTTTAAAAAAAGGTGGGGTTTTTTTGTTCAATTCCCTTGACAGTAAGCAAAAGAAAATGTTATCTCTTTGCTACAGAGTTGTTTGAAGAACTCTATATTTCTATTTTTTTTATTTAAACTGGAAAAGTGAAAAAAAAAAACCAAAACTTTTTAGCATATGTACATTTATAATGGACACCTGTGACAATATTTTAAGGAAAATTGTAGGGGAAGTCTGTAAAATCTTTCAGTGATTCATCCTCTCCAAAGTAGTTATTTTCACAAGGATTCTGACATCATAGCAAAAATCACTGCTATAACAAAGGGCACAAAGAATCCCATTTCTTAACAAGAACCTCGTGTTGTGGTCTTTTCTTATGAAGCCAATTAACTGTTGCAAGAACAGTTGAAACTTCCAATAACGAAAAGCTCCTCTACCAGGAAGAGCTTGAGATGGACCCCAAGATGGTGTCCCCTCAGTCTCCTCCAGTCTGAACAGATCAAGTGGCTTCAGCTGCTCTTCATACAGCTTCCCCTCCAGCCCCTTCACCATCTTTGTTGCCCTCCTTTGGATGCTCTCTAACAGCCCAATGTCTTTTTTATACTGTGGCACCCAAAACTCTACATAGGACTCAAAGCCAGGCTGTCCCAGAGCAGAGCAGGACAATCCCCTCCCTTGCCCAGCTGGCAATGCTGTGCCTGATGCCCCCTAGGACAGGGTTGGCCCTCCTGGCTTCCAGGACACTGCTGGCTCATGTTCAACTTGCCATGAACCATGACCCCCAGGTCCCTTTCTGCAGCCCTGCTCTCCAGCATCTCATTCCCCAATCTATCCACATATACAGGTTTGCCCTGTCCTGGGACAGAATCCAGCACCTGTCTTTGTTAAATTTCAAACAATTGGTGATTGCCCATGTCTCTAATTTGTCCTATTGATGAAGGTGCTAGAAGTTCATCTTCATTTTGTATTAATGAAAGTTTTTTTTTTTTTTTTAGTTTTAGAGAGGAAACATTCCTAACAAACATAAACCTAGTGTTTTTGTGTTTTCAATATTGCAAAGCTCACATCTGGTTGTGGCAAGATCTAAAGAATTTAATTTAAAAATATTATGTAAATATGAAAGTCATGTTCTTCCTGCAGTTGTGGTATAGGTAGATATCATGGCTATGTCCATGTCCACTCATTCAACAATTCCCTGGCTGATTAAAGAAGCCTCTGGCCAGTTTCTGCTGAGATGATCCCATTGACTAATTTCAGACAGGGGTGTGGGAAACCAGGAAATCCCTCTTGCTGCCTTGGATGGGCTGAGACCCTGGCAGGGGGCTCAGAGAGCTTGGAATGAAGCCAAAGACCCCTCTGCCTTCGATCTTGAGCCGTGGAAACAGTTACCAACTTTATATGAGGAATTGCAAACCAGGGAAAGTAGAATAAAATGAGTAGCTTATTACTGAGTAGAGAAATAGAATGTTAAGATTCATATGAGAAGTGTACAGGGGGGTCAAGATGGAGGAATCTGGGCGTGTATTGCCCTCCTTCCTTCTTCTTCATCGTCTCCATTTTCTTGGTGATGTTGGCACTTGGGGATTGGTTTAAAGTAGAATTTCACTGTCTAACATAGGTGATAGGTATTGGAAATTAACTGTAAATAATGTCTACGTAGATTATAGTATAAAAAGACAACACAGCCCCGGGGGCGGGCAGTGTGCCTTGGACTGGCCTGCTGAGAGCATCGCGGCTGGTCAGGGAGAGCATGTTATAGATAAGAAATAATAAACAACCTTGAGAACAAAGGCCAGGCAGCTCTGACTCTTTCTTCGACCATCTGGCTGTGAAAAGGACTCTCAGGAACATCCCAGGCAGGAAAATCTGAGACAGGGGGATTTACTCAGCTGCACTACAGAGCATTTAACTAATTACTGCAAGAGCTAGGAAATAGCTGCAAGATGTCGAAAATTCAAGGAATCAAGGTGATTATCTCTGATATGCACTTGGCCAGTTCACAGTGAATATCCATGTGCTTCCATGTATTTATTAATATCTGAGATGACAAATATGGCTGCTCCAGAAATTCTCTGAGGCAGTTCTTATTGCACAATAGATTTCAGTTCAGCTAGATAAAGTAATTCTAAATAAGCTGTAGAAATTACTTCTGCAGATGCAAAAATGGTCACCTAGGATGGTCTTTTGAACATACTTAAGGCATGAGATGTTTTCTACACATTTTATCAATAGCAATAGAACATATACAGTCCCATTGGACGATAGGACACAAAAATGAATGTAAGAATTCAGCAAAGATGTGTTTTGGGAAGGCTTTCCTTATCCATCTGAAGAATTCACTGCAAAGTTCCTTACAACGGAAACTTCTGCCACCACCCCGACAGGAGCTGATCACATATCAAATTTTGGGAGATCTGATTCACCATATAAGCATGGTCTTGTTTAAAAGATCTTAGTAAGTAAGGAGGTTCAAACATCCTCTCACTGACAGCCTGGAGAGCATGATCCTCCAAAGTCTCAGCAAGAGCAGTTGTTCCCGGACAAAAAGGGAGAAAGGAGCTGAGGGTGACAGCAAGATGGAGAGAAGCAGGTGCCTCATCAGGAACAGCCCCATCCCACAGCACATGGATGAGACAAAAAGGACACATTGATGCTGGTAATCAGGTTCAGGCAAGTGCCCAGAATGCCAGGCAAATCCTTATCAGGGACTTGTTCACCAATCCAGACATTCTCAATTTAAACAAAAACAATAGTCTCTGATGCTGTGGAGA
>WBNO01005894.1:0-16484 GCA_013400575.1 Peucedramus taeniatus | reverse complement strand
TATGGTTAGGTATACCTTTTATGCCTTCAGTAATGCTGTAATAAAATCCATGGGGCCTTGCCATGAACTCACTAGATCAGGAGATCAGAGGATCTCCCTGAAAAACCTTTGGTGCATGCTGAAGCCCCTCTTGATCCCATGAATCTGTGGCACATCAGAAGCAGTTGTCCTGTCTGGGTCACCAAAAATTGTCGCCAAAAACACTGGGATAAATTAAACTCTCTAACATTTTTTTTACTATTAGGGAGTAGGCATTACTTTATTCTGGCCAGGGTGCATAGGGATGGTTCCACCTACATGCACACGACTTTCAAAATTTTTCACTTATTTATACATTTTTAGCAAACAAAGAAATTAATGTTCAGGGGTTCTAAATTACATAATTCTCTTCATTAATTAGTATTTTGTCTTCTATTGGTTATTGATTTCTCATGTCTCATGCTAATTAGTCCATATTTTTCACTCTTTTTATTATCTTTTTCCCAGACAGGGAGTCTCCAGCACATAATGAATCATCTTTGTTAGTCTCTTCTTTATCTTCTGGTTACTTCAACATGTCCTTGGAGGGCTATATAAGGGCTATATATTCTGGATTCCAGGTGTTCAGACTTTAGCTCCCCCAGGCTTTGTTCATTGAAGCTTATCAGGGTTAGTTTAGCAAAACTTAAAGTTTCAGTAATCTAATAACCACACTAACAATAGCACTCTGTAAAGACAGCTTAGCTATGTGCTGGCTAAAGTGGAAAATTATACTGCTTAAGACTAATACACTGATTATTATTAAAACAATTAATTTAAAAGTTAATTAAACAATTAATTAGAAAAATTAGTTAGGACGGTTATATAATTTCCAACAACCCCACCTGGAAGCACAGAGGTATTTAAGTTGGGTCCCCAATGAAACTAGTTGATTTTCTGTCGGGAGTGGCTGGAAGAATTAGAAAACTGCACAAGGAAGATAATCCCTACTTTTATGTTTTAGGTAGTTTAATGAAACAGAATTACTTCTCATTAAATGCAATTTAGTTAATCTAAGTGTAAATTAATTTTTTCTTCATTTCCTTTACCTGCAGCCCCTGAAACAACTGTTCTTTCAGCAATAAAATTCTGCATTGTACAGAGATCAAGAAGGAATGACTCCAAGGATTGAACCTTAGCAGGATGCCCAACAGCTCCCAGAAGGCTGGGGCGTGATTACTATATTTCAGTAATAACAACATATTGTACTACTGTCATTAGATCAGCTTTTTGGGAAGAATTTAAATGTATTCTATGAACACATCTGAATAAAGATAATTTTGTGCAGAATTCATTATTAGTTTAGACATCCTTAGGGGCTAATCATGTTCAATTCTTTGCAGAATCAGGCCCATGACAATAATCAGCAACATAAAACTTTCTCAACTTTTAAGATTTTTTTGCATATGCTTGCAGTTTTAAAAACATGTATTTAAATTAAGTCCTTGGCATCCAGCTACCTTTGTAAACCAACACATGGAAGGTACCATGACATTTAGACCTGCCCATAAAAAATATATTCAAAATTAGTTGATTTGAATTATTTTTCAACTATTTTCAAGTATTGATTTTTTGATCCTTCCTCAATAGTATTTAAACAAAACCAGACAGCTTTAGTGCTGAAGATCTTAGGACTAGATTTGCAGAAGTACTTGGGGCCCTAAAGATGCCTACTCTGCAATTTTCTAAAAGTCTTTGGTATAAATGAAGCTGCTACATCATTATGTGCCTAAGCCCTTTTGTAAATCTTGGTTTTGGTGAGTAACAAAAATATGGGAATTTTCTCAGTTAAATTCAATTTCCTTGGTATATATTATTCTCTCATGTAATTATTTCCTTAATTTCTGTCTACTTATTTTTCTTAAACAAGGTTTTATACAATTTTTTTGCATCCCAGCAGATGATCAGGCTTAGGCAGTTCCTTTGCTTTCACCTGTTTTACTATTCACAACACAATATGATTATTGACCTATTTTTGGAAAAGAACAGTAACAGAAGAGTTGTAACACCAATCTGCCAGAACTTCCAGTGAAGTATCTTATTCAAGAAAGTTGCGTGATGCAGAATACTCAAGTTAGAATTTAATTGCAGCTAATAAAAGTACTGAAACCCCATTCCAGAAAGCACAAAATGGTATAATTTTACTCACATTATCTGCCTGGTTTGCTTTTTGCAGTCTTTTCCGTAGGCCTGGTGTTTAAATACGGTGCTGGCTGGTACACTGCTAGAAGCCTAGTTCAACCTACAGTCTAATTTACTATACACTTTATTTTCCATGTTAGTCTGTTGTACTTCCTTGTATAATAACATCCTAAATAACTCAAAATAATTAATTATGTACACTTTATAAATTGACTGCATACATTTACAAATTGAAGGAGCCCTGGTACAGCTCTTGCTCTACTTTTTGATGTGCTCACATCTGTTAGGGGTGGATATACTCTAAAATTTTGGCCTGTTTATGAGATGCCCAACATTTTAAAACAGTGGCTGAGGTTACCTGCCCAGGGACAGGAAGCACAGCAGAAGGGACAATCTTTTCAGATATCCTCACAATGTCAGAACATATTTCTGTTCAGCTGCACACTTGCCATCAATCTCCATTTCTACAGCCATTTGAAATACATGGGAGTGACTTTCTCAGGCAGTTTACTCCTTTCTCATTGCAAGGTGATTCTAGACCCTTAGAAAGTTCCCAGCTTTCAGATTTAGAGCATGAACTGTGACAGTAGTGGTAGCAGAGGAACTTATTGTTTAGGGTGAGATGGGGGTTGATTGGTTTAAAAAACCCAATCCACCCCAGCAAAGATTACACCCACCTTTTACCAGGTGAAATTCTCATTGATAAAGGTACAATTTATTGCAACAATGTGGGCAAAATATCCAATGATACAGAAGACAAAAACAATGGGAAAATAGCATAGCCTTTTTTAGGCATATCTTAGGTATGATTTTAGGGAAAATAAATCTTAAATAACAATCCAAAACTGCTGAAATAGTTTTGGTTTTGAATCTTTTAAAGAGCACTGTTTTGGCAGAGGGGACAAAGCAGGGATTAATTATTATTCCTTACTAAGCACAGGAACATCTAAATTGCTTCACAATTGGAATGCAGGTAAGTAGCAGAATGCATCTTCCCAGGAGGAGACAAAGCTGGTCCTTATTATGAAGTCAGTAGTTTTATGGTCTCCTCCTGCCTGGGGCCTGTCTCCAGGTTTTCAAAAACTTTGTTACCACTTAATATATTTATAGTTCAGAAGCCTAAGAACAATTGTATGAAGCAACTTATTTTTAAATAAAATCCTGGTTTATTATAATTAAAATTCCTCAAGCATGTTAAAGAGACTTTAGTTGGAGGGTGGGGATTTTTTTGGAAGACAGGACTGCAGCATTCTAAACCACTGCAACACAATATAAAGCAACAATTCTCTTGCATCATGCCTCTGCTGCTCCTGTTCAGGAAAGAAAGGCACAATATTTCCAGGAAAATAATTAATGGAAGTATCATATAAAGACTTTCTGCTTTTAGTAAGTTAATTTTACATATAGCGTAACCCCTTTAGTTCATCCCCAGATTTGACATGAAAAATCTAAACTCTTCATAATTTAAACATGACACGTCTGTCACCACAATCCAATCCATAATTCTTAAGCAAGGTCAAGAACAGCTATAGCTTTTAAGGTGAAAGCCTGAAGGATTACACTAGCAGTTAATTAAGATGCTAAGATACATTTACCTTTCAAAGCTAGATTTATTCATAAGTTATTAAACATAAACTCCAGTCACACCAAATAGATGATAGATGAAAAGTAGTTCCAGTGAGGAAAATAGAACTTCAGTTTTCAAGCATTTTAAATTAATAAATGTGCTAGCTGCCATTTTTGTGACAAAAGAAACTCTCTTCTGTAAGTGATAAGGGGTTTTATTCAGCTAAAACACACAAAGAAAAAAGTCTCAACATGAGAGGAGAAATACCACCAGTTCATATTGGACACAAGGGAATAGAATCCTTAGGACTGAATTCCTTTAATCCATTTTCTTGTCACAAACTTTTGTGGACCTCTTTGTGGCAATTCCAATTGCAACACCATTGCTTTCAAACTGCAAATAAAAGACAGCATGATAAATGGGATGTTAAAAAAGGACTTCACACCCAGAACAGTAACAGCTGGTGATGAAAATGACTTTTAGAAGCAGGGCCAGTGATCTATGAAATCTGCAGCAAAAACCAAAGTGGTGGTGTCTCTTTAGATTTACAAATAATTATTTCTTCAGGAAGAGAACAAGAGTAGAGTCAAGATATATAAATCTTTGCATTTTGATAGAAGAGATATATAATAAATGCACAATTTAGATGCACTAAACATTTTCCCCCATTACAAGAGGCAGAGGTGGCCAAAGAGTGTTTTTTGGGTTTTTTTAAATTCTGGTTCATTTATCTGGTGTGATGTACCAATTATTTGACTTTTTTCTTCTCTTTTTTATTCTCTGAAAGAATAGCCAGTCATTAAAAAAAAATGAAATTAACTAAGCTGTTTCAGAAAACAGGTGTAATTCCTATCTTTCCAAGACCTACCAGAAGCTGTCTTGAAGTAACTATTTCTAGCTGGCTCAGCACCAGCAACTCCCTTTCATAAGAATATAGCCACAAAAATGTCTAAAAACATGCAATGATTTACTCTTTTGCTGTGCTCCCACTTAACTGTGGCTGAGTACTTTATCTGCAGTTTCCCTGGTTAGCTAAATGCATTAATCTTACTTTATAAATTCCAGATTCATTCTCCTGATCTCTTTTTGTGGCTAAAGGTGCCTGTGGATTTCCACTGCTGCTTCCTTGACCTTGTTTTGTGGCTATTGTTTCTTGCACAGCTTTCTTGGGCCACACATGCTTAATGAAAGGTGCGATAATGGAATAGATATACGGTTCCAGGAATTTCTTGTAGACCCAGAGGAGAACCGGAATGACAATGCAAGGAATGCACACCATAGCTTCCTCTTGTTCTGTGACAAAGCTGGTGAGGAAAGAAACCAAAACCAACTTAGGATGACTGTTTGTATGCCACGAGCTAAAAAGTGTCTTTAAATAATGAAGAAAGATTTTAGTTGATATTCAAACATAAAAGATTCTTAAATTATAGACTAGTTGTTAATGATTAAAAAATGCTGTGTGCTTCAATTTTATAAAGTTCTCAACAAGGAAAACATTATTGATATTTAAAAAAACAGGATCTTGCTATTAATTCATCAGTCCTACAGCTGCAACTTTGAAAAATAAATTCAGAAAATAAAAGTTTTTGCTTAAACCACACAAAAACAGTTTAAGCAGCAAGCTGCAGATATTAGCCCAATTCTTACTATATTATAACAGTGGGTCCAAAAGGTTTGCTTTTCATATTCCCTTTTTATTTAAGGTGAAATTAAACAGCAGGACTCCAGTCTACCCAATGGCTGGCTACCATTGAAGGCCAAGTCAGTGGGAGGGGAAGAGAATCCCAGTCAAGATTTGAGAGAAGCAAAATATGGGTTACTTCCTCCTGTGCAAGAGGAATCACTTGATCCCACACCAATCCCATACAACTGGCCAAACTATTAGAAAATTAATCCTTCCCTCTCTCCCCAAACCAGGAGGAACTCTTCAAAAACAGGAGCCTGAAGTCTGCGATGAAAAAAAGGGGAAAACCAAAGCACAGGGCCTTTAGAAAAGTTCAGCTGGAAGAGGAAGCAGTTAAGTAGGATTAGAGCTGTCCCTCTCAGTGCTGATAAGCAATATATATTGTATTATATTATATTATATATATTGCTGCTGAGCAATATATACACTCTGCTGCACAGCAGCAACTTTGCCCTTTACATTCCTCCTTTCTATGTTGCTATCTGAATTCTTACATTAAGAAGCAAAACAAAAGCTTTCCAAGATGGAGAATGAAGAGGCAGATGTGCACACTTCATCTGGGATCAGTTTCACGTTTTTTGGTTTTTTTTTTGAGCTATCCTAAAGATTTTTAGCCCTGTGGAAGAACAAAATATCAATTTTCAGTTGACTACTTCCAAGTGTAGCCTTGGCTGCTTCAAATATAGTTTTACAGTATCTACTTTCTGAAGTCAGAGAGAAATCTTCAGTCAAAAGAACACAAATGAGTTAATCGTTTAAACCCATTCAAAAAGATAATTCAGATACTTTCTCTGGCAGAACTTCCTAGATACAAAATTTACAGCAATATCTTGTGAATTCGTTCACCAGCTAAAGAACGTGGCTGGAGGGAACACGCGTTGAAACCTAAGAGTTTACATCAAACCTTAACATGGGCTATCACATTTCGGGGTTCACTCCGTCCGCTCCCGGTTAACGAAGCCGCTCCGGCCCCATAGAAGGGCAGCCCCCAGACGGCCTAGAGAAGCGGCAGACCACGAAAGGACCCTGGGGGAGCAGCCCCAGTCCCGTCGGAGGCCGCCCCACACTCACCTGCGTCGCCACCAATCCAGCGCTTCTACCGACAGCCGCAACTTCCTCTACCACAACGGAAGTAATCCCCACGCTTCCGACTCACTCGCGGCCAACAGGAGAAGGCGGCGTTCGCGTCATGTGGCCGACACCCCGCCTCCAGGAGCCGCATTAGCGCCCGGCGGTGGCTGTCAGCCACCATCAGGCGCCCCGAACGGGCCAGGACAGTGGGGCAAGGAAAGTGAATGCCTGCGCGCGTTCCAAATTATCTCGCTTTATATATGAATAAAAGCGGTAAGTCAACAGCATCCCCAGCGTTGCAACAACAAGCATCCGGACTACCGTGCTCACTTCCTGTGGCTGTCCCACATCAACACTCTGCTGAAGCCAAAGCAGAGAAACACACACAATAAATCCAAACTTTCTCATTTTATTTATGTACATCTGGCAGAGCAGATTTAATCCCGAGCCATTAGCTTTTGCTTCTTCAGCTTCTTCTGGGATATCTGGAAAACAAACACAGAAATGAGAAAATGGCAAAATGAGAAAACACCTTCTCAAAACATGTTACAAATAAATTTACAGTTATCTTTTGAAGGTACTGAGAACTGTTAGAAATTTGTTTACATGTTTACAAAATGATCCACTGATCGTACTTCTGCCTGAAAAATGCCAAGTATGATCACTCAGCTCTCCTGCTGCTGACATTAAAGAGGACTTAAGGGTATGATGTTCTACCTTTTTCTTTTGAGCAACTTCCTCCTCTGGCTTGGGAACGATCTGCTCCTTCTCAGTGAGGATCATCTCGATGTGGCAGGGGGCGCTCATGTAGGGGTTGATCCTACCATGTGCTCTGTAGGTGCGTCGGCGCATTTTGGGAGCTTTGTTGACCTGGATGTGCTCAATGACCAGAGAATCCACATCAAGACCCTAGCAGGGAGAGGAATAAAACTTGTGACTTGTTTTTTATCTTCAAATAAATAGTCTCCACAGCAAAATTGTGAATAATCACCTCCCCCAGACACATACCACTGCTGGCAAATAAAACAGCCAAATTTTGCAGTGTCACAGAACAAAGTCAGAAAAACAGAGACCACCCCTCTACACATCACAATCAATTTAAAATTATGCCAATTGCTCAGAAAGAGACAATTATTATTTTACAGTTACTCCAAAGGTGTCCTAAGACAGTCACCACTGCCATCAAAATTACTCAATTAAGCACTAAATACATTACAAAGATACAAACTGACCAAGAGTTCATATTTTGCTTTGTTTTGTAGTTTTTAGGAGACATAAACACCACTTAAACAGTTGATAACCACATGCAAACTATCTCCCTGTGAAAAATTATTACTCCCATTTTAACTTGAAAAACACACACAGCCTAATTCAAACAAAGAATATACCAATACCTTGATACAATTCAGTTTCATTGACAAAGCAGGCATTACCTGGCCTTCCATGTCAGAGACATCCAGTTCAGGAGTGCTGACACACAGCACAACATAAACACTTTGCATTGAGTAATGCTGACACGGCCTACCTTGAGCTCAGCATTGCTCTCTGCATTTTTGAGCATGTGCAGCAAGAACTCTGCACTCTTCTTGGGCCAGCGTCCTTGTGTCCAGCCCCACTGCTTGGCCTGGAAGAAGACAACAATAATTCCATTTTTGTCCCAGTACAATACAATTTACCCTTCAAGCACCATTAACTTGCCATTACATCCCCTTCTATTAAGATTGCATAACAAAACAATTAAATTTGATCAATTACTTGACACTGCAAGTAGATGCAGTGCTGTACTGGAATTAACTCTTTTCTCTCCCTTGAGCAACCTGGTCTAGTGGAAGGTGTCCCTGCCCATGGCAGGGGGGCTGGAACTAGATGATCTTTAAGGTCCCTTCCAACCCAAAACATGATTCTATATTTTAATACAAAGTTATAATCAACAATGACAGACTATTCTCCATACCATCTCAAAAACATCTTTTCCTCTTAACCAGACACAGCATCCTTCCCACATTTTCATCTTGAACCTCACCTGGGCGCATCTACCGACTCCTCCGTTGTAGCGCTGGAAGGGAACGCATTGCTTCTTCCAGGTGACGTCCTTTAAGTACTTGGTGGCCTTGCGGATGTGCATGCCCTTGATGGCCTGGGCAGTCTCTCGAGTGTTCTAGCAATACAGAGCACAGTTAAGTTGTTAACACATCTGTACAAGTTACAGTGTGAGCAAAACCACTCCTCTGTCCTGGATCCTATTCTTTTTGCTGCAATCTCAATTTAAAGGAAGCACTCACACACATAAAAAAGCCCCACACCTAAATTAAGAACGAAGAATAATTAACACTTTTTTTTTTTTGCTACCTACTTTTCTAACCCTTGGTGTGACTGCCATTACTGAATTTGCAGCTCTAACACATCTTTATTGCTTTTTACCTAATGCCTAGATCTTTTCAACCAACAAAAAAATTTGAGTAGTTGTACTTTTCATAGCTCCTCCTTGGCCACTAATCCAAAGAAGCAGGAGCCTGAAGGATAAATTCCTACTAAAATGTCAAATATGGCACCTCAGAGGAAGTGATGAGAACACAAGACAGAAACAATTTAAATATCTCTGTAAGTGAATTATAAAGGGGAGAAAAGAAAGAAAAATTAAAACTAAAGTATCAGTGCTTAAGACATTAAATGCAGAAGTCAGAGAGTAACTATAGTCCTACCTGATCATAGTAAAAAAGCAAATCAAGATAACTGAAATCTCTTTTCACATGAATTATGTACCACTGTGGAGCAGAAAAGCATCTGCTCAGCTTTGGTTTCATGGTTAACTCAAACGTGTCCTGGATTTACTGCCACACCTAAACCTTTTCCAGAGGGACCTAACCCTCATGCCAAACACCCCATGCCTCCCCTGCCATACTTCTTGAGCAGCAGCATAAGCAGGTGAATCCAATATTCTTTCCAAACAACCAGAAAGGCAGAGTAAGACAAATGAAACATGTCACATCTCACTCTAGCCCCATTCCACCTGGTAAATTCACTGTAACTGTTTTCCTAGTGTATTTTATTATCTGTATTAGAGAGAAAACTTTTCAGGACATGTTATCTTATTTTTGATCCTGTGGATGAAAACCATTACAAGCAGCTAAAGCAAACATAGGCCATAATCTACACTACCACCCTTAGGTAACCATGTAATGACACAGTATAAGACACTTCCTTCAAAAAATGCCCAATATAACAAAACCAAACCAAAACCAAATGAAATTGCATTTCTTACTATGCACACACTGCCTACCTTGAAATGCACTCGCAGGTTGGATCCCCGTGATTTGCATGCTGCAGGAGAAAAAAAAGATGAACTTCCGGAATTAAAATCTCAATGACTTTGGTCAAGTTCTACTCGAACATTCATGAAAACAACTCACATTTCGTGGGATTGTCTGGATCCAAGGAGTAGCGCACCATTTTTGGATCTCAGCTGCAAAAAAAGCAGTTAAAAACCTCATATTAAAGCTTCTAACACATAAGCAGAACCCGGATTGTTCACCTTACTGCCGATAACTAACTACAGGAACTGCTCAGAAATTACACTGTCGTTTCACAATTAAATCCAAAGGTGTCCTAAAAAAGTCACCACCACTGCCATAGCCTCTCCCTAGGGCCTGCTTCCACCTCACACCAGCCAGCTACCCCCAAGCTCGCCATCTCCAACCCCTACCCGTCCTCCCCCGCGCCAGTCCTGCAAATACCAAGGGGCAAATACATTGAGGAGGGTAGAGACCTCAAGCCCACGCCCCTTCATCGCCTCTCCAGGGCACCCTGAGCAGGATGGGGGCGGATTGAGACGGCTCACTGACGGCCGTAAAGTCCTCACCTCCAGACAGCGGCAGGGAAGAGGAAATGTAGGAGGCGTCAGGAGCATCTAGAGCCGCCCGCTCTCGCGAGAGTCCTGGCGAATTTTCGGCCGGGGAGCGCCGCGGAGGTGTCGCGCTGCGCCGCGCAGAGCGAAGGGAGTCGGATGGACCGTCGGTAAAGGCGCGGCGACGGGAGGGGTGAGGGACCGGTCAGGCCGGCAATATGCCTGTGTGCAAGCCCGAGGTGTGGGAGTAAAACATGCATGCGCATCTGCCAGCGTCCTCGTGTCTGTGCGTGGTTCACACGGTCTGTTCACTCTCAGCTCAAGGTCACTGTTGTTTGCAGACCAGAAATCAGCCGAAACCAGACTCAGGAGCAAGGCCAAGGGCTGCAGCTAGATGGCAGCTTAGGATGAGAATAGAGAAGCACATAGTTTAACAGATATCCAGGAGACGAGACCGAAGAGATTCATGTTTATAAATCAAAACTGATATTTATTTCATCATTATTAAAAAATTAAAATGACTTGTTAAAGTAAAAAGTTTGGGGTTTTTTTCCATTTTAGGCAGCGTTTGCAATTAGAACTGCTTGTGAAATCTGACAAAGCAGTGATTCAATAAAACCACAATGTTTCCTGAAAGTGGAACCCAGCTCCAGCAAAAGGCTCATAAAGAAAAGTGTGACAGAGTGGGAAGAAAAAGAGAAATGACTTCCCGAGCAGCCAGTAGTCCAGGCACCTCCCTGGCACGAGAGTCTGGGTTTAACTCTGTGTTTAGAAATGCGCCTTACTGTCTGTATAAATGTTCTGAGAAGAAGGCTATTTTTGAATCTCTTGTTTAGAACTAAAATTTCCCATAGCTCTGAAGTTAGGATTTCACCCAGATGGGAAGAAGAAAATATTTGAACTATGACAAATATTTACATGGCTGGAAACTGTAGAGCACTAATTGTGGCTGCAGCTCTCCATTTATCTGCCTTAAAATGTGCCTTTGCTTTCAAGGGAAAGCTTTCTACAAATTACATGTACTGCCAGTGGAGGAAACGGGCCTTTTCATGGAAAGCACCTTCGCATGCAGCTTCTTGTTAGCAGCAGATCACAGAAACAACAAAACATTCAGAGAAAGCTGGAAGAGAGGTGTGAAACATAAGTAGTTGACACATGGTGGGAATTATTACCTGGTCATCGTGTTCATCAATCAAGTCCAAAGCAAATGGCACATTTTTTGTTACTTAAGTCTACTTCCCGACACATGGAACTGTTTACACTCAACTGCTGAGGTCTTGCAGTGGTGGACATGTAAAGGTAGGCACTTCTGCTGATGGTGTCAGGAAATGAGATGCATGTTTTCAGCTTTGTTGGGAGGTTAACAACTGCTCTCAGAGGCAGCCTAGCACATATCTGGTGCTGAGATCAGGACTGAGGCAGCTGAGCATTCACCCTTCTTGAGATTTACCCAGATTGTTCCCCTAGTGCACCAGCTGCCTTGGATATTTAGCTTGTATGAGCTGACTAAAAAAGAACTTTTGTATCCTAAGCAGAAAATACAGGCATGTAAATCCAAAATCATGTTCCTGAAAACTGCGTAGGAGGCAGTCATCTCCTAATCCTACTGGAATCTCAATTCCATAGGCTGTGCTGTGCATGCCCAGGAAAACCTGTCTTTTAGCAGGCATTGAACGCAAAGATCCAATGCTGTTCAGACCTGAACTGTTCCTCTACTTTGTGTTCTTGAAGCTTATGCCTGTAGCATCCTTCTGAGAAGGGCTTATCACAAGAGTGGTGCTGTCTTAATTTTTGCCTTTTTTTCTTTTATATATTCTCTGTATTCTTTACATATATATTTGTCGCTCTGTAGTCTATTATTGTAACTTAGCTTCAGTATTTTCCTAGGAAGAAAGACAAAACTAATTCCAGGATCCCTATGCTATCTTATTTCTCCTTAGAAACCAAGGTTGAGACCAGCTCTTCGAGACATATTTTTTTATAAACACAGTTTAGTCTTCATCTGAGGGGGGAGGATTTAGAAGGTGCTAGAGCTGGGGGGCATGACTTCACCAAGTGTGCTTCTAATTGGGGACTCTCTTCAGATGCTAATTTGCAAAATCTATAAAAATTGTACATGTATTATGCGGAGTGTGCATCTTCAGCATTTTCCTCCTGACGAATTGTGCACCTAAGGATCCTTATATAAAGGTAACCCCTTTTTATCACCCTAACTATGTCTGGCTTGTGTTTCTAGAACGAGAGAAAAAGGCATCAAGGGCAGTAAAGGTTTCTACCATCTCCTGATGGTAGAAAGGGGCAGTGCCGATCTTAACCCAACAGCATGGTGGCCACAGCACACTATCAAGACGTGAGAGACCCATTTTCAATTTTCTTCCCTTGAGAGGTTTGAAAGCTCCTCCCTAACCACAAGGCCAGAGACTATTCTATGGCAAAGATGTTCCCACCCTTCCTGCTGCAGGTTTTCTGCCAAGCAGCCCACAATGTGTCTGCTTCACATCTCTTCTCTGGATGTGCTCCTGGGGCTGGAAGGGGGCTGCATCCCTTAACCTGCCCTGGAAGAGCCCAGCAGGCAGCAGGGAATATACAGATACAGGACTGTTGTCTCATATTAAGTCCTTTTGTGGCTTTAGTTGTAAATAAACAAGTGGCCTTATCAGTCCTACTGGAATTGCCAAGCCCAATGTCATCCTAAGTGACAATCAACCACTATCCCTCCTATCCAGAGTGAGAAGTGAGCTCCTAGACTGGCCAGGGTTATGTTTTCATGGCAGGTCTGGAACCAAACAGAAAACTCAGTTACAGCCTGTTTTGGTTTGAAAGACAGGTGTCTGTCAAGGTAGGCAGGAACCTCCCTTGGAATAGAAAATATGACCCCCTTGCCTCCAAATTATTGTAACTTTTAAATTAAGGGGCTTTCAGGCAAATATATGGGAAAAGGAATAACAGTTCTTGAGTAGAATGTATATGTATAACAAGGCAAACAAACAACAACAGCAACAACAAACAGAAAAAGCCAGAAACCAAATAACAGCCTTCTGATGGCTGTCAAGCACTTCCTCCTTTGGTGTAGTTATGGTCACAGCTGTCAGGGGCGCTGTTGGCTCACGGCCAGGCAGGGCAGGTGTGAGAGACTGAGACACAGACTCAGACTGGCAGGGAATCTGAATTGTTTATTCAAAGAAATGAGCTGGTTTTATACACTTTTTCAGTGCACAGTATTTCCTTATATGGTAATTCTCACTATGTGACCTATCCCATGTTGCCACGTCAACAACACACGTTCTAATTGTCCTTCTATGGGGTGATCATATGCTGTTCGCCTGTCAGTCAGCTTCCTGCAGGGCTCTTTCTGTAGGGGTCTGCTGCGTGACACCTCCTTCCCCTAAGGGCAGGCGGAGACAAGTCTCCCTGTGTTGCCACGTGCTTCTGCAGACGCATCCCACAGCCCTCAGGTCAATTCCATCCCATGTCTTCCCACAACTCCCTCTTTTTTGTTTTATATAAACAAGAATCATAAAACAAAACACTTCTAACATTAGAACATGTTTGGCCCACCATCCGAACCAAACAAGCTCCATTCCTCACAAAAGCAGTATCTTTCTTATGAATAAGGGAATAAATGAAAACACCCAATAATTGGTGACCGGTGACCGCATACATCTCCTTCCCATGAATGGAGACAGTGATTAAACAGAACCTTGAGAAACAACTTAAAATTGTCTAAAAACTTTACCATCACCCAGAGTCTGCAATTGCTGGAGAGTCCCATTTCACAGTGAAGACGTGGAGAGCCTTTCCTGGGGAGGACTTCCAAGTTTACCTTGAAAGGGGGTCCAGCTTTTATAAGATCAGATTAGCAAGTCAAAGTGATTTGATTACACTTTTAGTGCAGAAACACTTGTGTCTGATGGTATAATCCCCAGTCAGCCAGGGCTAGAGCTTGGCCAGAGCCCCAGGCTTTGACTGAGAGGATTTCCCTAAAATACCTACAAAATTGCCTAAAAACTTTATTAATATAAGTTGGAAACATAACTTCAGAAGATTTTATCTTCCCCACAAGATGATTATGAAGCTGGAGTATCCAAGACTGGTTGGACCACTCTTGCAGGTACCCGTCTTGGTCCAGAATCTGTGGAAACACAAGCATATCCTCGTCCCCAGGTTATCAGTGGGAAGGGGCCTTCCCATTTTTCACTTTCAAGATTCTCAACCAGTACCTTAACTTTTTCTAAGTGAGCCTGTCATTCACCAAAATGCTGTTGGATGGGATTTCGGTTGTTCTGAATGCAATTCCAAAAACTGACAACATATAGGGCTTTCTGCAGTCTTTTGTGGGAGGTACATCCCATTCCCACACTCCCTCTTTTTTGTTTTAACATCATGGACTTGAGAGTGCTATGGGCCTGTTCCACAATGGCTTGACCTGTAGAGGAAGGTGGAATACCCATGACATGGCGCTTCCCTCACAAATGAAAAAAGTCAGCCATCCGTTTGGATGTATAGGCCAGCCCATTATCGGTCTTTATGGAGACAGGTACTCCAAGGGCTGCAACAGCATACAAAAAATGATGCTGGACATCTTTTGCATGTTCACCCGTATTTGCAGAGGCAAAAATACATGTCGAAAAGGTATCAATCGTAACATGAACATGTTTCAATTTACCAAACTCAGGGATATGTGAAACATCAGTCTGCCAGATTTCTAGAGCTTGAAGTCCACAGGGATTAACTCTGAGGGCAGGAAAGGGTGCCACCTGCTGACAGTTGGCACAGGGTGCACAATTTGCCGTGCTTGCTCGTGTGTAAGCTGAAATTGTTTTCAAAGAGCTGCTGCACTCTGGTAAAAAAACCCATGTGACAGATGTGCCTGAGAAAAAACATCTGGCACAACAACGGCCCCAGCTAACTGGTCTGCACGGGCATTACCTTCAGAGATGGGTCCAGGAAGACCAGTATTATTTGCGGAAAGAAGAGAAGNGCCAGGAAGACCAGTATGGGAACATACGTGTAGGATATAATAGCTTTTCATGTGCAGCTGCACTGCAAAATGCAAACGCAGTAATAAAGAGCAATGGGTTAGTTGCTTCCTTGATATAAGCTTCTTCTATTCTTGTCACAATACCTGCAACATAAGCAGAGTCAGTAACAATATTAAGTTCATCTTGAAATTTTTCAAAAGCCCTAACCACAGTTGCTAATTCTACCAGTTGAGAAGAACCATGAACTACTTTTATATCTTGTAGCCACTTCCTGTTACTTTGCCACACTATCACAGACTGCCCGGTCTTTCCAGAGCCATCTGTAAACACTGTGTAGGCATTGGCAATAGGAATTGTGGAACAGTAAGAGTTTTCAATAAAGTTAAGATAAAACATGACAGGGATACCATCACATTTTCTACAAGCCTGTCAAGCACTTAACATCTGTGTGATCTGTTCTAAGGCTCCTGTTGCTCTGGGTGTCAGGGTGCAAGGGGAAGTACGTTCAGGGTTCCCTTTCAATAACTGGAAAAGGGGGTAGAACTGTTCAGTTGTACTACCCAATTAATTATTCTCAAGAGCTTTTGCAAATCATTGAGTGTGGACACTTGAGATAATGGAAGGCACAGAAAATGCAAATAGGGGGCATTGTGTTCATGAAGTGGTACAGTAAAAAAAGCAATATTTTAAATCAATAACTATGAGGGTCCAGAATTGCGGCAACATCGCAGGAGATGGTAGCCCTGGCTGTAAGGCTCCCATAGGCACAATAGCATTACTGATTTTTTTAAGATCGTCTAGCAATTGCCATGTTCCCCTCTTTTTCTGAATAATAAAAACAGGAGAGTTCCACGGTCTAGTTGTGGGAACGATATGGCCAGCTTGCAGCTGCTCTTATACAAGCTGGTGCAAATGTTGCAGCTTTTCCCGAGATAAGGGCCACTGGTCCACCCAGACAGGACAATCTGTCGTCCAGGTGAGGGCCGGGACATGCTGCTCAGCGGTGGCCCCTATGATAAATTTGTTCCCAGCACGAGACCCCATTGGCTTAGGCAGTCTTGTCCCCCCAAAGTAACAGGGAGTGATAGTACATAAGGTTTCACACTGGCACTGCGTCTTTCAGAGCCCCCTATTGTGACAAAATTGACATTCTGCTTTGGAATAGAGAGGCCTCCA
>WBNO01005893.1:0-20538 GCA_013400575.1 Peucedramus taeniatus | reverse complement strand
AGGCACAGACAGGAGGTGTTGCTCCATGGACATGACCACACGCTGCCGGACTGTGACACACACAATTCCTACAACAACCAAAAGAAAACTTGGTTTTAGAGATAGCAGTAGTAAAGAAAAAAATAAAACACCAAAAAAAGCACAAAACTTCCACAAAACCCACAATAGATAAAGAATAAAAATAGGAAGAACAAAAACAGGAAGAAGTTGTAGTAGATGAAGAAGTAGTAGTACTAAAAAGAAGTAAGAATAAACTAGGAATCAGAATAAGAATAGGAAATTAATGAGAATAGGAGTAGAAACTAGGCAAGGAATTAGAAAAAGCATAAGATAAAGTTCAAGCATAAGAGTAAGAATAATAAAAAAAATTAAAAAAAAAAACCATCAAAATATGAGCAGAAATAAGGAAAGGATTAAGAAAAAGTGTAAGAAATTGCAAAAGACAAAAAGCATAAAAAAAGAAAATGCATAAGATATAGCATAAGAGAAAGCAAAAGCAAATGAATAAGAATGAGAAGAAGAAGAATATTTAGAACAGAAAAAAATTAGAATAAGAGTAGAAATAAGGAAGGGAATAAGAAAACACATCAGAAACAGATAAAGAAAAATGGTAAGAATAAGAAATATTGTAAGAATAAAAAGAAGGATAAGATAAACGAATGAGAGTAAGGAATAAGGATAAAAATAAGGTTAAGAATGAAAAAAGTAGCAATATGGAAAGAAATAAGAAAAAGCTTAAGAAAAATGTAAGAAAAAGCTTAAGAAAAAAAGAAGGAAAACAAATGAAAAAGAGTAAGAATAGGAATAGAAAGAAGGAGGAGGAGAAGGAGAATGAGAGGGAGAAGGAGAAGAATAAGAAGTAGAAGAGCAAGAACAAGAAGAAAAGAAGAGCAAGGAGAACAAGAACATGAAGAACAAGAAGAACAAGGAGAACAAAAACATGAGGAACAAGAAGAAGAACAAGAAGAACAAGGAGAACAAGGAGAACAAGGAGAACAAGGAGAACAAGAAGAAGAAGAAGAACAAGAAGCAGAGGCAGTGAGGACGAGTCACAATCCCTCTGAGCGCCCCAGAGCTCTCCCCAGGCTCAGTGCTGAGGCCTTGCAGCAGAGCACTGCACGGGATGCAAAGCCAGGCAGCAGACCCAGAGTCTGCTGCAAGAGACTGAGTCAAACTTGCCCCAGGCAGGGCAGGCACCCGGGTGTTCCCCTGGCCCCAGTGTCTGTCCCTGTGCCCAACTCGATGTTCTCGGGGACCCTCAGCACCAAGGAGAGCGGATGGAGAGCGTCAGCGGGACGCGCTGGCATGCACGGAGGGCAGAAGATTTTGTCCTCACCTGTCTCTGTCTCTCTGTTCTTCTTCCCCCATCTGTTACCTGTTTTCTCTTCCTCTCTTCCTTTCTTTTTCCTCTCTTCTATCTCTTTCTCTTGTGCTCTGTCTTGCTCTTTCTTCTTTCTCTATTTTTTTCTTACTTTTTCTCCCTTCCTGTATTGTTCTTTTTCTCTCTTTCTCAGTATCACTTTCTTTCTTGCTTGCTTAATTTCCTTCTTCTTTCTTTTTTACTTTTTCTCTCTCCCTCTTTCTTATTTATCTTTCTATTTATTATTTCTTTTTCTTTCTTTCTTGTTCTTTCCCTCTTCCTTTCTCTTTCCTATCTTTTAACTTCTCTTTCTGTCTCGTGCTTTATTGCTCTTTATTTTTTTGGTCTCTATTTCTTTTTTTCTTCTTTCTCTGTCTTTTCCGCTATTTCTTTCCTTTCTTCTTTCTTTCCTTCCCTCTTCTTTCTTCTCGTTTTTTTCTTCCTTCTTTCCCTTATTCCGTTTCTCTTTGTTTATATCTTTGTCTTTCTTGCTCATTCTCACTCTTTTTCTTTCTTCTCTTTCTTGTTCTTTCTCACCTTCTTTTTGCACTTTCTCTGGATATTGCTTTTTCTCGTTTTTTTTTTTTTCTTCTTTCATTTTTTCTCTTTTCTTCTCATTTCCTTTTTTTTTCTCCATTTCTCCTCTGTTCTCTGCTTTCACACTTTCTTTCACTTTCTTTTTCTCTTTGTCTCACTCTTTCTCTTTCCTTCTCCTCTCTCTGTTTTTTTTCTTTCTTTCATTCTTTCCCTCTTTCCCTTCTTTCTTTTTTTCTTTCTTTTCTACTTGATTCATTGCTTGCCTGTTTGCTTGCTCCCTTTCCTTTTTCCTTCCCTTCCCTTCCCTTTCCTTCTCTTCCCTGAAACTTCCCTTCCCTGAAACTTCCCTGAAACTTCCCTGACGCTTCCCTGAACCTTCCCTGAAGCTTCCCTGAAACTTCCCTGAAACTTCCCTGACGCTTCCCTGAACCTTCCCTGAAGCTTCCCTGAAACTTCCCTGAAACTTCCCTGACGCTTCCCTGAACCTTCCCTGAAGCTTCCCTGAAACTTCCCTTCCCTCTCTCCTCTTTCCTTTACTTTCTTCCCTACCCTTGTCTCTCCCATGAAGATTTTAATTAAACCCACACCATTGCCTTTGACTCATGCTCTCCTTTGCACCTTCACTCAGGCCCAGCCGTTCCTGATCATTTCAATCAGCTCCTCACAACAAAGGGCTGGGAGCCCCAAGGCCGGGGCTGCTCCAGCCGCACAGTCACGGAGGAGGAGCCGGCAGCTGCTGAGGAGGAGCCTCGGGAGCTTCTGGCTGCCGAGGGGGAAGAGGCAGCAGATTGTGTTGCCCTCGGCCAGGAGGTGCCATGGGCAGAGCCCCAGAGCCCCGTCCCTGCCCCACAGGGCCCCCCAGGCCGCAGCCCGGCCCTGCTGGACTCGGCGAACCGCAGCGGCCGTGAGGCCGTGAGCGAGGCCGTGCTCGAGGAGCAGCGCTCCCTCCGGGCAGCAGCCGCAGGAGCAGAGGCGGCCGGAGCCCAGCGCGGCTGCACAAGGCGGGAAGAGAGCCCGATCTCTGCCCCCACAGAGCCCCTGCTCCCCCCCACAGGCCCTGGCCCGGCCCTGAGAGAGCCCAGGCCTTGAGTGGGCAGCAGGAGGAGGCCGAGAGGGGCTCAGTGGGGCCAAGGCCAGGGAGGAGGGGGGCCTTGCATGGGGACCTTCTCTTTCTCCAGTTTGGTATCAAGGAAGAGCCAGAGCCTGCCCAAGAGGAAGTGAAAGAGAACCAGCAGTGGACTCCAGGGCAAGGCAGTGCTGAGCCACAGCTGTCCCCAGGAGATGCCCGTAGCCCCCAGCAGCTCTGGGATTGGGATGAAGGCCTTGAGCCAGGGCTGTGCCAAGAGGAATGTGGGAGCTACTGGGACTTCTCAGAGTGGGAAGAAGGCAGGGAGCAAGAGCCTTCCCCAGCAGAGGTGCAGCATTTCCCAGTTGTCTCTCACTGGAAGGAGTCCAGGGAGCAAGAGCTGTGCCAGGAAGTCATCAAGAATAGCCAGGAGGTTTCAAACTGGGAAGACTCTCCTGAGCAGCCACTGTCCCCAGGAGAAGGTACAAGCTGCTGGAGACTCTCCGAGTTGGAAGCTTGCAGGAAGCAAGAGGTGTCCCAGGGAGAAGCCAGGAGCCAACAGGAAGTTCCTGAGGGGGAAGAAGGCACGGAGCAGGGGCTTTTCAGAGAATTGCCGAGCTCCCCCAGAGTGTCAGACGGGGTAGAATAGAGTCCGCAAGAACTGTCCCCCAGAGAGGGGGGTAGCTATGAAGTGCACTTGGACTGGGAAGAGTGCACTGGCCAAAAACTTTCTGAAGAGCACGACTATGTTGGCCAGAGGTGTCCAAAGGCAATGCTAGGAGACATTCTGCTCAGTCCAGCTGGGAAGACGACAGTGACCGAAAGCTGGCGCAGCACAGCTGAGAAGAGGGATATCATCCAGAGCCAGTGGCTCAAGGCCTTGGGACAGGAGGAGGAGTAGTGGGATTAGGTGAGCATCTTGGAGCTGCGTGAGGAAGATGAAGAGGCCAAGTGGCAAAGACTGGCAGCTTTGGCCAGAGATGGGTTCCCCGTGCCTGCCTTGAGCCTGAGGGAGGCTCGGGTCGAGCAGCAGGCACTGGAGCTGCGTTGCCAAGAGCGGCTGCGTGCCGGGCCCGGCCCTGTGGCAGCCCAAGCCCCTGTGGCACACCCATCTTGTCTGTGGCAGGGGGTGCCCCTCAAGAAACGCCGCGGTCTCTTCAGGCGGGCACTGCATCCCAGCCCATCATCCACCTGCCAGGGCACTTCCAAAGTGATCCCCTCCCACTGCCAGCCTGGCACCGCCATCGTCACCCCTGAACCCTGTCCCCAGGGGCCACATCCACACGGCTCTTCCCCCTTCCAGGGACACTGACTCCAGCACCTCCATGCGGGGAACAATTCCAAGGCCTGGCCTTCCAAGGCCTGGCCTCCCCGTCAGGGAACAATTCTTTCTGGTATGGAGTCTGCACCTCCCCTGCTGAGATCCAAGGCCATTTCCTCTCATCTGGAAAGGATTCCATGCTGGTCCATTGGCATTTTGTCCATGAGGATCAGGCACAGACAGGAGGTGTTGCTCCCAGGACATGACCGCAAGCTGCTGGACTGCAACACATACAGTTCCTACAACAAACAAAAGAAAATTTAGTTTTAGAGATAGTAGTAGTAAAGAAAAAACCCAAAAACCCCGCACCAAAAAAAGCACAACCCCCCAAAAAAACCACAAAAAGATAAAGATTTGGAATAGGAATATTAGCAAGAACAAGAAGTTGAAGCAGATGAAGACAGAGTAGTACTAAAAAAAATCAGAAGAAGAAGAAAAATAAGAGTTGAAGAAGTTTCACAAGAAGAAGGAGAAGAAGCAGGAAAAGAAGAAGAAAAACAAGACGAAGAACAAGAAGAAGTTTAAGAGGAAGAAAAAGAAGAGAAACCAGAACAAGAAGAACAAAAAAGAACCGCAAGGAGAAGTACAACAGTAACAAGAAGAACAGCAAGAAGCATATCAAGAAGAAGAGGAACAAGAAGAACAAGAAGCAGAGGCAGTGAGGACGAGTCACGATCCCTCTGAGAGCCCCAGAGCTCTCCCCAGGCTCAGTGCTGAGGCCTTGCAGCAGAGCACTGCACGGGATGCAAAGCCAGGCAGCAGACCCAGAGTCTGCTGCAAGAGACTGAGTCAAACTTGCCCCAAGGGGTGAATTAAGAGGAACCTGAGTTGCCCTGCTTCAGAGAGGTGGCTTGTAAAAACATCTTTCTAAATTAAGAAGCAGTTGTTTCTTATTATGTGAAGGAAAAATTGAATCTGAAGGAAAGTTAGTGCAATTTTCAGGCTAAAAGCAAGCTCTTTAATTCCAAAGAAAGAACACTTTCAGCAGTGCCTTACTGGGACCGAGTGGCTGGTGATGTCTTCATATGAGGCCAAGTGTGGGTGATGTTTTGGGTTCTTTCCATCTGTACAGGACTCTTAAAACGTGCAGGTGGGAAATGAATACCTACAGAACACAAATTTTCAGATGAAATCATATCTCACTCTTTTGTTTTTCACATTCCTGTGATTTGGCATTTTCCTGTGGATTTGCTGTTACAGAGAAATCCTGATTCTTCTGAAGTTTGATCTTTTAATCCCTCAATAAAGGCAGATTTTCTCTTCAGACATTTAGCCCCTGGTTATAGCATCAAAACCAAATTTAAAAAAAAAAACTGCAATGCCTGTAAATTATATCTTCTCTGGATGATCTTAGAGCCGTCTAAATAGAGAGCTAGTAGAAAAAAAATGGCAATTCAAGATTTAATCCTGCTTTTCGTACCAGCATCTTTTACCTAATGGTTATCATCTGATGAGAAAATAAAAGGAAATCTCATGATATTCATTCTCTGCACTCTCTGAAATCATTAGTGTGAGTTTATTGCAGGACTAGTGCTGTCGTTTGTGACATGGATCCCTGTCACTTTGGTTAGCAATTCCAAAAAATGGAGTGGTGTGAACTTGGACTCAGACCTCCGTGGGTTCCTTCCAAACAATATTTTAACAATTCCATTATCTTGGTGGTTTTTTTAAACTGTGTCCTGTTTTCATGGCAGCCACCCATTTTGTTTTGCCAGTGCTCGTTTGTGGAATTAATTCAGTATTCTTTAACTTTATGGAAAATATTTTGTTCTCTTTGATCATAAATGTCTTTCCAACGTTTGTCACCTATGAATAATTATGATTTTTGATAATGCTTTGTTAAAGTGGTTGACGATGCCATGTAAGAAGGGGAATGCCTGATTACACCTCATCTCTAATTACATGGCATGAAAAAAAAAATGGAAACTAATATATTTTATTTTGAGATTTTTATAGATCTCAAAAGTTTTGAAGTCTGAAACCACACACCAGAACAAAATTAAAATGAGAAGCGCAGATTTCTATTACATTGGAAAATTAGATTTTTTTTTTTCAGAAAGTGTGTTGTAGCAACAGGAATATTTCACTTAGTTTGAAGATTGCCCGACTCCAAGGAGTACAAAACTCAAAAATCTTCCAAAAGTACATACTGGAAGTTACAAGAAAAAAGAAGAAAACCTTAATACATATTAACAAAAACAATCAGGTAATGCAGGGGCATAATTTCTATTACTTGAGAAGTAAACAGAACAGATTGAGCAATGCCATGCTATGAAGAACAACTTGCTTCATTTTAATTAACCTTTCAATAGCATGGACATTTAATTCATTGAACTTCCACAGAAATCAACAGTAGCCTTAAAACATACTTCAAAGGGAAAAATGGGGGCCCAGGAGCTATATACACATCCTCCTAAGTATCCGCTTGGCTGGCAGTCTGGAAAGTGCCAGCTTCAAAGGATTAAAGCTTTATTTGAGGATCCTAATTTAAAGTGTTACTGTGGGATATAATGGTATCAGTGGTCATGCCTTCAAATAAAGCAGAAAGGTGTCACTAACCTTTATTGACAGCCCCATGAAATGTGAGATTAAGGCAGCCTTTGTGATTCTGCTGCAGAGTCCTTTATCTCCTGGGCTCCCACATGGCTCTGAGGGACAGCACTTTTCTGGCACAGTAAAACATTTTGGGTCACTCTGGACCAGGGTAGTTTAAGAGCGTGTTAACCTGCTTGGCGCAAAATTCCTCCAGGCTCCAATCGATATTTGTGGAGTAGGTGTTTCTTGGAAACATTACAAAGTTGTTGGTTTTTTTTTGTTTGGTTTTGTTTTTTATTTTTTTAATTTGAGTACTATCCAAAAGAGATGACAAGGTGCAGCTTTCAGATCTAATAACAACAGCCTGAGGTAAAATGTGGGCAGCTGAGCCCAAAACATGAAATGGCTGAAGTTAGCATCAGCATTCAAAAGATTTGGGTTGTTATTATGAGCAAGCTGGCAGAGAGTTCATCAGGAAGTTATTGTACCAGAAATATACTTTGCTCTTCAGTAAAGAGAATATTTGGACTCCTGAAGTCGGTGGCTCATGCCTTTCTCCTGCCTAAGAAGGCTGAAACCTTCTGCCTCTCATGATTAATTTATAATAATAGTAATAATAATAATAGAGTTATAGGTACAAATGATTGAGTTCTCATCCCCCACTTTGACTAAATTACACTTTTCCTTCTTCGTTATGTAGATCAAAACAGAAAAAATAACAGAAAGTGTGGACCTTTTTTTGACTCACAGTGGAATACCATAATTTATTGCCAAGAGTTAAAATTTAAAAGAGTGACAAAAAGTTAAAATAAAGATGAAAACTGTCTGAAAACTGAGACACTGAATCCTGTGGAACTCATAGACAATGTGAGCAAAGAAGAAGAGTAAGTTGACATCAAGTCACAGTACCTGTGATGCCATTACATCTGGAATCCCTCATTATGAGCTAGAACTCCCACACACTGAACATTTAGGAGAATTAACATGCAAGTATTGGGCCAAATACTCTGCCCATATGAAATTCTGTGCTCCATTGACTTTGATGTTATGTTGATTGATACCAGCTGAAAACTACGTTTCATGTAGCAGAACTCCTTTCAGGTAATTGAGTCATCTGGTTGTTTTTTATTCCTTCTTTTACAAAACTTTTCCTTTAAGAATCTGATAGATTTAAAGCCATTGAATCTGCTCAGTTAGAATTAAATTATAAAATGCGGCACGTAACACGTAACAATAAAGCACGTAATGGTAACAAAAGCTTTGTGTATTGCAGTCCTAAGGGGCAACAGGAGCTGTTTTATTCTATACTACTCCTTGCTCAGATTGAGTGTTGCATTTCAGTACATATTATCTTTTCATTACACTCATTAAAATGAATGAAAAGAAGCTGAGATACATTTTGCATCCAAGTTATTTAAGAAATGTCACCAGACATAATTTATAAGTTCTACATAGGAGTTTTCCTTTATTTTGAAAGTTAAAGTTTCAAAAGACCTTTGCAGAAGTGGAGCTTGACAAAAATACTGTCTAAGTAGTTTTCTGTTATTCTCTAAAATATAGGACAGAGAAGTAGCCAGGAATTGCTCTAGGGGGAATGTAGTGGAGCTGTAAAGCTCTCAGGGTTCAAAGGTAATAAAATAATCCCATAACATCTTTACTCTTTTGAAATGCTGGCTCCTTTTCAATGTCACCAGTTATTTTTCTCTATAGTCCCCAGCATTTAAGCTGTGTCTTCAGCTGAAAGACACTTTATGTTCTACACTTCCATTTATCCCCTGAGAAAATTTCAAATAGGCTCAAACAAATGAGGTTGTGGAAGACATCATTCAAAACACCGAGGAGATGAAAGGGCAAGCAGGGACTTAAGTTTTTTTCTTTCTTTTTTTTTTTTTTTTTTCTTCTTTTTTTTTCTCTGAAATACTAAAATACAGAAGGATAAAGCTAATGCAAAAGGCAGGAACATGCACATTTATTCTTCTGGCAGAGCAAATTTGGCATCATCCTGACAAGGGATGCTCAGAGAAGGTTTCCTTTAAAACACAGCCACACAAAGCTATGTCTGATTCATAATTTCATGTCATGCTGAGCCCGTCCTGAAACATGCTTAGAAAAAAATGCTCAGCAGCTGTAAAAGTATTTCCCAGATTGATCAGACTCTTCTGGAAAAGAGGTTCACACCACACTGTATAGCAGTGCTTTTTTTGCCTTCCTTTTGGACCATGAGATAAAAAAGAGGTGTTGCAATTCACCATACTTTCTGATCAGTTTCGTGCCTTGTACTTTGTGCAGGATAGGAAAAAAATCATCTAAATATTAAAAGAAAGAGCATTTCTTGTGGTTATTGGTGATGCAGTCACAGGACGTTTATTGATCTCCATATGCTGGAGCAAATTCATCACTCTGTCAGCTCTCTTTCATAAGTGAATTGGCTTTAAATGAAACTAGTGATTCTTAGATTGGTGTAATAGCTTTTTACAGCTGGGGTAATCTTAATCCAATGCTCCCTATGAGTTCATATAAATGTTCCATTTATTCAGTGCTCCAAGAACTTGAATCTAGCTTATCTGCTGTCACAGACATTGATAAAGGCAAACTGATGATCAGATGCATTCTTGCAATCCTAAATTGCTCAGGAAGTGCTAAATAGAGTCGCTGGTTCTTCCAGGGCAGTTTCTGCTTTTTTTGTGCAATATAACTTGGGTTTTTTTCTTTGAACCTGTATTCCTGAGACAGATGTGGGCCATCCATGCAGGTCAGTAACAAAACTGAATTACTTACCACAACCTGACTAGTGTCCCCTTTCAAAATGGAGATTTGTACATGACACCAGGGCAATTCCAGTTATTCCTGTGAGAAAAAAGGGGGGTTCTACTTTGCATGTTTCCTTTTTCATTAGGTGTTTATGAAAACTTCGGTTAAGTGGGATAATTGGGCACATGTGCATACAGAGGGAGAAAAAATAAAATTACCAGGACTTCATACCTGAAATCTCTAATATAACATTGTCTCTATTCACAGAGTAATGGAGTATTAAATTAGTATTGACTTTCATACCTATTATTGATTGTGCTTGCCTATTAACAAGTCTGATTTAAGCACCTGATAAAGTCTTTGTAAAAATTTAATCTGCTTTTGATTTCACTTTTACACCAGGCATGTCACTCATTATATTGATTATATTTTATGCATTTACCTCCTTTGCTTTAGAATTTTTTTTGTAGTATGATTATACCGTAACCTTATATTTTAATTAAGTCATTAAACATTTTCTAAACTGATAAGGCTTCCTTGATAAGGTATTTTTTTGTACCTACTATATGACAAGAAGGGCAAGGCAATTCAGGATTTTTGCAGGTTTTTATGGGTAGTGTAAAATGTTTGAATTGGTATAGTTTGAATTAGTTTACTTAATGCAAGTGCAATCTCTTGCTATTGAAAAATTACCATTCATTTTCAGTTCCTTTCTTTTTCTCTTTTTCTTTTTCCTCCTTTAAGAACTAAATATAATAAATTTATCATCTCAGTCCTATCTGTCTTCTACTTTAAAAGCGGAATTCCTGAATCTTTTTCTGAGACATATTACCCTACAACTATACCTACTTTCCATAACTATTCTGGTGACAATTTCCCCATCACCCCAATTCTGGATGATATTCGTGGGTGCTATTGTACTGGAAAAGAGGTATTGTGCAGCAAGAAGAGCCATAACTACCTTTGATCCATTACTGGCAGAGTATCAGTCTTTTTGAGAGGAAATTGAAATTACCATTAGTCACCAATAAACTCTCTTTCCACTTTTTTTTTTCCCTTCAAGCACTGAGAATAAGTGCAGTGCACAACTGAGCAAGCCAGGCAATGAACATGCATGGAATTCTTGTAATTAATAAAGAAATGATGTAGTGTGTAAGAAACTAATGTTTATAAGGTTGTAATAATGATTATTGCCTTCAGTATTTGGATAGTAGCCTGGTTTTTTGGGGTTTTTTTTGTATTCTTCCTTGCTAGTTCCTTTGACCCTCTGCCAGCTTGTTAGAGGAGGCTGCCAGGATTTATTTGTGTATGTTAAAGCTGTGCTGGGATGTTACCTCAATATCAGCACTGCCTGCAAAAGAGCCACAGTTAATTAACTAATGTCTACTGCCCTTGAAGCCTTCAAATCCAAACAGAAAGAGTAGCAGCACTCTGCCCTGTCACCTGAGAACACAGGAAAGAAAAGGCTGGATTTTGGAAAGCTGAGATACGCTTTATTTAAGGCCAGATCTTGCAGAAGTTGGCAGCTCTACTGACACGCAGAGGAAAAAAAAATCAGACTTGTAGATTAAAAAGAAATCACATCTTCTTGAAACAAGCTGCCTAGTGTTTGGATGGTTATAGTTAGCACAAGGTACAAATTTTTCACGTTCACAACAGAGCTGCAGGGATGCAGAGGGCAAGTCTGTGACTGGAGATCTCCTGCCCACACTCAGATCTGACAAGGCACCAGCCAAACCCTGCCTGGGAGCCATATGGCTCTCTGCTCTCTCTCCAAGGCTAGCACCTGCCTGCTGGCATCTCAGTGAGTCTTCTCCTTCCTCACACCACCTCACACCCACCCACACCTGCCTGGATGAACGTGCTGCTCCATCACCCAGACTTAGACTCAGCCCAATCCTGCGCCTGGCAGTTCAGATTTGGCACTTCTGCATCATCATATATCCTCAATCTGCACCCACAGCAATTAGCCCTCGTGATCTCTAAGAGACCAAACCTGTGGATCCATGCCCAAGGGCTTCAGAATGTATTTTTATAGTGAAAATTTAAAAGTGTTGGCTAAAACTGTAGTTGAAAAATAAGCAGTGGAACGTAAAACTTTAAGCAGAAAAAAACTCCCATCAGGTCATGGACTTCTTCTGGCATTGAAAAATATTTTTGAAGACAACTTGCCTAATGAAAGCACCATATATGTGTGTTTGTTGTTCCCGAAATTACATAATAATTAAAAAATGACAGATTACAGAACAGTAGATCATGATGAGGCCATTAGCCTAGCTTTGGGATGGCCAGAGCTCTGCTTTGAAACAGAAGTTCTAAACAGGTTTTAAGGCACAAAATATTTAAATCTTTTAGGAACATGTCTAAATATTTTAAGCTAATTTTGTGATTCATGATGGAATGAAGCATTCTCAAAAATCTTGTTAGGTACTTGTCTGTAACACAGATATCTGAACACATTTTATGTTCAGCTTTTATCCCTCTTCAGAAGGAGTAGCTCACACAGATGCCAGTGGTATCTGGATACAGACAATTTTTGATCACCCTGTCTGAGCTTCTGTTCTTTATCACAATATAAAATTAAAAGTGATTCATTTTTTTGCTAAGGAGTAGTAGGATGAGGTGCATGTAAAAATGCATAAAAATTAGGCACCCATGAAAAGGGCAGACTCTAAAACAGTTACTTGAATCTAAATTTTCAAATAAAGAAATATATATACACAGATACACATATATACACAAATATAAATATAAATATATTTTGAAAATTTAAATATTTACAATAAAAAATAGAAAAATTACTCAGCATATTGAGGGGGAAGGACTTGAGTCACTATTTGATGGCACAGCCCAGGCACACATTGCACCAGGGATGGATCCAACCACAATGGTCTGGAACCCAGCAATGTTACTGTGAGCACAGATCCTATTCCTATGTCCTATTTCACTTAACAGTTTAGAGAAAACACTGCTAAATCCATGTGAATAGCAAGAATAGTGATTTTGAAAGCAATTATCTTATCCTTGTCAGCAAGAGGGTTTATTTGCTCAGCAGCTCTGAAGATACGCCGCCTTGTATAAATTATTAATTTAAATAAAATAAGGAGAAATTTGTCAAATATTCATCTGCCTCAGTTTTGTTGTAAAAGAGTTTACCCCAGGAACACTAAAAAAGATAAATAAATGAAAATGCATTTTAGATACTTACCCTTGTAGAAATGACATGAATTTAAAATTATATTTAAAAGGGGAAACAAAAAAATGAATACATTTGAATGGAATGATTTTGAGATACAGGCAATATTTATTTTCTCTGTTGTGCTAAGCAGTAGGAATACATATTTAGAGTAATATTTTTTTTATTTTGAAGAACTGCATGAAAAATAATACACAATGTAGCAATATCATAGCAAAAGAAAGACTTTAAGGAAATAATGTATTTTACACACAGAAAATGGGGGAAATGCATTTTTTTTCTCCTCTTTAAAACTGAAATTAACAGAAGCTGTACTGCAGTTGCCAGTTATTCAAATCTCAATCAAAAACCCCCAATTCTTTAAAAGTCTAGTATAATATTGAAACATTAAAGATAAACAGCATCTTTAACCATTCATCCAAAGGTGGAGGGGTTTTTTACACACAAAATATTTTTCAGAAATTATACAGGAAGATAAAAAAGACAAAGTTTTTGCTAATCAATCTGGAACCATAAAAAGAAGTTCTTTCCTCTATATGGCAGAGCCCTGTTAAAGTATTTTGTTCCTAAAATCATTATTTCTATCCTTGGTACAATCCAAAATTTCTCCTCTCATTTGTATTTTTGGGAGAATTTCAGGAATGTGTAGAGTTATTAATACTTAGTGGTTTGCTTATGTTTTTAGAGTTAATTACTGTGCAGTTCAGAAGAAACTGAAAAAACCTGTAAAACCATAATAGAGGTTTGCCCATAAAATCTCTACTTCAGTTACATCATCATTTTGGAAAAGTCATTTTCTGAGCTGGTGCTATAAAATCTTCATAGAATTTTTTTTTTTTTTTTTTTTAAACAAACCGAACAAAAACCCCAAAATCAACCATTATGCAACTTAAAATATAAAGTTATAATGATAAAAAATGTGCTCTATATTTTTTATCAGGTTCCTACATCGCCAGCCTGCAATGTCGATTTTTGTAAGGTCTCATAAAATCGTTTATAATTAGAACATATATATTGAATTTTTTGAAAAATGAGAGTTTTGAAAAATTTGGGAGCTTTTCATTTAAAAGATGGTAACGCTCTTTTTATAATAAAGTCTTGTTATAATAAAGGGTAAAAGAACATGTCAAAAGGCACTCTGAACTAATTTCACAAGTATTTCATGTAGATTTTCATAATTAACAAAGGCTTAGCTGTGATATAAAAAACTCTTTGGAAATTAAACCCATCATTTGAGGTCAAAAAATGTAGTAAAACAGGAGCTTCAATAAGGTATATTTTAAGATTTATATTAAGTTCTTCACTTAGAGTGGAAGAAAAAAATTGCAACTAATATGCAATAAGAAGAAATTGATAATTTGAGTAGAGATAAAAAATGGGTAAGCAGTTGGCTTCAGTTTAGGAAAAGAAAAGAAGATGGCACTAAGTCTGGAGGAAAATTAGTAAGAATAATGAAACTAAAAATAGATTTTTATAGAAATTAATGTATCTAATTATGACAGAATCAAAAACATTACAGTGATAACAGTGATGTAGGAAAAGGTAATGGAGATCAATTAATTTAAAAATAACAAAATTTCTTCCTCTCTTCTGCAGGAGGGTGACTGAGATGATTTTGTAGGAGCTGGGTCGACTGAATCACTCTGGGCTTGGAGCAATGGATGTGGGACCACAGGAAGCACAATTAATGAATTAACACCATTAGCAGCAGATTAATGCAAGAATCATTACACAGTGAAGAACTTGTTGCAGAGATGGAGGCGGACCATGAACACAAAAAAAAAAAAGGGGAAAATTGGAAAAGCTGTTGTTAATTGCAGCCTCACCAAGTAACGAGCTTTGGTTTACCAGTGACTTGTTTCACACCAAAATGTGATGTTGCCAAACAGAAATAAAAGTGTTTCTAGGGCCATGTTAATAACACTGAACTAAATCCATAAAGGTTTTTCTGAAAATAACTCTGGACACCAGTGTTCAAGGAAGAAGTTGAAACAAGAAAATTTTTCGTAAGATAATTTTAGAGCCATAAAGAGAAAAACACACTTTTGAGCTGGGATCAGTCCTAAGAGATGCTGTGACTGCAGCTTGTAAATGCATTGAAGGTAAACTCTAAACCAGAAGAAGAGCTTTTGAAGCCAAAATTTGCTGATATGGGTGTAAAATAACAATGAATGTATTTAGGCTGGGAATACAACCCAAATGTTTCTAACATGAGGATGGGGAAATGTATGTGTCAGAAACACTGATAATTTTTAATTTTTAAAATAAGTAGGTGTAACAATCTCTGTCAAACAGGGCAATAAACTGTGTGCTCTCAAAAAAAAGTGAGTTTTTTTCTGAAAGAGCAAATTCATATTAATCGCTGTCCGAGCCTAAAGGTATAATCTAAGAAATTTGGTTTTTTGGTTAAAGCTTCTTGCCACATTTTTTCAGAAACGTGGCCTTTGTATCAGAGCTGAATTGTGGATGTTCAGCTCAGACAGAAAGAAGAACAAGCCTGAGATTCCTATAAAAATCACATAGCCATGGATTTTGCTAGTTCTGTTTCCATTAAGCACAGCCAAAGACAAATAACATGTAAAAAGTGAGTGCTTAATGAGATTCACCAAAACACATACTGCTTCTCCCCTTCTTTAAAATCATAGATGCTTTATGAAATACTTCCTGGTGCTGTAGAATTTATTGTAACAGCCAACTTTATCTGCATTGAGTGTAGGAATTCCATTGTGTGTCTTCAGCAATCTTAAAATCACAGGACCTTCAGAATATCACATTGCAAGTTGCAGATGAAATGCATTTATGCAAGACATAAGGACACCTCAGAAAAGAGACACTATTTTGGCATTAAAAGCTGCTAATTAATTGATAACTTATCTTGCAGCCACACTGTATTCAATTTGAGTTGAAGAAAACCCGAAATTATAAGTAGGATTGATAATTGTTGAATTAATTATCTGGAATACAAGACGCTTTAATAGGAACTGTCTGCTTCTCACAAGATCCTTCAAAAACTGTGCAACAGAGTTTTATTTTCTAAATTATTCTATCCTCTTGGGAAATCACCACTTAGCTGGTTGAAGATGTCTTCAATGTCAGAGGTTTTTCAGGCTAAAGCATGAGCAACAGCATGTATTTAAAATATATGAATAAAATCTTTAGCAATTCTGATACCATTTTTAGAAAGTAAGTTTCACCTTCTTGAAGTGCACCTCTACATTAAGCTTTATAATAGAAAATCGTTTATTATGGCATTCCAGGTTAAGGATTACTATTATTGTTGTTGTTGCTGTTTTTGTTAAAGCCTTTTAAAACAGACAGGTAAATTGTTACCTATTGAAGCTGTAACTATTAAATCTTGTCAAATGTGAGCAGAAAGTTATAAACAAAGCCATAACATCAGAGGAACATATCGTGTATAATTCTGAAATTAAATTTACATTAAATATCACAGAAATAGTGATAATCCAAGCTCAACATTTACAGAAATTGACATTTTCCCCTTCTTGGTAAAAGGGAAAGATTTTGACGCTCCTGACCCCTTATCCATGGCTGCCCTAAACCATCACTTCAGTTTAGAAGAGGCCCAAGGAAACACATTGCTTAATATTCCTGGTTAATAAGTAAAAGTGGTATTAAAAAGACTTTGTTTATATAAAAGTGAAGGAAAAAACTCACACTGTAAAATCAGATAACACACAGTTTCAGAAATTCTTGTTTTTCTTACAGAAAGCCTAGTGAATGATTCTCTGGCACATTAACAGTTGAACAAAGTTTGTCAAGCTCCTTTTGAATGTAGACAGCAAAAATTATTTTTAAAGGACAAGAAAAGACAGCAAAATTATTTTTAAAGTCACCAAAACAAATGGTGATTTTTCCTAAGTGCAGAAATGAAAGAATCAGGAATTATGTGCTGGAAAGTGCTGTTGTTACTGGTGTTGTTTTTATAAGGCAAGATGGAAAAACACTTAACTCTCAGAAATATATCACCTGAGAAGGCCAACAGAATTAAGGTCAAATTGGTAAATCAGCCTCCACCATTCAGTACATTCTTTCAGAAATTTCTGATAGGAAACAGAATATATTTTGCTGCTGCCTAGAATTGTTAGTTAATATTATTTCCAAAGCTGATTTTATATTAGTGGAGGCTGGATAGACATATACATATATATATATATGTATATTTTTTATGGGAGATCTGAGTGTTTGTGCTGAGTTGGATCTTTTGACAGTTTTGTATTTTTACATGAAACAGATCCCTAAGAATCTTAAATCTGTCTATTTTGAAATCTTTTATTACTGTTCTGACCCAACTGGAAAGGTTTCTTCAGCTGTCAGAGCTTCTAATATAATGGTGCACAGAATTCGAGGAAAGCTTCCCAGACATTTTTAAAAGGGAAAAAACAAAAAGTGTCTTTATTTCCATGTTTGCAAGCACCAAACAATGCAAAGGAAGGTACAAAATATTGCAGCAACACCCACAGTCACACTTAATTGGGAAGGAAATTTCATTTTAATCTCTCCCTGGCAATCATTTTATGCTCTGGAGCAGGATAACTGATGGCATTTTCTCACCTGTATGTTTGCTGACCTCCAGTAATGGTTATTGATTTTCTAAAGGACAAATATAAACCAGATGTAGCTGCTCTTCTCAGGTAGCACACCTGAGAGTCCAAAACTCTGAATGGGGATTTTTCTCTTGTGTGAGGAAGGTCATAAATGGTAAATTCTTTGATGCAATAATTACTGAAGACAAAAGAGGACAAGCAGTCCACAGACCAAAAATAAACCTACTAGAAGTGCACAACCAGGACATTTGCTTCCTTGCAGCACCTGCTCTGCCCCACAGCCCTTTTTCTATCAGGTGCTGGCCTTGCCACAGAGGAAATGTCCAGTATGAGCAGCCAGAAGATCCAATTCCATAATAAACTCGTATAACCTGAGTCAAATCTTTCAGGAAAAGCTGCTTTTTCCTTTCTGAAAGTGCTCCACAAATATGTTCTGTGTGTTATAGCTGAAACATAATCAAATACTCTGAAGGGGACTGGGGAGGGGGGAGGAAAAAAGCTGAACTATTAGTTACAGCAACAACAACATGAACAACGAGGAAAATAAAATCTCTGAGGAGAACAGCAGCATTACTTATCTTAGCCAAATGTTTGGCTTTTTCCAAATGTTTAGAGCTTTTAGTTCTCTCTAACATTGTCAAAACCACTTAGAGGCATCCTATCTTCAACTCACAGCACTTGTCACATCCCCAGCCCAAATATGAAATTTTAAACACATTAGGCTTCTGTCTGTTTTGTTGTAAGGGAAAGTTTTCCAGCTCCATTTGTCACATTTAATAACCATAACACAGAAAATGGAGGAAGTAGGGAGTGTCATCCCAAGACTTCATCCTGATGTGGTGAATCAGGAAAAAATAGAGTCAGCAATATAAGAAACATTGGCTGTTCTACACACCTGGGCAATTATAGATGATTTAATTAGTCACTGGAAATCAGTACACACACAGGAGGTAGGGGGGAATGATCAAGACAATTTTTTTTTCTATAATCCTTACAATAATATTTCATCCTGAGGTCTTATGTGTACTTTATTGAAATTAAAATAATAGATTTACTGAGGCTCAGGGATTTTGGATTTGGTCAAAAGGGTTGTTTAGGTTGAGAAGAGTAAGTGACAATGTTGTCTCTGCCTATATGGGTGTATCTCTGTATGTGTCTGTGCAATCTCTAAGGAATTAAAATGGATTCAAGAAAAAAAAAAAAAAACCTGAGGATGAGCTTCCAAAGTAAAAAACTCCCCCCCTTTTCTTTTTCACCTTCCATTTCAGAGACCATAAAAAGTTATTTAATTACCTTCTAGAATTAAGCTCTCTTTTTTCCTATAGAAATACCTCAAATTCCATTGAGATGCATATCCTCTTAACAGAGGATTGACTCTAGGGTTAACTCAAAAGCTTGATGAAAAATAATTGCGTTACTACTTTTTAAAAAAACACACCTAAAGTTTCTCTATATAAGAAAACTATTCTACATCCTCTAATCCGCTATTTCAGACAGACCATAGAATCACATGGAATGTAGATTACAGAACACTAATTTGGAACATAAAGAAGACACACAGAAGGTTAAAACAGACAAACTTAATAAAGGACACTGAAATCTGTGTTGTGGTGACTAATGGTAATGAACTGCCTCTGAAGGAGTTACAAATATCTATTAAGTTTTGCTTTCATGTCTAAAAATAGTGCCCCAAAAGCAACATCTAGAACACCCTATGAACTGCAGAAGCACATTAGCAGGGGGAAATGAAACCTTTGCAAAGTGAATAGTAATGTGACCATTGAATCTAAGTGTCTAATCTGGGGGGGGGAATACAGAAAAAAATTATTCATCCTCAACCCTTCCTTTTTCCTTTAGTACATTTCACCTCAAATTTACTCTCTGTCATGCTTTCAGTTTAGTGCTTTGAGACCTTTATGTTATATGAAGGCAAATTGGAATCAATAATTCTGTAATAATAGGATGAGAGACAGACTGTCTGTCTCTCGGTCCACGAGGCATAGTATTTGGGGAAAAATAAAAAAATCTTTTCAGATTTATCCAAAATCTTCAGGTCTCTTGTAGAATAACTCTGAATGTGGGAAGACACAGAGATGATTTGTGGCCCTCAGCACTACGGAGACCTGAGATATCTGTCCATACTTTTCCTTGGCTAATTCACCCTTTTTTTTTTTTTTTTTTTTTTTTTTTTTTTTTTTTTTTTTTTTTTTTTTTTTTTTTTTTTTTTTTTTNCAAAATATATAAAAAATAACTTGGTTGCATCAAAATTACAAGTAGGAGTTGTAGATAGGGTTTTTTTTTTTTTTTTTTTTTTTTTTTGGAAAATATCACTTCTCTAAAGCAGTAATATTCATATACTCACAGTATGTTCACATATCAGGTCAAACAGGAAATACATGGAACACCAATAATTTGATTCAGTCTGATAGGTCAATACCTACTTTCTTCTCAAACAATATAATTCTTAAAAACCCAAGTAACTTGAATCAAGAGATTCTCTCCAGCTCATTCTTTCCAAATAAAGATAAAATTCAAAGTGTGGTTAAAGTTATGGGACAGGTGGGTAACTACTGACTTGGCCTTTTATTGACAAGAGAAGAATTCAAAGTCAGCAGAGAATATTGGCTTGAGAACCTAAAAGTTAGACAGGGAAAGAACAGAGAAACACATCATACTTCACATTCTTTCCCTGAAATGTTAAACAGGTTTCACAAATGCATGGAAACTTCTGTTACGGAGATTTTTTCAGCAGAAAAGTATTATGTTGTAAGCTTAGAAAAAATAAAGATATGTAGGCAATGTGCAATAACTTCTGTTCAGTGGAGCAGAATCTCTTAGTAATGCTAAATCCAGGTTTAAAAAGATGAATTTATGATTGGCATTAACCTCTGTAGCATTTGGATAGGCCATGCTGGTAAGAGTTTAACTCAACAGATGACACCCTTATGGCTATAAAAATTTCTGAAATTCTTTGAATCTGCAGAATTTAATGTGGTGGAATTCCTGAAGCACAACCTTCAGCGTTTTTGTATGAAAAAAAAAAAAAAAAAAAAAAATCAGATGAGCAGTAGCATTTAAAGACCAAATGAGCTGACAGACTCATTTGTCACACAGCAAACTCCCACATCTCATGTTTGTTACAATCTATTTTATGTTCCTGAGCCATCAGAATTTACCATTTTAGCAAGGAAATTCGCATAATAATAA
>WBNO01005892.1:0-12647 GCA_013400575.1 Peucedramus taeniatus | reverse complement strand
TCTTGCACTGCAACCCATGACAAAAATCTAAAAAAAATCTGCATTTTTGTATTTTTATTAGTGTTTGAGGAGCTCCTTCAGCCTCCCTGACATATTTCCTTTCCATCCTTGGCACAGCCACATGTCCCAGAACTCTAACTGGAGGTTTCTGCTCACAGACTGTGGCCACACAGAGGTGATGCAGGTTTAGAGTGGCTGTGGGAAGGATGGTTCTGACCAGAACGTAATGAGCATCAATGGCTGGCATCCTCCCAAAGCATATCTACTATGTGGAGAGAAATGTTATAATCCACCTTGCAGCAGTTTATTTACCTTTGGAGTCCTCTTTGTCACTCTATTGGCTCCACCAAGCATCCATCTCTCATCATGTTCAATCCAAAACCAGATCTTTGTGTCATTATAATCCAACAAAGGTTGTGCAGATTCATAGTAGAGAAAAATATGCTTATTTTTTAAAACTTTTTTTTTCAAACTGACTATTGCTGGAGGGAAAAAGTAGCAGCCCTAATTAGGCTACTAATAGCTCTAGGCCTCATGTATTGTCAATGGAGCTGAATACATTTTTTTCTGGATAATTAGTATAATATTTTGTGGAACAAATTAGCACTGAAATAATTAAAAATGAAATTTAGAAATAACTTACAAAACAGGGTATCACTGCTAGCTGCAAAATGTTGACTTTCCATTAGAAATACTGTAGAAGTGCTGTCATAATTAAATTTCACAGGATTCATCTCCTGTAATATACTACGAAAACACACACACAGAGTTAGTGAAGAAACCTATTTCACTAGGTCACTATGGTCCATTCTGTCCTGAATTGAACCGACTAGGGGGAGAGGCATGGATTGTTGTTATTTCTGGACCAAAATTTTCCACAGTACTGAATTAATTTTTTTTTTCACTAATGTGCAATACAACTAGACATACTTTGGAGAAATCTGCTTTTCTGCAAATGCTTTGTGGGTGAGGTGGCACTTGGTTTCAAACTAAGACAGCATCTTCTTCAGAGAGCACATTGCTCAGACTAAAACTTCTTTATTTGAAAAAGTAGAGAAGCCAGGCCACTTTGTAACTGATAATCATAAAGGAAACCTACTGACATATTGCTGTTTGAAAACAACTTTACATATGTGTTTCCCCCCACTCCTTTTTTTTCAATTTACACCATTTTCTTGGGTCTTTTCATTTTAAGTGAGTTTTTTCTGCTTGATTTCCTACAGAACCATTTAGTTCAACTTCTCTTTCCACAGACTTATAATTCCACAGGGAGGAGTAAAACAAATGCCATTTAAGCTGTAAACTATATGCCGAAAAAACCTTTCCGTCCAATACCAAAGGAGTTCTTTGATAACGTGAAAGTCACATGTATGTGTTCAAATAATTAAGGTCACAAAATTGGGATAAGGGGGATAAGTATTTGTTTTTATACACATATATATGTGTGTGTGTGTGTGTATATATACAGAGAGAAAAATCAAAGCTTTCATGACTTGTATATATTAGCATTGTGTTTCACCACAGAAAAGTTTATAGAGAAACACATTTTGAAATTTCTCTCATCATTAATCAGCATAAGATCACGGTTCAAATGGATTAGACTTTCAGATGCCAAGTAGGCTTCTAAGATAGATTGACAACCAATTATAAAAGGTATGGAAATAGAAATTTGGCATAGAAAACAATGAGGTTATCTGCTGGGCTTGTTCCCCCTCAGGATACTCGTATCTGGTACTTCCCTAACTACTTCACACAAATTCTTTATACCAACTATAGGGATTCTTACTGCACTCTAACTGTAGATTACAGCTAGGTCTCTGTTTCTGACCTTGTACGCCTCTTAAATGTTTTGCAAGGAGTGACATGAAGGCAGAAGAAAATATTGATTTATGAGGTATGGTAAACTAGCAAGCTAATATTGAGTTGCCTCTTCTCTTCCTTGAAAGCTCAAGGTTGCATTCTCAGAGGATTTATTGTGGCTGACTTCAGAAAAACAGAGGTTGCTCCAGTCACTGATGGTAAACTAGTAGCTACATGTTCCTGTTTTACATCAATGGCTCCTTGTCACAGTACGCAAAACAGATGTTTTTCATTTTAAGGATGAAGAAATGAAACTGAACTGTGCTTCCTGGAACTTGCTGGAAAAGGGGAGAAAAAAAAGTGGGAAGAAACAGCAAAAATATCTGAACAGTTTATTACCTTTACCATGCCTACAACTGACACTGCTTTCTAGGCAAACTTAGGACATCACATTTTAGCCTGTTTGTCCCTTGCAGATAATTGGTATTGCATCTTCAGGATTGAGATATTAAGGGATAACTGTCCCTGCCTTGTAAAAAAGTCTGTGGAGCCTGCCTGTGAAGAGAAGCAGAGGAATTCTGGGACTGATAGCATCACTCGGTAATTGTCTGACAATAAAATGGTCAATGAAATACAAAGTACTGCTCAATGGGAAAAGTAATCATATCTATGCAGATACAAATATGATTGCAAAATTTGTTACGATCGAAGGAATCACAAAATTGCTATGATGGTTCTTTGAAGAGAGCTTAATGCCTGGTAAGCTCAGAAAGGCAAAATGTGATACTAGAAGTTGTTAGGGAAGGAAGGTAGAATGAAACAGAAAACATCATTGAGGCAGCAAATAAATCACTAGGACATTTATGTTTTTTAGTAATACAATGCATTCTAATAGTCTCATCTGAAAAGTGTTAGGCAGAATAGAAAAGCAGGAATGGATGTGACAAGGATGAGCAACAGAGCAGAACAGCTCATCAGAACAGCATTTTAAGGGAGATTAAACAGAATAAGACTTCCAATTTGGAAAAGCTGTGATATGGTAAAAGTTTATAAAATCAGGAGCAATGATCATTCATTAGCTCTCAACGAGAGCAAGAAGTTGCCAAGTGATATTTTTCAAGCAGTAGGTTTAAGACAAGTGAAGAACTTTTTTAATATGATTGCAATTAAAATGTAGAACTCATTGCCACAGGATATTATGAAGAACAAAGGTAGAAATGGATTCAGACAAATTTACAGGAAGACTAAAAAAATCCCTCAGGAGCTGTTAAATACAAATATCCGAAGTTGTGCTTGATTTAAGAAAGCCTTAAACCAGTATTTATCAGATACTTATACCATTTGAATTTGTCTTGTTCTTGTATAGATTCCTTAAGCATCCGGTGTCCACTGCTGTTCCCTCTCAGAGCACTGTTTCAGGTCTTGCACTACACTCTTTTCAGGTGCTCTTCTCATTGTCTGCTAAAAGAAATGCCAGTGTTCAGAAGGAAGGGAGGCCACCAGGTAGAGTAGAGCCTGTTTTGGGGAGTCAGCTAGACTATAAAACCAACACATTTCTTTGTTTTTCTAAGTGTTGCCTGCAGAGCTTATGAAGGTAACCAAAGCTTTTCAGAACTTCTGAAACCAATATTTCTGTGCTTAGAACTGATCTGCATGCTTGTGAGGCAGAGAGAATGAGTGTGCACAGCAGCGGTGTGATCCCCTCTCCTACACGTGTCTTATAAATGTGATTCCATTGCAACCTCCATCTCACAGGTATGCTCAGGGAACTGTTCATACACCCAATTTGATCCTTGCCTTCAGCAAACATTATTCTAAAATATGCCATCAGCGTAGATTTATTTATTGTGAGGCACCAGTGACCAGATGGAAACTAAAATTTGTCATTCAACTGAACTTTTAGCTGTATTGGTCTGAAAAAAGTTCAGGAAAATACTCTTCTGAGTGTAAGCCACAAAATACAGAAAAATATGAAGATTTAGATACACACCTCACTAACATTTCCCAATATTTCTAAATTAATAGCATTTTATTTTATTTAAAATTCTGCCACATTTTTGTGGCTTTTTTATTTGCCAATTACAGTGACAAGTTTTGATTAACCAGACAAAAATTTTCCTGACTTTTTTTTCCCTTAATAATTTTCTTATTTTTCTGAACAGGAACTTGCAATGCTACATTTCTGCCAAGATTTGTCATTGATGTGTGAGTCCAGAGATGTGATTGACTGTGAAATTGTATCCTTCACAAATACTAGTAGTTTCTCCTTAATTTTTAGAGAACTAGAAAAGTACTGAGGAACTGCTCTCATAAATCCAGTTTACTCTGGTCCTTCTGTAGATCAAGACAAGACTGTAAAAGAGCATAAGTCTGTAGCTTGCAGACCAAAGCCAGATTTTCCACATAGTACTATCTGACAATTACCCTTCAATTCTGCTCACTATAATTTAAGTAACGCACACTCCTGGTCTAAGGCTTCAAAAGGTTTCTCCTCTCTGCTTTCTCTGTTTTGGTTGGTTTTTATAGTCAGTCAATAGTAGCAATGCCCTTAACTACAGATAGTGTCCATCTAGTCAAAACACAAGAAGCAAAAATTTGTTCTTCTTTCAAAATTATACTTTGGTACAAAAAAAAAAAAAAAATCTAATTTCTAGATATTACTTTAGGAAAGAAGATTTCACTGAAATGTAATTTCAGGTTTTGAAGTGGACATTATAGAAAAATAGACAACTTCTCTACTTCCTTTTTTGTTAGCCCTTGGGAAATTTAAATTTAAAGCAAGAAAAGAGGAAATAACGTCTTACCTTTTAAAAGTAATTTGTTTCCTGTTGGTAAGCAGCACTTTTGCTATTACATGTTTATTCACTTCAAAGCATGACCATGCTACTTCATCTCCAAAGAACAATTTTAGCACTCTACTCTTTTAACACAGTTAAGCTGGAAGGCAGTCAAGGGATGTGTGGAAGTAATTTGTTGTACATTTAATGGTGTGAAGTATCCACCAGGGCAAACTTAAAAGATTTTTCTGTTTCCTCACAAAAGTGTCCCTGAGTGAAATTCTAATTTCCTGAGTAGTACTCTGATTAGCTTTTCACAACTCTGTTCTGTGTCAGACAATTGGCAAGAAAACAAAGATCAGGCTTTTGTTGATATTCATGAACATTACACCTCTATCATCATCCCATTGGTGACGTCTCCAGGATTTGCTATGAGGGAAGCTTCACAACTGCTGAGCTTATCTTCAGGAACCAGTCCTATGGTGCTCTGTAACTGTGCCAGGCTGGAGCTAATCTGCTGCTTAACTCTGTTCCTGTGGGAATGCCGAGCACTGCAGCAGCTTAGAGCCAGCTCTCTGTGCAGCTCAGGCACTCCGTGGGCCACAAGCTGCTGCGCATCTAAACCATCACTTACCCACTGCTTCCTCAAAGCTCCCCTTGGACCTCCATCACACAGCAGTCTACATTAGCAGACTCTTCTGTGGCCAAGGGTTAAAATGAAGAATGTCATTCCTGCAATCCCTGTCTAGTTCTTCCTTAGAAAATGAATGCAAAGCTCAACAAAGCCCTGTTTAGACAAAGCTTTTAGGAGATGCTATGCTAGAGCTGTACTACACAATTCTCAACACACTGAGGAGTTCAATTAATAACACAATGCTCCTTTAAGCAATAAAACCTCTTTATTTTTTGAGACAATTCCTGGAACTGAGGGAGCAGATTGATTTACTTGTAACCTGCACTGAATCAGGTATTGCATACTGGAGCTGACCTTCTGTTGTGAATCTGGTTTAGTATTTGCTTTCCATTAAATAGGGAAAAGCTTAAAAAAAACCCCCTTGAGACATCCTTTATGAGACTTTTGTGAGTTGCTATTTGTCTCCATACTACCATATCTCTATATGTCATGAAGTCAGTCTTATCCTTATTTTTCATTAAATACTTTCTTTCATAACTACAATGTTCATCACAAAAAAGGGTGTTTTGATTATTACTGAAATAAATCTCCCAGGATAAGTGTTTTTTTGTAAAACTTATATTTTGCTTCTGTAAGCAGTGTTTAACCATAAAAAATCTGTCATGCACACCGTTCTGCTTATAAATAGTATTTTTATGGACATCTGTGAACATCCTGTTTAAGAAAACAAATATGTGAGATTTTTTTTCTTGTTTGGGCAGTAGGAGTAGATGCATGGATTTGCATGCTCACAAGGCTTTTGTGTGTTGCAATGACAAAGAAATTATTCTCGAATCCACCTGAAAAATGCATTCTCAAAATTCTGCACAATCAGTCTTAAAGCTAAGGTATTAGGGCTAAGCTAACAGTTTATTGAGCGCTCTTAGGGATTTCTTCTATAGATGTAAGCAGAAGTTATTTCAGCATTTAGAAGGAGCAGTATGTACTAAAGTGGGAGAGAGCTGGGTTTGCTATGGCTATTACTTTAACACATTTTCTGATTAATTCATTAATGCATCATTCCTCAAAAATGAAATGACACTTCACTGCAGTAGTCTGAGAAAATCCTGATAATACTTTAATCTACAATATTTTCAGCAAACTGCTCAAGGTTTTCAGCAAAAATGTTTACCCGATGGAGTTATCTTTAAAAAAAATTGCACCAAGTCTGCCTCACTGCATGTCATGCAGAACAAAATTCAATATTTTGGTCAATAACTTGGCAGCAAGATAAAAATGTATGATCTTCCACAGCAGGTCAGTTCAAATCCAGTCTCCTGTGTGAAACCATCCCACACAGGAAGTGAAAGGAGAGTTTATATGAAGAAGGCAGGCACAGTGACATTTTCTCCAGCTTTTAGTAGTCAAGAGTTTTACCAGTTTTGGAACCAAGAAAATTATTTTTTATATTGTCTTTTAAAGAGAACCAAAATCATAAGAGGGACAAAGACAGTAGAGTGATACATTTGTTCTTTAAGATGTTGAGTCCTGAGGTGTCGGGGTTTGCCCTGAAACACAGCGGTGTTCCACTTGCCAGGGGACTTTTAATTTTTTTTTATCAAAGACTCTTTAGTTTGCACTTATCAGATGAAAACAGAGAATTGTGCTTCTACAACCCAAATAAAATGCCATGCCACAAAAAAGCAGTTGAGAAATATTTTTATCCTCCCCCATCCTACCTGTCTACCTCTGTGTCTGAGATCATTATCTGGTGTACTGCAGTGCTGGTGTGCTATCACTCTGGAGATTCTCAAGGAAGAGTGAAATCCCTCAGGAGAAAGCTAATGGTCACCATAACTGCAATGTTTATGGCTGTTTCTCAGATTCAGTAGCATCAGATGGCTCTGTGTGAGGAAAGTGATGCAGTCCAGTGTCGCTGGGGAGCCATATGACATTGCAATGACTTCTGAAAAGTCCCCCTGGGCTGGCTGTTAGTTCCCTAACAAAATAATGCTACTACTCAACAGCACCTAAGGGTCTCCTTTTCTACTGAAATGCTGAGAGAGAAAACAAAGAAGTGAAGGACCTGCATTCTGTAGTTCATAGTATTTGTTTAGTTCTAACACAAGATAGCTGTACTGAAGGGAAAGAATAAAGAAGCTAGTGATACTGTGAAAATCAGAGAGGCAAAAAGGGAGATTGTGGCAAGCACTGAGCCAGGGGCTGTAATCAATTAGCTGATGGCTGAACTTCAGTCCCCTACATTACTTCTGCCAGCAGCAGTGAAAGATGTATAGCTGAAAATTCCCCCTCACAAAACCACAAAGCCTGTGGAACTGTAGTCATAAATACTTTAAAAGGAAAGGGTCTGCTCTAGTATAGATTTCATCACCTTGATAATCAGTAGCCTTTCAGTAGTATCCACTTTATAAATAGACGATCCTTGGAATAGAGAGATGTGAATGCAGATGTCTGACGTAATAAAGCTCAAACTAATCTCCAGTATTTTATTAAGAAATCATTAGACTGAACTGCTTCAGGTGAAATCTTTCTCCATTGAAGTTAGCAGCAAAGTTCCCTCTGACTTCAGACAGCAAGAACTAAAACCTTTTCAAGACAGTTATTAAGCTGCAGAACAGCTAAAAGGTAAGGAATTAATTTTTATTAAATAGAAATCTATATCTGTCTCACAAACATAACTAGAGCAGAGATTCTATTGATTTTTACCTAATTTGTTATATTTACTGATATGAAGAGTCTTTGAGAGTACTTTTTTATTTTCTGGCAATAACTACCTATGATTTTTTTTTTTAAATTGTACTTTGAAAAAGGTGATTTTAAAAACAAAAATATAATCTTCTTACAAATAACCAGGTAAGTAACTCAACTTTTACTACAGCAAACTGAAAAATCCTACCTAGAATGTTGCAACAAGCAGTGCTTGGGAAGAGTCTTTTGGCAAGTGTTTCTGACTCAGTGTTTAGAGACATATGTCTATTTTCAATGTTCTCAGCCAGTTATCCCAGTGCTGGCTGAGCCTAGTCTGATTGCTGCAGGATGTTGTCTGTGTCATGCATTCTATATGTCCTTTTGCTACACTTATATGACTCTTTAAAGTAATTTTTAAAAACACTTTAAAAGAGCACTGTCAAAAGAGACAGGCAAACAACAGACTATCATCATAAATATTCAAACAATTTTTGATCAAATGGCAAAATTATACCGATGTCAGGATTTGAGGATAGCAAGGCATTTTAGCTTTGTGTACTTCCTGTAGGAAAAGATGTGAACTGGTCACAAAGTCCTTGCAATGACCTGGTGACAGTCACAAATGTAGATGGCGAACTCATCTCAAACTCATCTCATCTCATTCAAGCTCAACTGAAAGAGACTTCTTTCCTTCTTGTAATGACTAGGGAAGAATTGGTCAAGAGCATAAAGGTAAAAGGCACGAGTGAGTGATAAAAGCCATGCAATAATAGTTCATGAGACATATGAAAGGCAAAGGAAAGAATAGCAAAATACAGGCATCAGATTTCAGGAAAATAGGCTTCAGTAAACAAGAACTGTCTCATAAAAAAAATTGGAATTCAAGAAACCTAGGAGTTACTTAAAGGAGCAATATTAAGGGTATAAATCCAAACTAACCCAGAACAGATAGTATAAGATTTGCTAAATTTTGACCTTTTCAGGCAGCATCTGAAAAGGTGAAGCTGGGTCACTTCCTTAGGGTAGGGAATCATTGCATAAATGTGATGCCACAGAATCAAAAATTATGAAAGCACGCAATAGATTCCAGTCCCAAAGACCATGATGATGATAAAAATCATTCTTTCATCCCATAAAAAAAGGACAAAACCAAATTAAATAGCAGTTGAAAAGAAAAGAAAAGAAAAGAAAAGAAAAGAAAAGAAAAGAAAAGAAAAGAAAAGAAAAGAAAAGAAAATAANAAAATAATTCTATAGATGATTGACATGTTTTTTAATACTTTTTCTGAAACACTCTTATGTATAAGGGTGACAGGCATTTCAATATTACAGCAGTAAGTAACAATGGAGAAAATTTAAGATCAAGGCTCTAAGTGGGAAGGAACAGGTTAAATACCTATTATTAAGTTAGATGTTTTCAAGTAGCTGTGATACTTGAAGAATAAGCTGATGAAATATCAAAGATGATAGAAGTAGCTCTAAAAAGTCAAAGACAATAGGTAATGATCTAAAATGAGTGCAACAGTGATCTTTGAAAGGAATGTGAAACAATTTTAGGCAATTAGATAAACTTTAGTTCCTGGAAGAATGCTAGAACAAATAAACTATTTGTAAGCATCTAAAAAAATCCCAAGGAAATTAGTCACTGTCGTTATGGATTTGTCAAAACAAAATTGTATCAGCATAATCTAATTTCCTTCTGTGAGAGAGTGATTGTGGATAGAAAAGAAGCAGCAGATGTCACACATAGCTTTTAACGCTGCCTTGTAATATTCACATAATTAAGTCAAGGAAGTCTGTTCCAAACAAAACTATAGAAAGTGGGCACAAAAATACTTGAATGACTTTACTGATAAATCACTTGCCAATAGTTCACTGTCAAATTGGAATGATTCTGTGAAGTAGTGTACAGTTCAGGCTCTTTTATTTTCCTTCAAGACTGGGGAGAAGTAATTGACACGGTGCTTACAAGACCCGCAGGAAGAATCATAGGGTACAACAAACTGGTTGACCTTGCCAGATCTGTGACATTTGTACTTGTATTCACATATTTATGTCTAGTTCAGAGCAATATTTCCTTGTATATATTAAGCATAGAAATAAGCATACTCACACTTTGGCTGTATTAAATGCACAAGGTCACAAAACCATACTGTGTTTTTTGTAAAATGTTTGTTATTTTCATGTTGGCAATATCTTTCATTACAAATTTGGCTTGTTTTAAAAGTTGTCTTTAAAAATTGTCATAGTCCATAATAAAAAAAATTAATAAACCTGTAATAATTTTAGCATTTTTGAAAAGTAACAAAAATATTAATATTTCAGTTGGTTTTGATAATGAACAGTGTTATACTGAAAAAGACTATTAATAGATTATTTTTCATCTTCTCTACCCCATACTATTTGGCTAGATATGTGAATAATATTGTTCATTTTCCTTCCTGAATGAAGAAGCAAAAATATTCAGAATAAAGTGAGAATCTTTAGAATAATGCTCCTCACTTTAATTAGTAGCATTCATAATTTGAAATGTTGTTTTTAATTTCCGTCTTCATTATCTACTTAAAAGTCGCTGCTCCTATAAATATTTTTCAAATTGCATGGAGGAAGATAAAGCATACAAGAATGCCAGGAAAAAAAAAAAGAAAACCACAAAGGTTTTTTTTGAAAGGCAGTTTCACTTTTGGAAACCAATTAGCATATTATTTTTGTATTCTTTTTCTGCTTTATAGCTTGCAGAGTTTGCATTGCCCACCAATAGGTGGCACTAATAATTTCTGCATTATCTCAGTGGTTGTTCTGTTGTCTTTCAACAGAGATGGAGTTATATTCTAGTATATCTCCCATTTCCATAATCTTTGTTTGATTTTGATTTATATTTTATGTTTAAACAAAATAGAATTTTTGTATGAAAATACAGGTGCTGTATATCCAAGCAAATATTAAATTTATGGGCACAGTACAGATACATTAATAAACTCTAAGCAGACAGTGTTTTTTGCCTGAGGGATCAAATATTAATGTGCCCAAATAACCAAAGCTGCAAATTGCTGATGCACAGCATCTGAAGGGTACATTTAACATTGAAATAAAATGGATAGAGTATACAACTCCAATACACCATACATGTTTCTCACTTTAATTTATTTCTTGGAGAAAGATTTCAAATGTTGTTTCTAGAAAAGTTGAAGTAAATAGCATCATGCAATTGGAATCTTATGGTTATGATTTATCTGGCTACATATGTCTATGACCAACACTTGATTTTTCGGCACCTGCAATTATCTGTCCTTTACCTGTAAGCTCTGATTTCTTTATTACCATCTATTTCAGCTACGGGATGGCACCATCATACTACAAAAAGTGAAATGATAAAGCAAAGAAGAGCTGGTTGGCTGAGTTCCCCATGCAACTCCAAGAAGAGTCAGGCCTCTTTTAGCTCACCAGAGACAAAGGCATCCATGCAAAGTTTTACAAAAAAACATAGGTTTCAGTGAAAGCTGGATGCTACCAGCACTAGATACTTCTCTTCCTCTCCATCTGAGTAGAACTCAGGTTATGACATGCTTTCAGCATCCTGTCAAGATCTGCTAAGTTTTTGTGTGAGCCAGCCTTTGCAGATGAGCTGCACAAGGTCATTTATTGTGTCTTGTGCTGTGTTGCAGACCCAAAATATACCTTTTGTCCTTAACAGGCACTGCAAAAACCATTGTCACTTCAAAGCAGATCTCATTTCTGACAGCAAGGAGTTGAAGCCAGTTATTTCAGTAACACAACTTTTAGATCTCAGATTTCATTATTTCTCAAAACATTTAGTTGAGTCAATTTTTGTCTTTTACACTGTACACTAAAAATCTGCTTTTTGGAAGACTTTGCACACCAGCTGTCTTCTGCCATATCACTGCAGCACTGGCTGTGGTAGGCATGCTGGGATAGGAAAGGGATGTCAAATAGAGAGGAGACAGATATGCACATAGGAGAACTGAACTTATCAGTAGTATCTGGCAATTAAAGATATCTTAGACACACCCAATGATTACAGGAAGGTGGATATTTCTACCTTATTTCCCTGTGAGATGTATGCTTTGAAATTTCTGGTATGAAAGAAAGGTGGCAGTAGTAAAGTTAGCACACAAACACCATCTGTGAAAGCCAGAAAGCATCTATAGATCCTCTGCGTGCTAGAGGCTTACTGCATCATGTATGAGGAGGGATAGAAAAAACCCAGAAAGAGGTAGGAGAGAGGGAAATATGGAGTAAGCCTTCCCCCACCCCCCAAAAAAATAGATGATAAACTGAGAAGTAAATATGAATTAAAAAATACTGTACAGACCATTCTAAAACGGATATGTTACTGCTATACAATCACAGGCATTTTCCATGTTGCATAGATCAAATGAATTATTGCCAATTAACACAAAGCTTCAGCCTGAGGCACTATCCAGGCACATATAAAAACTATGTCTATCCTGAAGACACAATTTAAATAGAAAACCTCCTAGATTATTGGTAATAAGGTTGTGCTCCAAACAAGGAGGGAATATGCTGTGATTCATGACAATTTTGCTGGAAATCTGTAAAACACATCTATTGCCTACAGAAATTAATAACTAATAAATCCCTCCAGCTCATGCTCCTTGCTCAGTACCAATCTTTAGGTCAGTTCCCCGGATTCCTCTGTCCCTGCCCAATAAACACTTAATACTTATAATAATATAAGTATAATAAAGTATATTATTTTTTATAATA
>WBNO01005888.1:20680-49704 GCA_013400575.1 Peucedramus taeniatus | reverse complement strand
TTTTAAATTTAATATTAGTTTATAAAATTCTTTAATTCACACTATTACATCATGGCACCTGACTGAAGCAGTTCAGAACAGTACTCATTTAAACCTGGTTTGCAATCTTACCTTCTTCTTCTCCGTCTTGTTCTAATGCTGCACTTTCTTCCTCGAAACTTCCAATACCTGACTCTATTTGAGGAGCTTGGTTGTGTTGCTGACTGAGTTTGTTGCGAATAATGCTGATTTCTTTCTTTAACAGCTTTGCCCTTTTGCTCCTTGACCCACTGGATTTCATTGCACAGGTGAGATCAAGTTTTTCTAGCATCTCTCTCAGCTGTTCTTCCAAGGACATATGTGCTCTGTTTGCAGGATTCAGTAACCTATCCACTGAAGTCAAAATACGCATAATTGAAAACGTGTTAGCATTGCCCAGAATGCTCTCAGAACAGTAATACCAACAAAAGGAAAAAAAATTGAATTTGCATGCCAAAATAAAAAAATACTGTCAAAAACCCATTTAGATTATAGTCGGAAATATTGAAATTAATTCCCACTATTTTTCTTAATCGGCATTTTGCTCAAAAAAACTAAGTAATAGAGAAAAGAAGTAAAAGGTCAGAAGACAATTAATCCTTCCCATTTGAACAGAAATTCTTTCTTGTTAAAGAAAAGGACAAAATTATGGGTGTAAAAGAAATGTATTAATTATTCTACTCCACTGCCAAACCTTAGAAACTCACATGTATGTCAAAAACATGAATTTCAATTCCTAGTATTAAAAATGTGCCTAATTTTTTGATGTGCTGAAGTTTATCAACACTGGTATTCATTTTCCATGCCTTACAAGCATATACAATCATGTGAAAGAAAGCACTCAACTTAAAAACCTTTTCCACATAAATTGTTAAATTAGGCTCTGCCAGTGCCAAAATCAGAATCCAGATAGCACTGATGTTTAATGACAGATCTGGCAGAACAGAAACACCAGACTCTTTCAAACAGTGTTTTTAATGGGGGATGGAGAATCTAGTTAGCAAACTGAACCGCAACAATCCTAAACATCTGTATGGAACATACACGCTATATGCAATGAAAAATGCAACTTTCAAAAATAATTGAAATACATCTCACCATCTTCCCAAGAGAAAGGCTGGGGTGACTCAAGTTTAGGCCGTTCTGGTAAGTGCATTCCAGTTTCATTGTTATAACCAATTCCTTCAGCATCTCGCCTGGCTTGCCTGAGAACTACACCTCCTTGATCTCTTAACCGCACTGCAGCTCTATAAAATATTGTATCTTTTGCATTGTATTTCATACAGTTATCTATGATCAGATTGAAGTCTTCTTCAAACTCAGTGAGATTTTTATAGCCTTGAGCTTCTAACCGTTTCCGCATGGTAGAGAAATCCATAGGATGTTTAATATGATCCAAATAGTCTGGAACCTTTAAATAAATATTTAAAACACAAATGGGTAAAACTGTCTTATTACAGACAAAGTAACATTGGTTAGTAACTGGTCCACTCTTTAAACGTATCTTGTAACACCTCAATACAAGAAATTAAAAATGTAACTTAGAATTGTACATCTAGATAATGCAAACATTTGCAAGCCAACAGAAGTTTACATATTACAACATTCTGCATCTCAGGTAGCAAGTTTGAGCTCTATTAAGAGATGCTTAAACTACTTTTTCTTGGGAATTCTGTGGTTTTATGTACTCCTACTTCCAGGACAAGAGAAAATGGCCTCAAGTTGCACCAGGGGCAGTCCACGCTGATATTAGGAAAGATTTCTACACTGAAAGGGTGGTTAGGAATTGAACAGGCTCCGCAGAGAAGTGGTGCAGTGGCCATCCATGGAAGTGTTCAAAACAAATGGGTGTGGCACTTTGCCCTATGGTTTAGCCGGCATACTGGTATTAGGTCAAAGACTGGACTTGTTGACCTTGGCAGTCTTTTTCAACCTTAATAATTCTACATATAATAAACAGATGTGCATGCAGTATATGCACAAATGCACACATGTATACTCTACGTCTGTCTAGTTTCACCTTCGAGTAAGAACACAGTATTAGCATTGCAATTTTTGATATCCTTCGAATTTGCTTTTACCAAAATATTCTTACTGAAAAGTATCACTATGTACCCAACATTCTATACAAGAATGGGATATTTCCATACAAGTATTTCCCAGAAATTATTTTGGTATATAAGCATAAAAAGGCTTTCACAGCAGCAGATCATAACTCATAACGTTAATTATCAGAATACAGATTAAAAGCTAACACTGCTTCTAACTCCGCATGCAATGACTTGTTTCCTGTACTTAAGTGCCACCAAGCCACATATAAACATCAGGAAACACAGCTGCAAACATACCTCTTTAAGGTTCACTGGCTGAGCAAATATACGAGCAGAATCCTTTTCCTGCAGCTGATCCAGAACCGATCGCAGAAGTACAGTGAATGGAATAAGCTGAAGTTCCATAGTAACCTGCTCAAGCTTGACCTAAAGAAGTAACAGTTATCCAACTGAGCATTTTCCATTAACATACTGTATTAAAGTTGTTTAGCAGCAACAGTATAGTATTTTAGATAAAATGTAAAATATAAATACATTTAAGTAAATGACTTCAGTACTACTTTTAGTATTAGCTGGCATTTATTTAACAAAGATTTTCAGCCCATGATTTTGTAAGAAAAAATAATTTTTATTCCTTCAACTCTAGCTTCCCAGAACTCAAATTTATATTTTATATGTAAGAATTTTGTTCCACTTTTAATTTTATTTTTTTAAAAGATGCTACATAATAACAGCTTCACAATTCACCAACAATGTGAAAATAGTAAGAATTTAAAGGTAATGTTTCAAATTAAATTTTAGTTGTACTGCTATGTTTGAAGGTTAAAAAGAGAATCTGATTTACAGGCTATATAAGACCAAAACAAAGAGTAATTGGAAAGAGAATGTTGTACATAAATTCCAAGAAAATGATTTCAAAAAACAGAATCAACATCTTCAAATACTTTAATATCCTCCAGTTTTTTTTTTTACACTATTTCGATTCCTCTGTAGCTTAATTTTCAGGTCCTTTTAAGAGTTATCAACAATGAAACAGTCTTGCTATGGCTAAAGTAAATTCTCAATGAAAGATTAAAGGTGTGTGTACATATATATAATATATACATGTAAATAAAGTATAAGCAAACACATAAGTAGAGTACAGGCATATAAATACATGTATAAAGCAAGTAATACATGAATACGCGTGAATGATGCATAGAATTCCAGAGAGCACTCCGAAAGGACAAATTATATTAGCTTGCAATGAATGTTCACAGTTTGCAAAAGTAAAAGTGAAATGGTGTTTTTACAAATAAGGACCATTAAAATCTCTTAAGTGCAAACATTCTGCATTCACAATTTTCACGTAAGATTTTATCTTTCTGCATGATCACTTCCTCAAATCTCTTCTCCTGGCAATGTTAACTGTGGAATGCCATAGGACTTCAGATGCAGCTTTTATTTTTGCTTTTTTCGTGACAGAAGGATAAAAGTGCTACTGAGTACATGGACATGTATTGAGAAAACCTGAATAGATCAAATCATCTACAGTTCTTCAGAAACCAATCATTTTTCCAAGTCTAAGAGAATGTCTTCTTAAATAATTTCTCTATACCAATGCACACAGCATGGGCAACAAACAGAAGCAGCTGGAGGTCACAGTGCTGGTAGAGGGCTACACCCTAATTTCCATTACTGAAATTTGGTGGGGCAAATCCCATGACTGAAGTGTGACTGTGGATGGCTACAACTAGTCAGAAGGGCCAAGAGCATACCAAGGGGCAGCAGGGTTGCCTTCTACATTGAGAAATGAATATACTGTGAAGAGTTGTCTCAAGAAAAGCCATGAGCAGGCTGAAAGCTTAGGCAACAAGGTGAGAGAAGCAACCCTGTGGTTAGTATTTATTTCAGATCTAGGGGAGCCTATTGACAAAGCCTTCTTGCTCCAGCTACAGACAGGCACTGCTTTCTCAGATTCCTGTCCTGATGGGGACTTCAACCACTGTGACATCTGCAAAAGTAGTACCATGAGCTGTAGGAGACTTCTGGAATGCATTATGGATAACTTCACAAGGCAAAGCTTCCATGTGGGGCACAAGGAGATGATTCAAGACAGCCAGCACAGCCTTAGCAAGAGCAAGTCCTGCCTAACTAACCTAGCGGTGTAACCAATCTAGTGACCTTCTATGATGGAGTAACTCTATCAGCAGACAAGGGAAGATGCAATCTATATTGACTTCTCTAAGGCCTCTGACATGGTCCCCAACAACATCCTTCTCTCTAAACTGAAGAGATGGATTCAATGGGTGGACTGCTCCATAGGTGAGGAATTAGCGGGATGGCTGGACTGGCTGCATCCAGAGAGCAGTGATCAATGGCTTGGACTCTGGATGGAGATCAATAATGAGTGGTGTCCCTCAGGGGTCTCTACTGGGACCAGTAGTAAGTATTTTCATCAATGACATAAGACCAAAGGATCAAGTGTACCCTCAACAAATCTGTGGATGACACGAAGATGAATTGTGCAGTTTACACACCTGAAGGACAGGATCCCATCCAGACACAAACTCAAGAAGTGGGCCCCATGGAAATCTCATGGGGTTCAACAAGGTTGAGTTCCAGGTTCTCCTGCAACTGGGTTGTGGGATCCCCAGGTATCAGTACTGGCTGAGGGATGAATAGCTCCAGCCCTGTCAAGAACTTGAGAGTACTGGTGGATGAAAACCTCAATATGAGCTGGCAGAGTACCCTTGCAGCCCATAAAGTCAACTGTATTCAGGGCGGTATAGAAAGAAGTGTGGCCAGCAGGTCAAGGGAGGTGATTCTGTCCCTCTACTCTGCCCTCATTTGGCCCCACCTGGACTGCTGCATCCAGCTCTGCAGCCCCCATCATAAGCTATAAAGCTGTTGGAGTGAGTCCAGAGAAGGGCCACAAATATGATCAGACTGGAGCTCTCTTCTGAAGAAAGGCTGAGAGAAATGGGGTTGTTCATCCTGGAGAAGAGAGGGCCCAAATGAGACTTTATTGCAGACTCTCTACTCAAAGAAGGTTTATAAGAAAGATGGGGACAAACTGATTAGTAGGGCCTGTAGTGACAGGACAAGGGGTAATGGTTTTAAACTAAAGGAGGGTAGATTCCAACTATATATAAAGAAGATTTTTTTTATAATGAGGGTGAAGCACTGGAACAACAGGTTGCCCAGAGAGGTGGTAGATGCCTTATTCCTGGAAAAATTAGAGGTTAGGTTGGATGGGGCTTTGAACAACCTGATCTAGTTGAAGATGTTCCTGTTTATTGAAGAGAGGTTGGACTATATGATCCTTAATGCTCTTTTCAACCCAAGCCATTCTGTGATTCTATGAAAATTTTCTATATTTTAAATATTTTGAGCGCACAGCATGCACATGTTACTTGACTCTATGTGAGGGTTAAAATATAGCTGTCCTTCTACTGAAAAAACTGAGAATACTTAAATTATTCTTCTTTCAGAAAAGTCTCACCAAATTAAAAGGTGCTTCATTTACCTGTTCTCTTTTTAATTTTTCACGCTTACGTATAAGTTCTATCAATAAACGTGCTCTTTCAAGATCATGGCGTAGCCTTTGCCAGTACTTCAATTTTTCTTTTAAGGCTTGCATTTCTTCATCATCTTCTCTCTAAAAAAAGAATCAAATTGTTTTAATGAAAAGAAAAATGCATACCTCTTTTTATAAGATAGTTCTATACAACTACAAAATGCATGCACATGAAAAGAGAAACTACTGTCTTATAGTTATGGCACTTGCTCAGAAGCTTCATACTGCAACAACAGAAAACCTGTGGTCAGGGTATCTTTCAGAGTTACTCGAGGGTCTAATTGAAAATAAAATCTAAACTAGAAAGCAATCCTATGGCAACAGCCATTGACATCAGAAGAAGCAACACAGCAAAAAACAACTGAGAAATACAACAAGCTGCAAAATACAATATAGGATTTTTGCATCAAAATCCAAACTAGGTGAACACCGCCAGTTTCTTCAGAAGCTCCAGTGTAATAGAAACAAAATATTCATGTGGTCAACACAGTCTACCTCCCTCACACCCAGCAGAACTAGGACACACTTGTAACAAAACAAAATAATTATGGCTTGTGAGGACAGGAAATGAAAAGCTGTTTATTAGATAATATGGTAACTTCAAATGGTACTACAGGTGAATAATGCAGTAATACACCCTTTTGGAAAATGGATGAAATAATTTAATTTACACATTTTTCAGAGTAAGTAATATTTAAACACTTGTAGTATTTAGATTGATCTGCACCTACAAAACTCAGAGTGTTTGTTTGCCTTTACTATTTTTCATAAGGAAAAGGGAAGATACTAGAATACTACTTACAGGATTCAAATGGTATTGGTAATTCAGAAATGAGGTCATAAAGAAACTGAATTCCTGATATTAGTAATAATTATACAAAAGAAACATCTGTTTTGGAAAATTATTACATTTGAAAAATGAGTATTTTATAAAAGCATCTCTGAGAGATATCCAAAACTTTGCATACTTGCCCATAAGTAGCATAATGCAATATACACTTGTAAAGTCATCTTGGAGGGTATTCTAAAAGCTAAAACATAAATAGTAACTTCCATCAGCTTCTATATGTAGAAACAGAGGAATAAAGGAAAGTGGCTAAGGACATGAACAACATTACAAATTACAACATTACAAATTATTACACCAAAAGCCATAAATTCCTCAAGAGAAGAATAATTTAGAAGTACCATAGGTCTTCAAAAGGAAGTTTGTGCAATTTTTCAGATAGTTGGCTCTAAAAATAGAATTACAAAAACTGGAAGATTAAAAACATTATCTAATAGAGTTGCCAGTGCTATAATTCTATCACCTGTATTGCATTTTATTGCTTCATGTACTTTGTAAAGGTAAAGCTTAGTTTTATTCAAATCTCTAACTTCATTGAAGTTGAAAATACTTAAAATATTGACTATTTCTGCACTAGAACATAGCAATCTGGAAATAATAGTTTGTTCCTCTTTTCATTAAGGAAAAAAAACAACAAAAAGAAAAACAACAACCTAAAAACTGGAGCTTGAAACTTCTAGTTCCCTTTCCCAATGACTACTACAACTGACAGTTGTAATTTATTTAAAAGAGTTGAATCTTTACATAGAATCAAGATAATTTAACTGCTGGGGTCAGAATAGCTCAATGTAAATTTTGACAGATAAGAATATTAATATTTTCAATAATTTTCAATTCTTTAAAATTCTGAAGAAACTCACTGAAATAGGAAGTCTACACTGCCACTAACTGCTACTCTCCTAAATCCCTTCCTTTCTGAGTATAAACCTCATGCATGGAAATGCCACCTCAACTATAGTTGTATAGTTTCTTCAGTTCTACTATTTGTCAGAACCAAAATTAAACTGCCAGAAGTAGAAGGCTTGTCCTCCCTTTGCTTGCAAACATTCAGAGCCTGCTCTTTTGCCCTGTTTAACCACACAATTTAAGAAACTGAGGAACTGAGCCTGATGAAAGCTAAGTCAACAAAGCGTACTAGTTCTAGAGTGGGTCAGGAAACCTAAATACAGCAAGAAAAAATAATGTTACAGCAGGCCTTAAGGTAGTTTATTAGACACTTAAGTACTTGGCTGAACCTCAAGGTGCAGTTGCACTCAAATAAAATACAAATGTTTTACCTGAATCAGTTGTTTTACCAATTTCATTCCATTTAATAGGCACACACTTGTCAATCTGCAGATGTGACCCAAAATATCAAGAGCACCCTGCCTCCCATTTTTTTCTGCACACATACACTACCTTTCTGAATGGCACTCTGGCTTGGAGATTAATAGCAAGCCTTCAATTTTTTGACATTTCTTGCAAAGTAATGTTGGCAGACAGTTTACAGCTTAACAGCTAAGATAACCCTCCTTTGCCCTAACTTATTTATTATCTGACATACAACGTATACCTTAATTAGATTAAAAGGTCCAGGCAAGCTGAAGAACCCATGATGTACTGGTTTCCAACAACCAACCAGTAAAAAGATACAAAGAGTACCTTTCAAAATTTTAGCTTTCTGACAGAGAAAGTTTCTATTTGCTTTCTGGTAGGAAAGTTCTTCTTCCTTCTTTCTACAACTGTCCTGATAGTCACCAAGTTTCATTTGGCTGATGACACAAGAAAAAATTATATAGAAATTCTTTTTTGTAGAGGGACTCTTCATCAGGAACTGTACTGATAGGACAAGGAGCAATGAGTTAAAACTGAAAGAAGGGAAATTTAGATTAGATATTAGGAAGAAATTCTTGACTGTGAGGGTGGTGATACACTGGAACAGGTTGCCCAGAGAAGCTGTTAATGCCCCATCCCTGACAGTGTTCAAGGTCAGGCTGGGTGGGGCATTGAGTAACTGGGTCTAGTGGAAGCTGTCCCTGCCCATGGCAGCAGGGTGGGAACTAGATGATCTTTAAGGACCCTTCCACTCCAAATCACTCTGTGACTCCATGATTTTCCAATGGACTTAGTTCTTGCTGAACATAGCATTACCTAGAATAAGTATTAAGTATTACCTAGAATATTATCTATTTGTTAATACTGAGAGAAGAGGAAAACATTTTTAAGTCCACACAAAGAACATGCAGCAGCTGAGAACTCGTCTCACCATTAGTATGCTACCAGTGTCTCCATACCAGCAGGAACACTGTCAGTGTAGCACCATAGCCCTCCTTACGCTGGATGTGAATGTGTGAGAATAGCCTCATTCCTTAGAGAGACTGTAACTTAGTATGATACAAACTAAAATAGAATGACAGTGATGAAACTGGACCTTGAGCAGTACAATTAGTTTTATTAGCATGCTCTGCTGGACTTGTACGCCAATCAGAAAAAAACATTTAGTGGTTGCAACTTGTGTTCTTAATGAAATTTTCAGTGGAGGTGTGACCTTAAGTCATCAGCACCTTCTCTTTTATGTCTTCTAACAGTGGCTTTAAATTAACATCACTACAGCAGCAGCAAGCTTCTACACTTACATTTCATGCCTTTTTTTCATTCAAGCATTCCTAAGGTTCAGGAAAAAAAAACTAAAATAATGAGGATGTGAATCTATTAGAGTATTCCAATACCTTTCCTTAATGTCTCTAGGTGGAGAGAGAAGTGAGAGTACAAACCATTCTCTTAGAGAGTTCCTTGTTCCTGCAAATGGTGAGGCAGTCCAGGTCTTTTAGCCTGGTTTAGAACTCTTAGATCTTCAAAACCACACCATAACAGAACTCTAAAACACATTTATTAGGAAGTCTAGATCATGAAGATCTCTCCCTTTGCCAAATTTGTTCTAGTAACCAAACAGAGAGGGATCAAAACCAACTTTCCACCACACATCCTGAAACCCTTTTCAGGGCTTTGATTTGTCAAAAACACTTCTTTTCTGTTTAAATAGCCATTTAAAAAAAAACCTGAATCTTATTACATCATTGTTTACATTTGATTAACTGAAAAATCTATGTAGATTTCTTGATATTCTGACCCCTCACATAAAATAAAAAGAATTTTCCCATCTGGACTGAAATGAAAAAAATAATCATGCCTATCTAAAAAATGTTAAGGTGTTCTCACAACAGCTATGCCATTGCTGTTTATTGTCTTGATTATAAATTGGTTTATACTTGGGAGTAACAAAATACATTAATTGCCTTGGAGTTATGACTGCTTTAATAAAAAGCTATTGAAGGTGCTCTGAAAAAGACACAGTGTCATACACAGGACACTTGCTACTCACTGAAAAGCACTAACTACACATTTTTCATCAAGAAAATCATTGAATACTCAGCTTTTACCTTCAAACCAGATTTTACGTTTCAAAAGAACAAACTTTTTAACACACCAATATAAATAGCTTCCAATTAATTTAGAATATATTATTTCCTTATTTAAGAATCGTTCTCAAATTAGAAAAGAAAATAAAGAACTACTGTTTGTACTGAAGTGTAAACAGGCAATTGAACTTTAAAATGCTCATATCAAAGGCCTATTTTACTTTAATCGAACATCAATTACAATAATAGTTTTATTGTGATAATCATTATTTAAAATATAGAAATGTTGCACCCTTATTATGCCATCCCAGAAGAAAACTGGCCAGTGTAATTTTTCAGACACTAAGAGTGGTCTAGTTCTATACTGCCACAATAGCACCACACTTCTGTGCTTGACTTTAGTATTTTATAAGGGCTCAAGCTCATTTAAAAAGAAGTTTATTATCTCAATAAATTAATTTCAACTATTATTAGGCAACACTAATTAGGTACATTGCCAGGTATCACTCTTCAGAACCTCTCATGCAGAAGTAAAAGATTAATCAAACTTCAAAATGGAGTAATATAGAAACAATGAAAACAAAATAAACAAGTGGTCGATTTATATTCAAAGTTCACCTAAAAGGAGTCCAAATAAATGGCATTTGAGAATCTCAGCTATGAAGAAAGGCTGAGAGAGCCCAAACTGTTTAGCCTGGAGGAGAAAAGGCTCAGGGGTAGAAATCTCACCAATACACATAAATACCTGAAGGGAAGAGGCAAGAAGATGGAGCCAGGCTCCATTCAGTGGTGCCCAGTGACAATACAAGAGGCAACGGGCACAAAGTAAGAACAGACATCAGAAGACTCCTGGTTTTTTTCTAAACTGTAGCGGTGACCAAGCACTGGCACAGCTGCCCAGAAAGGCTGTGGAGTTTCTACTCTTGGTGATAACCCAAAAGCCAACTGGGCTTGGTGCTGGACAACCTGTTCTAAGTGGCCCTGCTTGAGCAGTGGCGTTGTATCAGATGACCTTCAGAGGTCCTTTCCACTCTCAATTATTCTGGAAATTATTGATTAGTTTTTCCACAAGAAAAGCTAAAAAAATAAACACACACAAATATGACAGATCAAATAATTAGGAAGCAGTGCTGACCATGGTATTTTTATGGCTACATCAATCAATTACTTAATCAGCAAACAGAAATACAATTCTAACAAAAATAACAGTTCCCTTTCAGAGAGGGAAAAAATTCAGTTCAATACGAGTAAATTATTATAAAATTAATTCCTAAGTTTTAGAAGCTATTTTACAGGAAGTAAAGCACCAGGAGAATGGAAAAAACACACCCACCCACACATTCCATTCCATTAAAAAAGGTAATTTGGATGCAGTAAAAATTTCCACATCATGATGCTTCACAGCATTTCTAAGTCTACACACATGGATCCACACAATTCAGAAGTTTTAATTATTTTTGAAGCTATCCAGTAACTGAAACCAAAAGAGACCACCTGGAGTTGCTGTTTTGATGCTTTTCAGCAACTTATTCATAGGAGTGTACAACTAAACTTATGCTTTCTACAACCCCGCTTAACTGTGTCAAAAGCAAAACCAGAAGTTGAAACAGGTCTTTCAACTTCATCAACAACTTGCATTTTGTTATTACCAAACAAGGTCGGTAATACAGATCTCAATTTGAAAACTGTAAACTAGCTGTCTAAACCTTTACCCTGATAAAATCCACAGTTTTTTCAAGTGTCAAATAAGACATCTGCTTTGCATCTTTTGATGAATTTAAAATAACTTTTACTTTTTATCTGACAGTACACTGAAGGATGAGTTCCAAAAAAACTACAACACTTATCAAAGAATAATGGCATTATGATATTTGTGATGATAGTATTTTTATGAAACATTTAAGCAAAAAAAAGAAAAAGCTGCACAATTTTTTTTTAAATCTCACATATTAAAAAGCATCAGATAATTCCCAACTGCCAAAGTAGGTAGTATCACTTCAGAATAGGGTAAAGAATTTATTCAGTCCTGAGGAAAAAAAGTTTTTACTTTGCGGTGGGTTTCCTAGTTTATTTTTAACTCAATAAAACAGAAAATTTCCAATTTCTTCTTATAAACAAGAAGTATGTCACATACCTGTTGTGTGTTTCTTTGCGACTGTAAACTGGATTGCAGCCTTCTCAAGAGTGGAACACCATTCCTAGACAGCCTTTTAAGCAACCAGTAACTGTGCACTCGTTCAACAAAATGCTTCTTTCGCTGAATGGCCACCTGATTCATAATCTTATTTAATCTAAAACATGGAAAAACTGATATTGTATTTTTCACAGCAAAGCATAAAACATATTTATCTATGGAAGTTAAACATCACATATATATGAATGTATACTGTAAAACCAGAAGTAATCACTACGTTACTAACTTCTTTCAGTAAGATCCCTTCCAGTACAATTATTGCTGAACAGTAAATTACAACCAAGTACATCTGCTTGACACTGCAGGTTCTACCAAATACATTAAGATACTTTATAAAGCTAAAGGGAATCAAATTTTTGTAATCATAATTGGAAGAGCAATCCCAGATTAGGGCTGAGAATAAAGCTTTATGTGAATTTGCATAGAATGATTTTCCTATTGAAAATGAAATCAGACAAAAGCTCCAAATCACTACGAAAATCATCAGATCATTTGCTGCCATCTACAGAAAGATTAGTAGTTTATTTTACTGACAATACATCTGCAAGGTCCTCACATAAAAACATACAATGAAACCCTTGTATTACTCTATTAATATGAAATTTCTGACAAATAAACCAAATAAAAAATATAAAACACAGGAACAATTATTATTTTACCCCACACATACAAGAAAATAACCAAACAGAGAAGACATGAAGATGATATAAACAGTTAACAAAATATTTCGATCAAAATCAATCGGTATTTTCTCCAAAGTTGCCTTTTAACAAATGTAAATCCTTTACGCGTATACTTTTTCACAAATTATGAATATCAAACACAACAATACTTATTCCTATTTTTCAAATAATGATGTTAGATAGACGTCCAAGTCTCAAACATGACACTGGCTTCTGAAAACATATTAAAAAGAAAGTTTATCGGAAATAAATCCTCATCTGTTTGTGCCTACAATATCTTGAAATTACAGCAAAATAGAAGTTATAAAAAGTTAATAGTTATAGAATTAAAAGATTTTCTCTTTGTATGATAATGCTGGAATTTGTAACTGGTGGCAGTTCTTGTAAAATTAACGCAAGATCCCCAAGCTACCAACCCCCTGTACTGCAAGAGATGGTTCCTTCATCTGGGGGCAGGGGTAAGCTGGAAAGAGAGCTGGACGTGAAACAGTTACAGAAAGGATAATAACAATGAAATAAGAAATCTGTTAACTCTTCACTCAGAATATTACTACGACGCATAGCAACACTCCACAATTGATAGTAGAGGGTTTATCGCATAGTCTCCAAAATTTAATAGTAAAGCAAGCAAATATTAACTCAATAAGTGCCCGATTTGTAGAGCAGTACCATGAGACATCTAAACAAAAATCATGATTGTATATACATACTAATATTTTTCTGCTTTTCCCCTTTATGTATTAGGAAGAAAGTAGTTTTGCAGGTAAGTGATAAAAGCTAGGTAGTCAAAACACCTAAAGAAAATGTAAAGTTAAAAGTAAGTCTTGGGTTAAATAGTTTTTGAGTATATCTGAGAACACTAAATATTTTTCAGACTAACATACAAGTGAGTGTACTTTGAGTTCACCAAAGGTCATCTATCCCTAGAGTTTTTTGGACTGTGTAGAAGATAAGGTGCCATAGGTCTATTCAGTGTTGCTAACTATAGCTAAAGTTTTCAGTCATCACCAGGTAAAGGCAGGGCAAACACAGGTTTTCTTTAAAATACAGTGCCATTGTGTCCTTTGGTTCCTCAATTACATTGTTGTTTTTTTTTTTTAATTAATAACTAAGCTAGTTAGGCATTATTGAAAAATTCTAGCTTAACTGAAAGCTTAGATCTGCAGATGGACTTCAGACTGTCCTGTATATCTTCCACTGGAAGGTAGACACAGGCTCCACAAATTTACTCAATGCAGAACAGATGTGACCCTACTAAACTTCAAACAACATAATTACAATTAATTATACAATGCAATCAAAATCAAATAATTGCTTTCACAAATCCCTTGGAAACGGCAAAACCTACTGAACCAAGTCAAAAAAAGCACAGCCAAAAACACAACTATTTGGAAAGAGCCGAGAATCATAACATGAAGAAAGGTGCCTCGGCTTCATGCCCATCAGATGTGGCAAGACTAAGCAAACATCTTTAACTATAGCTTTAAGAACATTTGCCAATTTCACATAATGAACCATTCTAGTCATACATAATTATAATAGCAGAGTGTTAAAAAAAGCTTAAGAAAGATGTTCACAGAAGACATTCTCCAACTTTCAAAATATAAATAAACAGAAGGTAATCTGGAGTGCAGAGACTACTTTAAAAGTAGTTGGAAGCTACTCATCTCTGCCTTCCCCTCTAAATGAAACCAAGTATTTCATTTAAACAACACACATGTGTAGCAGCTATGTACTTGTCAAAATACAGAGCTCTGAAACTCTTCATATGGCAAATATCTACAGAGCCTCTACACTATGAACATAGTGCTAGGAGGATGTTACACCTGCTGTTAGACTCTAACTACCCACTACCAGCGGGTAGTTGAAGAAGTTGAAGTTGGTTGAAGAGCATTACAGCTATTTAACCATCCTTTTGCTTAGTCTGATACTTCCAGATAGACTTTTACTGTCCCAAGCACATTAAATTTTGATGGGCAATACAACCATTTTGGGGAAATGAGACAACACTGCTGTAGAACCTTGTAAGTTGCACAGACTGGGTACTGATTTTGAATCTTCCAACACCTAAATGAATTTTCCATACATTCTACTTCCCCTTTTTTTTTCCAACAAAGATGTAATAAAAAACCCTGAAAAATAAATTTTAAAAAAAGCATGTATTTGGGCTAGGTAAGGGAGAGCTGTTTAAAGACTTCATCATTTTGCAATCCAGGATCGGACATGCCAGGATTAATTGCTACAGTACACTGATAAATCCCCAATGCAGAAGCAAGGCTTAGAGAACTTAGGGCACCTCCCAGAACTACAGAAAACACCTCAGCGAAGGCATTTTTTTGCTAAGGTATCTGTCCACACTACAACTTTTTCTAGTATAAACACAACAAAAAAGAACAGCTTTCTGTATTATTTTCTAAATAATAGAAGCAAGTCAAGCATACCAACTACTGGGAGGAAAAAAACATCATTTTCCCTCAACTCACCAGTTATTTAAAACAAAGTACACTGATAGAAGAATTTGAAAATTCTTTAAAAAGTGACTGTGTTCTAGTGATATTCAGTGACTGCTGCTATCTAGCTGGTCTCATAAAAGAAGCAGTAGGTTTCAAGCTGATGACCACTGCAGCCTTTTGATGTTCTAGCACTAGCAGTCATACTGATTCTTGGTTTTGTTTTTTTAGAGCTGCCTGCCAAAACTACACAGATGACAAAAACATTTTTCAGAACTGTTTTAATTGTGCCACAGCCAACTAAGTGAGCCAGGACTACTTCCTCTCTCCAGCCCCAGCCCTGTAAAACACTGATGTGATCCACAAATGGGGATATCATACAATTCCCTGCTTGTCTTTAAACAGGCAAAGGTCCCTTTTGAACCAAACCTTTGAAATAGCACCTACAGTCTCCTCACATGGAGACATTTGATGGATAATCTACCCTATAAAGGATGATACACTTAATGCACTGGTCAATGCATTCAGAGAGCTGACTGTGTTACTCAGTCCTTGTTTCCTCACCTTTTAGAGAAATGCATAAAATAAATTTTATCAGTGTAAGAGATATGCTTTTAGCACACTAGCAAATCTCACAGCTGTCTTCTTTGACTCATGATTTCCCAGTTTCAGTTACTATCACTGCAGCAACTACAGCAACTGGTTACAGGGAAAAGTGAAACCAGTATTTTTGGTAACCAACTGTGTGGCAGTTTAACGTCAGAAAGCCAATGAGAGATAATCAGCCACTTTTTTTATATCAACCTTTACTAACTACTGCACAGACCATAGATACTTTTTAACTCCACAGCTATTATTTTAATATTACAATACCTCAAGATTCTTACATTTTTAAAATATCAACTGGAGAAAACATTTTCTTGAGCGAGTATGGGATTTTGACATTACTATAGTAACTCAAGCATGAAGAACTTAATATGAAAATCTGTATTAATCACACACCTAAAGGAAGATCAAATATCCATTACAACTAAGCAATTTTTGAACATGAATGAACCCCAGTATTTTAATTACCATACCTGTCCTCAGTCTCCAGTTTCATCAGTTTGTTATTTTGCATTGTCCTTTATCCAGCATAGCACTACTAAAGGTACCCACAACACAGGAAAACTGCATTATATCCTGTAAAATTTCATTCACTATCACTAACATAGCAGTTTCTCTTGACTTATGCTAATACCCATTAACAATCAAATTATGATCCAACTTACAGAGCAAAAAAAACCCTTATTTTCCCACACAAAGACTGCAGATATATTTTAAAACCTGTCAGAACAAAATGTAAAAAAAAATTTCTTGAACAAGTTGCAACAAAGTAAACTGAGTTTCCAGAACACTTGAATATTCAAGCCTTGTTCAGCAAAGTTCCACAAAATATACGGAGACTTGAAGGAAGCAGGAAAGACGCAAGACTTCCCTACAGGTAATTATAGTAATTCCAATGACACTTACTGGAAGACAATTAGCATAAAACTAGAATAAAAAGCTATGGAAGAATTTATCTGGGGAACTGGAATTAAATCTGGAGCCTTACCAACTATTCCTCCTAGATCCATATTCAAAAACTTCAGTTTTTGAATATCAGAATGCCCACCTGGACAGATGAAACTCTCTCTACTCTTCTCATGGAAACCTTTGGCAGCAGCTGCTTAGCAAAGTGTTTGTAAAATTAATTTTTCAATATACTCTTTTTTTTTAAACAGTGAAAAAACCACAACTTTGTAATCCTACTCCTCAACAAAAGACATAATTTACTATACAACTTATTAACTTAAAAATAAAAAACCCTCAAACTGTTCTGACCAAATTGAAAGGCAACACAGGCAAATGTATAACTGTGTAAAAATCAGAATCCATCTGCATGTCTTTATTTCCTTTTGAGAAAGGATAACATTCCTGTACTACAAAGCAGAAGTAAGCTAGATACCTAACAGAGTGCATATCAAATCCTGGAAAGACTAAAGAAGATTTCATTTAAATCTCTGAAAAACAAGTCTGCAGAATCCACATGCAACAAATACACATTTTCTAAATTGGAACAACTTTGCAGGTTTTAGTCCTTTTGCACTGTTATGTTTTAAAAGCCTAACTACTGAATTTGCCTCTCCTAGGTTGAGAGTCTGACAGAATATATTCAATCTACTGATACATCTTCTGAAGCCTGAAAGTCTCTCCAGGTTCCTATTCTTTATTCAAAATTTACTGGTATTTAAATAGTAATTGATTTCGAATGCACATGTAGGAAGCACTTTGTCTTGCTTACATGACTGTGAACCCCCTATTTTTCTATCTGAGCAAGCAGCTTGTAAAATTTTGCTTGGACAGGAAAAGTAGAACAGTGAACTGAAAAAGTAAGAAAACATTATTATTTCAGTTAATTCTCTGTTATCTTCTTCCTATTCCAACAACTAGAGTTTGTGATATTCCAAAACTTTGGATAAGGAAAAAAAACACCAAACAATAAATAAAATAAAAAACCAAAACCAAACCCAACTCAAACAATGAAAACCCCCCAGCCTGTCACACTGGAAAAATCTCTTCTCAGAAAAACTATACATGCAGATTTTCTTCTGCCAGTTCCTACACATATATAATGACCACATATGATTTTGAAATCTAATATCAAAAGGCTAAATTCATATCAGATGTATTAATCAAAAATCACCTTTTGATCTGTAATGAGAAGAAAGCTCAGTATTTATCTTCTAATTTTTTGTGCACTCTGTAACTTGATCACTGAATAAAAAAAACTGCCAGGAGACAGTTCTTCAGACAATGCATTCTTTAAATGTTTTGCTATGGACAAATCACAACATCCTCTATTTGCCACCAAAAAAAACTGAATAGAAGTTCACACAACTGGTGAAACTCAGAAGTTCTGAAAAACAAAATAACATAAATCTTGGTCTTCATAACTGCATTGTCACATATCTAATCATTGTGGACCAAATTCCTTAGAAAGCACACAGAATATTAATGATAGGCCTTACAGAGGTAGCATTAACTTTTTTAAGCTTCTTGGCCCTGTACACGAAGAAAAAACAAAATAAAAAAATATTATTTTTACTCAAAATCTACTTTTACAATTTACTAAATAAGTTACAGTTCTTTGAACACATTAATTAATCTTATTTAATCAACCAACCAGTGTCAAGATGAACTAGCTCCAAAGTAATGCTCTAAAGTTACCTCCTTTACTTTTTTAAAATATAGCTGAGGCAAAACTAGTGAACACCACAGTAGCTTTTTTTAATTTAGAGACAATTACTTTTTTATTTAAGCAGAGAGATCAGAATGACATCAGCAGTAGTTTCTACATGTAACAGAAAGGTTTCAAAGTCAAACAATGTGACAAGACAAGAAACATCAGCAGTTGAAGACTTCTGGCATTCCCCTCAGGTGATTCTATGATCCAAGTATTAGGTACAGTCACAAGGCCTACCCCCATCATGCTCCCCTGGAATTAAAATAAGCATTTTCACACGATTCTGTAAATTATGCAAACATGCATATTCAAGGATAAAGAGCTAACAGACATTGGTCTGGATTTATTCAGCTTCAAAATTCTTTGCAATGCTGGCCCCAGCAATAGCTATTTTTCAATAGCATTTTTATGCTGAATTTTAAGCCACATTTTCTGTTATTTTCCCCCACCTTAAAAACTTTTTGAACATATTAAAAAAAAGCCCAGAGTACCCTAAAAAACATTAAAAAAAATTCCCAAAAGAAATCCATGAGCTACATATATGAATAAGAAGCATTATCTGTGAATGCAGACTAACAGTGTCTTGAAGGCTTTGTTAATGTTCCTTTCCCCTTATACTGCATTTCAACACTTTCTGTTTATTTATTATTTATTTTTCTGGTCCATACTTCCTTTCAGAGACAATCAATATTCTTATGTTAAGATGGCAAGACTATATTTAATTACTTAGTAAGAAAGTTCAAGATAGCTCAACTGGGTAAATTATAAACCAAAAGAAAATACTGGTTTTGCCTTGAGACACAGTAACAGAAATCCAGCTTACTACCAGGCACAGTATTCCTCCTAATAAAACCAAAGATCAACACAGAGAAATAGTTCAGGTGGGGCACATAAATGCTGATCTGTCAGAAGAGCTGAAAATGTTTTTGTAAGAGTCTCAGCAATTTCTGCCCTCACTTGTCAGCTATTACTTACCTTACTTTCACAACAATCTTATAATTCTCTTTTAATATTAATGCAACACACTTCATGTAACAACATACAGTGTTCCTACTTCTAATAAAAGTGGGGCTTTTTTACTTATGCTTTGCTTTCTATACAAGTATTGAATTTCAAATGTTTTCTTAATTTCAGACATAACAAATATGCCATGTTTGCAGAAAGAGAAACTAAAGATGAAAGCAAATATTTATATGCTTTTAATGCCAGCTTCCATTTAATAGAGCAGTACTTGCATGAACGGCATTTTAATAAAGCAGATTACACTGTATCTCAGTATATACTTTTAAAATACTGAAGATTAAATATTTCATATCACATTCTATTTCCCTCCAAGTATATAGCTACAATATCATAGTTTCACAGCATTTTTAAATAACTGGCTAATATTGACACTGGCTAACAAGAAAACATTTTTAAATGCCTCTTTTGACACATAAGATCAAGAGGCTACACAAAAGCAATGCTATTTGTACTAGAGAATCAAGCACTCAAAAACAAGAGAAACCACGTAGTTTTCCCAGCTAACATCGTAGCACTTCTGCTTCACCTACCCATCCTGGATGTTGAATAAGGTAGCAGTTATAAAGGACAAGGATGACCAGCAGCAGATTGGGAAAAAAAAAAAAACCACGCAAGAAATTGAGCACAAGTGCAAGATAACTGACAGAGAGAAGCAGCTAGATTTAGATTGCCAAGACAACCCTAAAAGTTAGGATTTCCTAACTTGAAAATTCTGGACCTGCAGTCTAAACACAATCCTTCTAGTATTTTTTTTTCACACGGTGTAGGGGGGAAATCTCTCTATTAAGCAAAATTCAACCACTACACATCCCTAGTGGCATATACTACACTTCAAGAACAAATTTGCCATCTTCAGCCAAACTAGCTGGTGGCAGTGGGAGGCTACTTTTTGAGTACCATTTGCCAAGAGGACCAGGTCTGTCTGTCCCTCCCATACAGTGAGACAGTTTTAGAGTGCCCTTTCCCACTCTCCTCCCCACACAGCACAACTGCTCTGGCACTTCCCAGGAACACAACTTTTAGATGATGTTCATTTCTACCTTTAAACAATCAAAAAACCCAAAAACAACCAAACAAAAAAGCCCACAAAAACAAGGCAAACAAAAAAAGCTAATGAACAGTACAGTGTAAGGCACCATGTTCAAAAGTTCCATATTATAGTAAGAACTGAATGGAATTTCCTAGTAAAGAAAAAAAACCATCTCTGAAGCCAGGTCTAACATACAAGCTGCAGGCATAAGAGTTTCCTGGTAGTCCCATACATTGTTAACCAGTGCTAAGCAAGTTACAAGTCAGTATTGACAGCACTGAAAACTGAAACCACCTCAAGGCTCAAAGATGAACTACCTCACCTTTGGAAGTAGATACTCAGGTATAGACTTTCCAAAATAACTAGGCAACAGGACAGATACAGGCCCAGCATTAAAAATAAATTACAAAAAAAGAGGAAAAAAAAAAAAAAAGAGGCAGTGGAGGTTAACATTTATCTCCTACCATCAATGGAACAATGGTTAGCAACTTCTGATCTGCACCCCCTAAATCAGTAGTTCACAGACAAAAGTCTGAGAGATCATATAATTAGATTGTAAATGATCTAGAGAATGACACTATCTATATAATTTAACTGCTATAAAGCTAAGAGAATGACATCTGTGTAAGAAATTCTGGTCGAAGGCATTCAAGGCCAGTAGCATAGAAACCTGACCTAAGGTAAGCTGATCCAGAAATTCATAAGCTACAAAAGTTGTATAGAAATTATGAAGTATGCTATTCCACACCCAGTCTTTATCCTGAACATTAGAATAATTGTTTTGGAAAACAGAATTATTAAAACCTGTGTTACTAAAATGCTCAGTCATTCATATACTCTCACTATCCAGAAAAGGATACAAATCATTATCCTTAAACTGAACAAAAATTGCAGGATGGTTTTCCTCAAGCTTCACCAGATATACTGAGGGGCTGCATCCAGCACATACTTTCCTCCACTATGATCTTCATATTCGTACACTTTTCCAACTACCAACTCTGAAGAGACAGCAATATGCTGAGGAGGCATACAGTCTAGGTATTAAGAAAGCAATCCAAACCAAGTATATCCACATGTGCCTCAATTTCCAGAGATGTTGAAAACACATTAAAATCAAATTCTTCAGGCAAAAAAGCTCTAGTGTTTAAACACTGAGTGTATATATTTATTCTCTAGTAACTTAAATAGCTTATTTGCTCTTCCTCAAGGCCTCTGAAAAATCATGCTTCAGCTCCAAGGGAAAAAAAAGAGTATTTAAAAAACAGATTAGAGAAAAAGAATAATGTAAATGAAGACCACTGTGAAATGATCCAAATAATTTTTTAATACTTTATGGGTATGTACTTAATTCCTAGAGAAACACAGGAGTGTTTCCTAAACAGACAAAAATTGAAGAACAGCCAGAGAAAACTAGACAAGTTTGGTTCTAAAAGCAGAGATTTGGGTCTGCAGTGTAATCACTTTTCCTTTTAATACGCCCATTTGTTTCACTTTTAATTCAGGGATCAGTTTTCTGGAACTGAACATATTCACGTTATAAAGAGTACTTAAGCAAGGGTCTCCCTCAGCCAAAGATAAGCAATTTATATTAGAGCTCAACTTTAAAATACCTTTAAACTGTGCACTTTTTACACTTATGACATACAGTACAGGAAGTGTACTTGTTTCTAGAAATATGAAGAGACACATAAACAGAAGAAAGCTGAATTTCTCTGCAGTCTTGAAAAGAAAGTCAATCATTAACATGAAAAAAAAAGAAAGAATAAAACGTCTTTGTATTTTTTTGCTCCTGGCATCTAATGACTATTTTTTAAAAAGCCATCTGATGATAGCATCTTTTTAGGGTTTGGCTTTTTTAAAAGTTGCCAATGGAATGAGCTGCCAGAGGCACAACTGAGAACACACTTTCTAATCCTCAACTCTTAGTTCATGTTCTTTCTTAGTGTCCTAAAAAAGCAAAACAAAAACACACTACACTATCAATTGGGATTGTCCTAATTAGACAAAGCCCAACTATTTTACACCAACTTCCCTCTTCCAGGGCCAGTGGTTCCTGTTTAAATAGCAGTATTAGTTCCCAATGCCAACTAAAGTTGTTCTGCAGTGCATCACTAAAAAAAAAAAAAAAAGCATTTTACCAAGCCAACCCTAACAGAGAACAGAGCAATCAATCTGATGTTTGTAAATATCACATAGGAGTTGAAGGCTGTTTGTCAAAGTCAGTCAGTAAGTAGCTTCTTACATTAACAAAACTTATTACAGGAAAGAACTGCAGTCTCTAAACACGTATTTATTTAGATTAATTTAACCAGCTTTAATTGCTCACTACCTGAGACTTGTGAGTCAGCTATTTAAAAGGCATCGTATTATAATAAAAACCCTCACTTCTGTGCATTCAGAGTCTGGTCACAGGACAGGAAATGAGCCTGCACACGGAACTGGTGCCTGTTTGAGAAACTTTCCAAACTACTGCTCTTAAATTAGTAAGAATTTAATTCAAGAGATAAACAAATATATTGGTGTTGTAAACATACAAACATAAATTTCAGAAACACCTCCAGAGAAGTTATTCTGCTACACAAGGAAAACATTTCCTTGAAGGTTTTTTGTAAAACTTACATAGACATTACATTACAAGTTTATTCTTAATTTATGTGAGATGAACAAGATTCAAAACTTATATACACAATTGTAATTTTCATTTTGGATCTCTTAAAATTAGAAAAAGAAGCTCAGAATCCAAAATTACAAATAAAGTTAACTTTGAGCTTGGCTTTTTTTCTTTAATATGAAGATCAACTGCATCTACTATTCCAAATTCAGCGGTTAATTCTTAGAAGTACAGTGAATGACAAGTGAACACACAACATAACTCAGTCTAACAAAAAAACCCAAGCCAAATGTTCTGAGGACAAGACAAATCACTTGATCACTTAGTAATTTCTCTGACGAAGTTACATTTTTAATGCAACTCCACAGAAGCGCAATGTACATTATTAACAGTAATTCTCTGAAAAAGACCTTCAAAGAAAGCACATAAAAAAACATACAAAAACTTCAAGGTGGCATCTAAAAGCACTGGTTGAAAATTAAATAGATTAAATAAAGTAAAGGTTTCTCACATTTTGATGGTTTGCTTACCTCTGGGGGGGGATATAAGGAGCAGATACTGTTGGCATAACTGTACAGGGTTCAATCACTGTTTTCTTGGCTTTTTTTGTCTTTTTCCTGATTTTTGATGTAGACCTAGCAGTTCTGACTGATCCCTCCTTTCTACAAACACCGTTTTTGATTTCAGCTTCTCCATAAATATTGAGTGGTCTCCGTGTGCAGCCTGGTGGAGTATGTACATCGCAATAGGCAGTCTTTTTCACAGAGAACGTTGTTCCACTGCCTGTTAGTTCTTTCACAGGTTCCATTTTCATATATAGACCAGCCTTTTGAGCACACGTCACATGGAATGCAGTATAGCAGTTTGCTTTGTGGCACTGGATGCAGGCACCAACACCTTTCTGTTTACAGAGGTAGCATGTTAACTTCCATCTGGCTGGGGGAATGTTCCTGACACCATCAATTGGCTCAATAAAAACCGTATTGGCAAATCCAACTTCTGGAATCCACAGAGCACACACCACGTGTCCCCAACGATCATCATCTGTCTTTTTAAAGGCACCTCCCTTGTTTGGGCACAGCACACAGTCTACAGGCCGAGAGCGAGACTGCAAACAGTGTCTGCAGAGCCACTGGCCCTCAGGTATATATGGCACCCCATAGCATTCCTGATGTACTGCTAAATTACACATATCACAAAACAGGATCACATTGCTGTTCTGACATTCACCATCCATGCATATACAACACACTGCATCTTCGTCAATTAAAGACTGATGATCACCCTGTTTTTGGTTCTCACAATAAGACTCTTTTTCAAACCTATCCATAAGGAATTCAAACATATTTTGGGAAACAACTGACACTCCATCACTTTTCCGCTTATCATTTATCAATTCTAACCATGCATAATCTTCTTCATCCATGTCATACTCAACTTCATTATCAAGTTCTTCTGCTGACTTCTCAATGAACTTGTAATAAATTGGAGGTCTCCGAGGAGCTGAAGGGGGACTGTATTCAACAATCCGTACTTTTGGTTCTGGAAGAGGAGCTGTTGTAGCAGGTATACCGTGTGAGCTCGGAAGAGCTTCATTTTTCTTTTTCACTTTGTTATTTTTATGGCGTTTGCTTCTTAGACAAACTGGTGGTCTTTCACTATTTTCTTTATTGCTGTTGCATTCACTCATTTCCTGTGCAGTAAGATCATCTTCTAATATAATTTCTAAAGGATCAAAGATACTGATCCTATGGAGGCGACCTTCAATTTCTATTTCAACCATCCTTTGAGCTTGAGCATATGTCAAGGTTTCTCGTGTTGGGGAGTGCTTAATACTGCATGGGGAAGAAGAATGCCTTGCTGCCGATACTCGATGGCATCTTCCTTTTCTCCTCATTTGGTAATGTTTACCTAAAATTAGAGCAACAGTTAATGCTATGAAATCCAAATAATCATATTAGAATATTAGTTTTACTGTATTAAGGAAAAAAACCTTCAGTTCTACAGTCCTCTATGCATATATTTAACGAAAAGTAAACAAAACCAAAAGCCTGTCACTCTTACTCAACAGAACTGCTCAGTTTTGTACAAGTTTAACTTGAAGATCAATAGATCTAAATAACAGCATCCCTGAGTAAACACAACTATGCAAAATCCTTGCTAGAAATACTCTATAAGCACTGTTGGCAAGACCACTACATGATAACAAAAACATTTCAGAAGTATCACAGATAAAAAAATGCATTTGTTACTTTGTAAGAAAACCTTTAATACAATACTTAACACCTTAAGGGCAACTGCAGTTTGAAATTTTTTGCAAAAGCTACAGATTATGTCCTCTAGACCTCTTTTCAAAAGAACTAATGCAATTGTGAAAGAAAAACAAGTTTTGTCTGAATTTTTTCCCAGTGCAATTTGAAACACTCATGTTATCAACTCAACTACTATAGCTATATTTAAAAGCTAGAGAAGCACACGTACCTCCACATTTGGCAAGTGGGCAGTTTGACAGCTCTATACTTTTTTTTACTTTGCTCAATCCTTAGTGAGCCCATTATTCTTCACAACATGACAAATACATGACAGAACTCTTAGTGCCCAATATGGTGCAGTATGGACTGCAACTAGTAATATTTCACCTGTAAAGCAGATTTGACTTAGGGCCAAATCATGTTCCCTGCTTTTAAGTCCACACAGCCTTCTCCTTCAACAGATTCTTCAGGAGCTGTTCTCAAATCAACTGCTGATAGACAAAAATCTTCCTGTTTATAAACCCAGTCCCAAGCTCCTTAAAACAATTTTTAAGTTTACAACCTACTGCAAAAAGATCACATACCATACAAAAACATAGCTTTCTCCTCCCATTCCAAAGCCCCATGACTAGGATGGTTACAAAACTTCTAAGTTAAAAGTTTCCATACAAACTCATGCCTTTTGACATCTTCACACTGGGTGAGCTTTTTCCCCTGTAAGGGCTGAAAATATTACAAAGCGGACTGACATTGTCAAGTCTAAAATTCTATCCCACTCCTTCCTTCTTCCCAATAAATCATTAATAAATAGCATCATTCAACCTCAGCTACATAAAAAACCCTTGATCTTTAATCACTGCTTAAAGTATTATTAGGGCCTTACCACTTCAACTCTGCATTCTGAGTCAGGGCTACTCACTATAACATAACTAGTGTTAGCATGTACTGCCAAAACAGTACAGAAATAGAGAAATAACACAACTACTGTGAAAGACCAGTATACCTACTTTGGGAAGAAAACAGAAAGCACTGAATAACTAACTGCATTATTTACTCCATGCTGCTTGACTCTTGCTTAAGTCTATGATGCCATTATCTGAAGGCCTCAAAGTGTTGAAGGAACTCCTTTCACCAGAACACTACTAGATCACGTAGGCAACTAACCCTAAGACTAGTTCCCGAAAGGCTCTGATCTGTCTGCTCTCACAAACAGACTCTGTTTTCATAATCTAAGCTAGCTTTATTATTCATGCGAGAATTGTGCTTCTCACAAACCCAACTTTTACACAACTCATTCTTAACCCTTATTATTAGTTGCTATGCCATATAGACAGACAACAGTCAGTGTTTAATCATGACAGATCTCTGATGTGCTCTTTATAAACAGCAGAAGAATATAAAGGGTGCCATTTCTTCAAACAGCTTTGAAATAAGCATTTAATAATTAAATTCTGTAAAACAACACATTGATTCAATCATACTAGTTTCTTAACTGCAGAAAACAGTTTAAAAAACTAATACTGCCAAAGAAGGTCCAACAGCTTAAACTAAAAACACACCAGTAATTTAACCAAAATTAAAAATTAGCTCCCAGTTTCAATACAGATTTTGTAGTTCAGAGACCGAAACGTATTACAATGGCTCTGATTTATGTTATTGTGAACAGGTAATGATGGATTCTTCAGCTAAAACACACTGATGTGTCAATGTACAGCAACTTATTACAGATCAGAATGGACTCAATTTACTTGTCAGTCAAGAAACATGGTTTACATCATGTTTACCTCATATAACTGCATTTCAATTCTGTCTAGATGTAAAAGCCTGCTTTGGTATTTTTAATGCCCCTTCCTACATTTTAACTGATTGTGTATCTGTTCGTAGTGGCTCCTGAGGATAGAGACTGTTTCAGAAAAAATACAGAGGGAGGGATGAGAGGTGACCTTCAGAAATCAAAAACATGTGTAACTTGTCCACACTACCTTAGCCCAGTACCACACTAATGCTATGTTTCCAAGCTCTCCAAACCGCTCTGTTCCCAAGATTCTCGAGTATGGCCTCAGGCAGGCATTAAAAACAGGAAGAAAATACTCAAAAGCACGATATCTTTAATCTTGCTTAAAGATTTAGGACAGCCGTTGCAAAAGTCAAATGAACTGTACGAAGTAGACTGATTAAAAAAATGATTAAGCTAACACCTAAGTATACTGTAGTACTTAACAGTAAATAAAGCTGACTTAGGAAAGAAGTTACAGTCTCAACCACAGAATGGATACCCTACAAATACATTGTAATACACACAGAATCGAAACTGGTAGTACTCAGGCCCAATTTCATGCAAATTTAGCGTGAATAACTTAAATGCCCCAGAGGCCAATGCAGTGTTTTGTTTCTCCAAAATTCTTCTGTTTGCAAATGTTCTATAAATACTCTGGATGAAAACCAGAGTTCTACATAGCAAATTCATGACCTACAACTGGCTTGCTTTTCCTACGAAATTATCACTGCGGGAGGGGAGGGAGGAAGGCATTTCTCCCTCCTATCCTCTGCCCCCCTTCCAAGTATCCTCTAGATCGATAGGAATGAGGACCAAAATGTAAATTTGAAACATAAACTAAGACAAGTTTACATTCAATAACCACAAAGATACTGCACTAACCGCACACAAAATTATTTAAATGCACTTCTGTTAGCACTATCCTGCCCTCAAAGACTGCGGGATATAAACCAGGAAAGTTATCCACGGCTCTCATCTCCTAGAGACGACAGTCATCTCCTAGAACTGCATCAGCTACTTGGGAAGGATATCACCAGCAGACGTTTTTCCTCCCCATAACAGAAGTACATGGAGATAGCTGTTTCTGTGAAATACATGGTATGAGGCAAAAAGAAACAAAAAAAGCTATTTATCAAGGTGTAGGACAGCTAAAACCAACACGAAAAGTACAGTACCACGTACTTCTGAATTACAATCTCTGCCCTAGTTACCTTCCTCCTCTTCAAATAAACTGTCTTTAGTCCCTGGATTCCTGCTCAATGGACTAGGGAATTCCACTCTCAATGGTACTTTCATGTAGACCATTAAAAAGAGAAAGACACAGGAATACTCTTTAGTGCTAGACAATGAGGGACGGTGAGCTAACAGTGCTTACACGCTCACTGGGCGGACGCCATCCGCCGCTTCAGCCGCGCAGCAGGAGCGATTGCCCGAGGCACAGCCCAGAGCGGGGGCTCACAGAGCCCAGCGAACGTGCGCGGGCACGGCCGAGACACGCGGCACCACCAGAGCCGTTCTCTCCCGGCCCGGCGGAAAAAGCCCATCGAGGCCAGATCCCGCGGCCATCCCGGAATCCTGCCTCCCGCGCGCGGCTGCCCACGCCCCCGGGCCCGCCCTCGCCGGTGCCGCGCCAACACTTCCTGCCCACGCCCAGGGAGCCTCCAACGCACTCCCTCCCCTCCCGCCGATGGTTCCTGCCCGGCGCGGCGCTCCCCCCTCCCGGCCCCCGGCAGGATGGTTCCTGCCCGGGCCCATCATCTCCAGCCCTTCCCAACAGTCACTCCCTCCCCGCCGCGAAAATACTCGGCCCACAAATATGGCGGCTGACAAAACAGCTCCAGCGGCGCCCTCCCTCCCTCCCCCAGA